>LUCM01011568.1:71697-153949 GCA_008360955.1 Fasciolopsis buskii
GAAATGGAGGAAAGCTATGTGCTCTAGATTATGCAGACAACGTTGTGTGCCTGTTCAATTCTGCGGACCATGTACAACGGGCACTAGATAGACTTTCGAGATCGGTTGCTCGGTTTGGCATGTGCTTTGCACCTTCAAAGTGCAAAGTGTTGTTGCAGGACTAGACTGCAGCCGTGTCGAACTTGGCGCTGAGCGGAGAAGAACTAATGATTGTGGGCCGTTTCACCTACCTTGATAGATGCGTGTCGAACGATGGTAGCTCGGCAGTGGAGGTAAACGCACATATTCAAGGCTCGAGCAGCTTACGCTGGACTAGAGCATTTGTGGCGTCGGCCTGATATTTCACTGAAGTTGAAAAGTCGTGTGTACTGTGCCGCAGTGCGTTCAGTTTTGTTGTACGGTTGCGAGACGTTGGTAATGCGTGTGGGACATGTTCGTGGGTAAGAGGTTTTCGACCATCGATGTCTACCTAGTATGGCTAGGATTGGATGGAGTGGCCGGGTGACTAATGTAGAGGTCAGGAATCTAGTACTAAGTGCGGGATCTCATAACGCGTTGTTTCACCGTATGAAACTTAGTAGACTACGCTGGTTGGGTTACGTGTTGCGTATGGCACACACTCGTCTACCATACCGTGCCCTATTTTCGGTTCATCCCTTGGAATGGAAGAAGCCATGTGGTGGTCAACAGATCACGTGGCAACGTGGAATGAGAAATTGTACAGCGAACTTAGGTAATGTGGTTGGGCTCTGAAGGAACCGTCAACTAGCTGGCTGGAGACACTTGAGGATATGGAAGTGCACCGTGAATAGTGGCGATCGTGTTATCAATTTCTATCGCATCAGAATGGCTGAAAGAGTGTTTGTACAGTTAGACTGTGTTCCATGCGCTGGTTGCAGCCGCGTCTTTTCCCGCCTGTGTAGGTCCACTCCCTGTTCGCCTTGGATATTCACTCTTTTTATATAAGCGTTTAACTCTGGGGAAAGGCAGCGGTCAGTGAGGCTTGCCTTGCCGTTTAAAGCTGAACGACGATGATGAACGACTGAGATCCACAGACTATGAAATGGGCGAGTTGCGAAATCGTCTTTACCCGCCAATCCGAGGGTCTCCCTGTCATCGCTGGAGTCTCTGGTGGTGTGAAATGATGCTGGAAATATACCGTAAAATTTCTAGGCCACGTGATTTCTTCCCCAAATTCCCGCAGGAAACGAATCCTCAAATTCCATCAGATAAATGACAAGATAAAAATGAAAAAACAGGAATAAAACAAAACAAGGATACGAAGTGGTTGGACAGCTCAACAGAAATTCAGCCATATGACACCAGATAACTTACGACGAACCCTCCGCCAGAAAGCATGGTAACCTTGCGCAAAGTGTCCGTAGCTGAAGGTTGTGTATTCAAGGGCACGGACGGAATTTCACGAAAACCTAAAGCCATAGAGACGACCGCGGTCATGTGTGTTTCTGGGCCGAAAACGTGAATGGGGATTTCCAGGGTCCCAGCTAATCGTGGATGCATAAATGAGAAAAGCATAGGGTTTTGGGATTGAATGAGTAATTGTTCAGAGTGGAATATTTCAGCAAGAACAAGTTAACACACTTTTGATATCGTAAGGTATTGTTACGTTTCAATGAGGCCTACCTTCTATAAAAATTCCCCCACTTTTCAGAGAACCCACAAAGCAAAAAAGGAATTGCTAATTTCATGAAATAATGCACCATCTGATATCATCGCTCAACTCACCATAAAGAAACCATGGAAGCACTGCACGGATAAGTGCAACATCATGTGCTGAAGTTCAACAAACCGTTCAGAGCCTGCCTGACAGCTTAATGGCTAAGGCATTCGACTCAGAATCGTTCGTCCTGGGTTTGCGTTCCAGTTCGGGCGCGGTTCATATGCACTGCTGATGATTCCTAACAGGGATGAAACAGCTGTACGGTGCTTCCATGGTTTCTTTATGGTGAGTTGAGCGATGATACTACATGGTGAATTATTTCATGAAAACATTCAATCTCCTACTACTAAAATTGCTCATTGAGCATTAGGGCTCTGAATAACTCATTGATCGAGGAAGAGGTGACCCAATGTGGACTCCAAGATCCCAGCAATAGAGAAAAATCCTTTGTCCATTGGATAGGAGCAAAATAAAACTTTTTTCTGAAGTGTTTTAAATACAAAGAAAAGAGCTGAGAGAACATCGCCGGCAGAACAGGGTCTAAGAACGCAAAGACGAGGCTATAAAAGATGGCCTTAATAAAGTGTGCAAATTTGTCATCGAACAACCCGTCTGTCCAAAATGAGTTCGGATTCCGGATGGAAATGGAGAGCATGACTGTTTCCATGATCAAACTGCAGGTACTGGTGCTGTAAGTGGCCAAAACTGTGGCGTTTTGGCACTTAGATAAACACTCACTCCAACCGGTATGTAAGCATGGAATTATTATGTACGGACTATTGGTATGTGGTCCGATGTTGCCTAAGAGCATTGTTTTTCAGTCAGTCAGGCGCAATAAAGAGTTTCTGGAATCTTTTTGAGCATGGTTGATAAAAAAATACTTAAAACAAATATAAATGTTGCAGAATAGCATATCATCATAAGCAGGTGCAGGTGGGATAATTCAAGGGCACCAAAACTTTGGTGTTAGCGAAAAGAAGACATAATGAGCTGAAAGTACAACACTGACGACAAATACAGCTAAAAGTGATATGACATATGTGCTAGTCGGTACTTTTCCATGGTCCGCCTTAGGGAAAGAAATAGATAAATTTAAATGATTCGACAGACATCTCATTGCCATCTAACGTTGGAGTTTTGCTTACTGAAGTAAAAGCATCAATAGGCAAAGTGTTTCCCGGGGTTGTAGTAGCATTGGCGCACCGGTCTCCGGAGATGGAGATGGGCTTGGAAGCTATTCACAATTGCACGTAGTTTCGTGTACATTTTAGGAGGGGTATTTTACTTCTTCACTATCATGGAGAAACTCAGGGGGGACATGGGCTTTCCCGTATTGTAACGTACAATTCCTGGATCCGGATGAGACTGACGAGTACACAGCTCGTCGGCATATGGGTTTGGCAAGCAAACCTGCGCATTATAGCCGGATGGCTGTAAGCAGAATTAACAAACTCTTATTGGATTATTTATGAAAAGAAACCCTGCAGTAATCGTGTCTCTGGAGACAGCCGCAGTATAATTACCACTGATAATAATGTCGACGATAGTGTTATTCGGAAACGCATGTCAGTCGTCCGCTGTCACAGTGAACGAAGTGCAATAACGAAATATACGAAGAAGCCCTTAACTTTCTTAGCATACAAACAATGATTATCAAAAATGGTTTCTACAGGCACAGCACTCGAGATTACGTTATTGCACCGTGCTGGGAAAACGCCTACACAGATCCCATTTAAATATCAGGAACGATTAAAAGACACGGCCATCTCGTTCAAACGGCCATGTACGATTATGCTTCCAACGAACGACTAAACGTCCAATGATTACGCAACATGGTTGTTCATCGACTAAACTAATTCCAGCACCGGAAACAGATGTCACACTGTGTGACAGACATTCCGCGATTTGAGATCATTTTCTTTCAAAACAAAATCACCGAAAACGCCAAAAGGCATGGTAATAGAAACTACAGGGAACCATTCGGGAAATGCTCGCACCTCATGAAAGGTTCTTTACTGGAGGACATCTGTGTCAAGATGGAGCGTCAGTGCAGTGGAACAAACAGTTGTTGCAAGTGCCTTCTGAACCACCATGGGAAATCGAAAATCATCAATCCGAAATTTAAAGTATCGAAGAATCATCTAGCACTCTAACAGATAAACGGGTAGCCCTCTGGGGGTCAGTGGATTTCTGGCTGCCAAAGGACACAGGAATCAAATCCAAAACCGAAGAAATTAAAGAGGAGTGTACAGTTGCATCATCACAAGTTTGGAGTAAAAATTGAAAAGCACAAAAGAAGAACTCTCCTAGAATGACACGGAAATATCAAGTACTGAGCCGCCGCTCGAGGGGCTACTTAAAACAAGGAGTGATCCCATATTGTGCTGGGCATAAAATATGGAAACTCACCCAATTCTCGCATTATCCGTAGACCCTCTTGATAATTCGGTCCCGCGCGACGAACGAAAAGACGAACTCTGTGCTGCTGCAAAGCGGTTTTTCGTTCTTTCAAAGCTCGAACAATACCCTTGAATGTGGCTGCCACATTCGTGAAGTTTGCGATCCCACCGCCGATAATCAGAATCTTCCCTGTATAATACAAGACAATATAATGGGAAAAAAGGATCCTAAGATGAACCAGTAAAACTCAAAACGATTGCCACAAAAATGGAACATAAGTTGGTTTATATCTCACAAAAATAGGAATTCGTGATAGACCTCAAATCAGAAAAATGAGATACACCGAAGTTATATAAAACATCCAATCGATAATTGATTTCCATGCGATTAAAAAATGCTGAGTAGCGATGGAAACAGAGAATCATGTCATTGTCTTACATTTTCCAGGTTATTCACCTCGATGCGAATAAAATGACAGAAGAGTATACAATGTATCAAACTGGGACGCACCAGCAATAAGCAAACATTTGTCGTGATATATATATATATGCGCAATATATATATATTATTATATAGTATATCGTATATATATAATGGTAAAAGGCTTCTAAATCTATGGCGTCGTCATCGATCAGCCTAAAAAATACATGGCGCCGTTCAGCAACTTGGTGATCCTCTACACCAATTCAGGATTGAGCACAGATAAACCACATCGCAATAAGCTATAGATAACTGTTCTAGGCTGGTGCAGGATAGAAATGGTCGATGACGACGCCATAGATTTACAAGCCTTTCGCCATTGCCTAAGCAGTATCAACGAGGACCAAAACAACTCTCTGATTAATGTTCACTGGGGGCAACATTACCGGCCCTGGCATTTAAGCTCCCAACTAAAGCAACAATGTTCGTTTTTCTATGCTGTTCTTACCAGATGATGAAGATACTCATAGATGTCATTCGCGGCATCCGGACTACAGTCTGTAGGGGCATACGCAGAAATCACAAACAGAGATCATCAATCAGCCTGCGCTTTGCTTGCTTTCACAAGCCTTTGATGCGTAGAGCACAAGGCCAACCACCACCTGAAGTTCACTCTAATATATCAGTTTCGGCTTTCTCATTAAAGACCACTCGATCAAAAGCCTTGGTCTCGGTGTCTTAAGAACAGCGTAAATAATGAGCAACATTATTTCTTCGTCTGAGATTGTGAATACAGGTCTCCTGAAGGTAGATGTCAACACTGATACCACCTAGCTAAACCAGCTTGCTAACCTATACATAACAGGGTGTGGATGTTATATGTCCCAAGTTTGAATGCTGAGTGCCATCCGTGAGTGGAGAATTAAGCCTATTAGCCCACAGTCACTGAACGGATAAAGGGAGCCAAACGTGTTGCCTAGACATGTCTGTGCGCGGATACACAACTGAATAAATGATAACACAATGAAATTATTATTAGAAATACGTCTGCCTCGTCCTAATTATTTCACTTCAGTTGAACTTGATGAAACAACCAAGGAAAGAAATAAAGGCTCAACTGCCAACCTCACCGTGTGTAACTTCATGTTACCTTTCGTACTTAATGAACACTATAACGTTGTCCTCGATAACCGACAAGAACAAGTTTCAGTTCGGTACTGTTAAAAGATACTTTTGAAGTTCCTTCTAAATTACGATCTAATGTATGTAGTATTTCCTTTCAATACCTATAAAGAACTGTTGAGTGTGTTTGGTACAACGTGGGATCCCTATTTGATTCCCAGAAGCTATGCACCGAGACCGATTGGTTAAACTCAGTGGATGGAAAAATACATTCAAAATAAAAAACAGTTCAGCGCACATACTTGCATTCCCGATTCACACTGCAAGCTTGCACCTAAAAAGTAATAACATTCGAAACTACCGTTCTTTTCAAAAGTCACTATTAATTTGATAACATGGACCATAGATCAAGAGGACTATCAGGACACACCTTCTGGGTGGGGTTCACCTCGAGTCATTAGGGACAAAATCGTTTTTGCATAATCGTATGTCTGTTCCTCAGTTGGTGCACCAGAATATTCCCCGTAATTAGCCAGATCAGCCGCTCCCAGGCCACCTTGTCCACTAGAGTGCAAACGCTCGGCCAATTCGCACACAGTATCTGCGTAGATTAATGAAGCTCCACCACCAGCACACATTGTCCAAATACGTCCATTGGGGTTAAGTATGGACAATTTCATTGAGGCACCGGTACATGCGTCCAACTCAGCAATGTACTGCTCCTATAAAAGTAACCAAGGAATACTTTATTCATTCACAGCAAACGCATCGGCGTAGAAGGACTCGGCAATATCACCATTTAGTGTGTGTTAGAAGAAAGATCAAATCCATTATCCACCACTTCACTGTTAATAGTGGATAATTTTCAAGTTTAAGGACCACCGATATCCGTTTATAGTACGGATATGTGAACCTGCAAATGGCCCCATTTAATGAACTAATTTGCATAGAGTAAAAATAAGTTTGTCAGTTGTGAGAGCGCCAGGTAGTTGGCTGATTCGTCACTAACAGAAGGACTTGTGTCATGTCAGTCTTCTCCAGTGCAGTGAGCTATAACGATCACAAAGCACGCCTGTTTCAATCCACATATGTATGAAATGTGTGATGTGAAGTCATAAGCGATTCTATTCCCAGGCTTCTCGGTCAGATCGACAGTTTCATCATCTGAGTTCGGGATGAAATATTTCAGATGGAAACGTAAAGCAAAGGAATTGTGCCGATTCGCAAACCATCAATCGGATCGATCAAACATATAGATAATAAAAATCGTGGAAAATAAAAAGCAATCATCATATGGATAAAGCAAAATGAATGGCCTTAAAGCAAAGGATACAACCCCTAAACACAAGTGAGGTTACCACAATATTGAGGAAGATGGGGACCGAAACATTCTGGAGGCACTGGATAATGCTAAAAGAGTAAATCTTACGCCATAGTTAGTCGCATGAAAGGAGATGCTGAACGATTTGGAAATGAAAAGAGCTTCAAAGAATGTATTTAATGTATATTTACGCCCGGTAGCTGAGCCATCGTGCTTGAAGACGAAAGCTGTGAGAAACTAACTAGATCTGAAAAGATAACCTTGATCTTCTCCCCAGTGAGCTACCTTTCATTCCAGCAGTTATTCCCCGTCACAATCAATAGTACCGATCCAAGGAAATCATATGCATAAACGAACAGTGGAATTGTTGTGACCCTGGTTGACCCTGTGTTTTTCGTGCTCACCGAAGAGTAATCAAACGATATGCTGCCAGAGGATATCCGAACAACGAAAAATTATTCCATGGTGGAAATGTGGCCGATCGTAGAGAAATCTGCAGACCTTGTCTGAAAAATTAACTTTCCGTTTAAATGAATTACCATTTGTGAAATTCGTTGACCCAAAACATAAATGAGTGCGTAAAACATACGTTACATTAAAACGATGAACGCCAGTTTATGAATTGGGAATGCTGACTAAATGTTCGCCTTGCTAGATGCTACTTGCATGCTCATTTCTAGCGATAATCCAACGACCCCAAGGCGGAATATCCAAATGCTTCGGTGTAACCTCGTAAATCATCTAGTAAAGCATACGTGGTACTATGGTTCGAGTAACATCCATGCGTAGGCTTTAATCTCGCTAAGTTCTAGAACATTTTACATTTAGATTTACTTGACTGCGTTACGATTCACAAGGCGACCGCAGTGCAAAGAGAATCAAGCGGTAGTGGTCTTTCCATAAAAATGACAGGCTGAGCTTGATGCACTTAGCCTCTGATTCCATGAATCGTACACATATACACTTGGACGCCACTTTTGCCGTACAAGATGTTAGATATCCGGACACAGGATGTTTTTTCGGTAGGATGGTGCCATATTTCACAACGCACACCTAACCAAAAGTCGGCCATTGTTTCGTAGCTGGAATTTCTACACCTTGTGAGGACCAAGTGGGCCAGTGTGGTTTAAAAGTTGTATGGAAGTCAGAGAATAGGATGAACCAAGGGATAAAAAAGGAAGCATTCACGAATGGAAGTGGGTCTCGGCGAACCACGTGGTATTTCGGAATTTGGTCAATATCATGCCAAAAATTGTCACAGTACTAGGACATTAAACAGCTATTGCGCCCAGCAATAACTTCTCCCGCTCGAGGGAAAAACAATGATTTACAATATTTTAACCGTGGTATTATTTCCCGCGGTCAGACACATTTGTTTCAACAAAAGTCAAAAAATAGAACCCTCATATTTAGACACTTCAAGCCCCCGCAGTTGTAGTGGCAAGAGATATCTATCATGCTCAATCTGAAAGTGGAGGTGCTGCAAGAATTCCGTGTCTAAGTTTTATCAGACCTACCTAGTTTTGTCATCATGGTTGAGCTTGTGGTGCTTAATGGCATTCGCACAAACCCATTAAGAAAATATCGGGATTGAAGGAAAGTATGCTTTCAAACACAACGAGAAAACCCGGATAGAGCACAAACGCAACCAATGGAGAGGGTAATCGACCCAACAGCACGAACCAATTCGAAGGAGTCATCCAAAGAAGTAACAACGACCATATCAAAAGCACCCTCGGTAGATAAAGACCGAGATAGAAAAAAAGGCATGGGAGAGCGAGAACTCAGATAGACAGCACGACTTCCCCAGCTGAGAGCGACAGTTCAAGTCGTCTCTCCGGGCAATCGGATCTACACAGAGAGAGGGAGGTGCAAAAGAACGAAAGCAATTGTTTGGCACACGATCGAATCAGCCCGGGAAGGCTCAGCTAGTCAGAACATGGATCTCGAGTGAACGTGCTCCGGAAAAAAAAGACCGAGCAAAGTCTGGGAAATGTTTCGCTTAGGAATGAACGTGTGAACCACCCGCTTGCGTTCTTGTTACAATATGATGCAAAGGGGAAACTCCATAACATCGCACAGTTAATCAATTAGCACTAGAATCAGTTACCGCTAAGCGTGCCACATGTGGGCTGAACCAGTTTCAGTGATTCTTCTCGAAATAAAATTTGGTGTCCGAATCCTGGTTATTAATCAATCATTTTAATGCGGCTTTAACTGAACTCAATCTTGAAATGATATAGAACGACGATCGATTTGTCACACAAAGGTCTCGTTGCGATAGTTTATTAGTGCTCGAGTACCGTGCTGTTGGTATATTGTAGGGTCATGGGCTGAGGTGTGGTCTTAGGTGGGCCCTCATCAAACGTGAATCACTTGCTGGAGGACGTTCACTGGACCGTCACAGATCGGATTTTAACGTGATCAACCGAAATTAGGCCTATGATGTACCGGAAAATTTGTGGTCGAGATACTATGTACCCCTAATCCAAAGCATCACAGCCAAAAGTAGATAATTACGTACCGCATGTTGCTAATCATCCGTTTTTTTAATTGCATGCTTCACGCATAAATGAATCGGGTGGCAAGCACCACAGCCATTACAAGGCACTACACGGAGGAAGGGGCAACCGCTAACCAAGATTGAAACTTGGCACACTACAACAAGATCTCAATAGATCGTGCGTGGAAACGAGTTCAGAGACAGCGGAATGTTGTCTACCGCCAACCGTGTGAAATGACCTGATATCTGCAGACAACAGTCAAAAGTCACTGTTACGTGTACATTTGACAAGAGCAAATGAAATGGTAATAACTTGTAATATCTTTTTCCTTTTCGTCAGTATACTTTAACAAGACGCGAAGAGTGATTGAAAAACTTGATAGGATTTTCGACCGTTAACTGATAAAAACGATTTCGAATTTGTTTCGCGCACTGACTATTAAAACCTCGGCGGAAGTCCAAACACTATCATCATATTAGTTTATCATGCAAGGGTGTACACAGTTCAGGTAGTCCACTTTATGCGCAACAAAGGTAAACTTTGTCTGACATATTCGATCTTCGGACCGAAAAGTGCTATAAATACTAGTGTGAAACAGCTGATGCGCGCTGGTTGCGGTATGTCACATCCTCAATTATCCTTAATCATGGATCCAAACTGGAAAATATCATACGACATAGATGACCAAGTTTGTGGGGCAAAATTTGCAGCCGCTTATCCATGTCAAAAACTGGCTACTCCCACTTATTTGTCAAAAATCTCACGTATCAGTCAACGCACTGACATAATATGAACGGCACATCTTTTTCAACTTCTATCTGAGTCTTTTTCATTCCGCAATCCAGCCTTTTCTGTAAGGCTTTTCGTTAGATTTTTTCTTAATCTGGTTTTCATCCACATCTTCACTAACCGGTCGCAATGGTTGTGATGCTGACATTCAACATCACACTATATACCCACTCGCTGATCTTCACCTTCCTCCTATGGAAAAAAGTCGAATTTGTTCCACACCTGCATAAGGTAAAAAGATATGGAGTGGAACTTTTGGCATTCCCTATTCTCAACTTGGTTCAAGATAAGACTATTCACCTGATCCAATATTGGTATTCAATCTGCAATTCGTTTATATTATAACTCGCGTATGGTGTAACGGAAGGAAGCATCTTATACAGCCTTATAAGGCTTAATACATTGAAGAAAGGAGACTGATAACCGTTAGCTTCAAAACTGAGGTGATATAAAAGTACATAACGTCTCCAATAGTCATTTATGGCGACCATCCGAGCGAAAGCCAATTACTCTCTACCGCTAAATTGATCGGCGGATCTGGAATTAGAGCCATCGACCCTATTAGTATAGTTCACTTGAATTCCGCCGGCTTTTCCAGCACTAAGATGTCGCCTTGTTGTCGGTTCATTTTGTTGATGCAAAATAAAGTTTTGTCGCAACTAAGAATGCTTCGGTGGTTGCCATCTACACTATATTTCAAAACTGATTGTGAACAAAAAAGTAGTTGTTAGTATCATGTCATTTTTAATTGACAGATCGAGTTCAGTTCAGTTTGTACAACCATAAACCTTGTACCAATGCGCTCTGATTTTTGATACTAGCTGAGCATCAACTAAGCAATGATAAAAAGGAAGGAAGGATAGCGAAAGATCGGCTGGGAAATAATAAATTGAACAATTGTATAGACAAGAAAAGATTTCGAATGCGAGAACGTCAATGACTGAAGCAATGACCTATATTACCCATTGTTTCTAGCCATCGTTTGAGGGAGGGGGAGATCTCGTGGGCCCCAACCCGATAGTCTAACTGAACCTACTGGTTAGGTCTCATGTTCTTCTGCTATGTCATCGATTGGTCACCTTGACTCTACAAACCAAGAAGCTGATTGGAGCGAACGTCGACGTACAAAGCAGTTTGCGGTGGGCTCCAGTGGGATCCACGCGAATCGACCTTGTACATTTGACCGCAAACGCTTATTGATGACAATTAATTCCCATAGGGAAATCTTTCAATGAAAGTAGCCCCAGAAAGCACCTTGGGCGATCCAATCGAGTGTGGTTTTCAAACAGTGGGAAGAGGTTTGCAGACCACAGAATACGCGATGAAAACCAATCAAATCATTTTTGGTTCATCCTGCTTTTGGATCAGCACTATTCGCGCGTGGCGGATGAATGAAAGTACTAGAAGGTCATTCGAGTACAACGCCAACGAAATCGATAAAGACTATCACTGAAAATGCTTAATCGACAAAATCTCACGCTTGGCTTTCCAACCAAAATGCGTTGTTCTTCTAAGACTTTTGTCGTCGCCGAGTCTGATCGTCAGGATGTCAGCCTCAGTGCCTATATCACGAAACGTATGCAGCCCAAACATGAATGTCAGAATATATAAACAACCAAAAAAACATCAGCATGGGTTACCCAAAACCACTTCCATATATGCGAACAGAGCAAATAGATTGACAAAAACGTAGTTTAGCATGTCCCATATTGGGTTTAAACATTTAGTGACGCAATCAGAATTTCGTCCGATCAATGTTTACCACACCAAAAGTCATATAGCGTCATTGTCAGACGGATTTCACCATCCACGGATAAAGGGAAATCGAGCTGACCGAATACTATGCGTCCGAATACGCCTTTGAGCTCTGCCAAGGCCAATGCTAAACGGAAACGGTTGTATTGTTTCATCCTGCCTCGATGCAATCACACTTCTTTTTCTCACAACTTATCGACTTTTGTTAGAGGAACATTTAATCCCTATGCATATGAAGTGAAATGAAGTCGTCGCATAAAACCGGACAATAATGCGATGACAGCCCTATCTTTAAAAATGATGTTACCACTTAGCAACGCACCTCACGCAGGTAGAAAGAATTGGTTTATTTTTCGGAGCTATTCCAATTTTACAGAAAAAAATAAACCAGGAGACGAACACAAAAAACTTGCAGGTCCTTACCTCTGGTGTTTTGATTCGACCGAACGGCGACGGAAACTCAACTGGGATACCTCCGGGGGCCCAACGACCGTCAATAGCGAACAGATACTCAGCGCACTGATCCAATTTTGCTGCCACGTCGAGAATATGCACGTACAATTTTTTCGAAGTCAAATCAGTCGAGGTCCACGGGCACACGACCAGGGGGTTTATTTCCAAATAGGTGAAATGTAGCTCATCGAAAACACGGTGCAATTCGGCAACAAAATGTGCCAAAATTCTAACACAATACGGTATACAAGAAGAAGAGAAGTGAAATAGGGCATCGCCGTAGTGGAATGATATACACACAATCGTCTTGAGTTAACGTTACTAACATAACCACCTCGAATGCGGTGTACATGACGAGTTATACGATTCTGTGAATGAATTCTTGTGGTGACGTATTTCAACACATAGCCAGAATCAAAAAACAACCCCTACACACTGGATATATCCAACCATCCTGAGTATATCGAATATATCTGGCGAAATTTTATCTTTGTACAACATGTTTGATACATGAGCGCTGTGGAAGAGGCACGCCCCGTAGATTTGAAAGTCCATCGCACAGCGCGGAACCGACAATCGCGAAAATAAAACACGGAACGGCGTGGAATCATACCAGACCACAGCGAGTGGGGCATACGACGTGTTATGGTCGATGACCATTCCAAGCTTTTTGGAGCCGCAGATTTCATTTCTGCTACTAATTTTCCAAAAGAATCCATTCTTTTCTCAATATTTCGAAATTGACGTTATTTTAAATATTGCGCGGTTGAATATTTTTAGATGTCCGCGAAAAGATTCACAAAAGCCCGTTCTGTGATTGGCTAGTCTACACATCGATCAAGGCCACCCAACAAAACTATATAAACGATAGAGCTCACTTGAATTCTGACTTGTGTTGGTGGGTCACCAATAAACGCGCGGTAGTACTCTGTGTTCGTCTTCTCTCTTCCGCTAGCGGGCTGGGCTAGCTGTTCGTATTTCGCGCCGCTCATTGTTCCGTGTGGCTGCTCATTCAAGGGAGCAGCAGATCTGTCCCATTCGTTGTGCGACTACGGGCCTTGAGTCTTGAGCCCGAACTTTTTGTGTCTCCACCCTCTGTGTGTGTGTTCGTGTCCTACTAGACCACAGGCTGCGTGCTCCTGTGATATCGTGCGCTGCGAGTACTTGTGTCTTGTGCTTCAGTGTGTGCATAGGCCAACCAAACTCGGCAACATAACAGACGAGCCGGGCCACAGCCAATCAATGGTTTGTGTTCTACGCACACTGGGGTTTTTCTTGTGGGTGTGACAACAGAAATGATCAACGACCACTTACGATGCAATACAGAGGCAATGCACAGAAGGCTAGGCTGGCCAAATTATACCACGAGAGTAAATTAATAAACCTGTCTGCCTCCGATCTCGAGTCTTAAGATCAGAGCACTGCAGTTACACTACGTTACAAACTTTACCATAGCGAGTATTAGCTTGTTGTAAGCGGTATAAGTAAGAGTACGAATGACAAGAACTCGTTGTAAGTGCCATTATACAACTAGACTGTTATTTAATCAAGCATTCTCAATTTGCGTATCTACCAAAACTAACACCTGATCTTGCCCGACAATACCATTTGTTGCTCCATAAATGGTGGTTATATCTCTACAATAAAATTGTAGATAACCGAATCTAAGCGAAGACCAGAGAAGTGGCACTTACTCCTTCCGTCCCGTTTCTTTGATTCCCACGAATAACGAGCTCTTCAATAACTCCTGTGCAGAACAAAGCGGTTGACCAGTTTCTCTTCGAAGAACCATATCACGCACGGAAATAGAATATCTGCCAGCCTATAGTTGCAGCAACAGCGGCCCGAAAAGAGGGAGCATAAGGGAGAACCAGGCCGAGCAATCGTTATATGTCTATATGTATATATATGGAAAAGATAGATTTGTGCGGGGCTCATCATATGTGTCAGCTCGCTGAGACTCTAGCTCCACATCACCGAATTTCTACCATATTCTATGGTTCTGCTGTGGGCTTTATACTGCCCGGGTGCCCAAGGCGAAGTAAACAGCGTTACACTTGTCTCAATACTCTCTTTGAGTATGAAAAAATGTTTTCCATTTCATTATTAAGTAGTATGCAAACACGGGACTCGAAACCGGGATGAACGAGTAAGTTGAATAAATGCGTTGTTAGGAGCATGTTTGCAAAATGTCGTCATACCGGCAAATGCCATTTGCCAGAGCTCGAATTGTCGAGCTCTTCCTTTTTCTTTTTCTTGTGGTGTTACGCGGATAAGCTAAAAAGTTGGTCATAGCAACTGATTTGTTTCAAACAGGCCTCACCGAAGTTCGATCCATAATGTGCATTATCTCACATTCGCCCAGATAGCCTCTATATTGTATATAGATAAATAAGCGTTCTTCTTAGTTGGAATTATTTTTTTCAGACCGGCAACGAGAGGCGACGGAACCGAAAGGTCTACCAGATCGGAGACGCAGTGTATTTTCGCCCGGCTGTATGGTTGGGAAACGACCTACACAATTTGCTAAACCAAGTTACCAGACTGATAAACGGGAAATCCGTAGTTTAAGACAGTATTCAAGTAGCACTGATGCACTACAACCAATGGGATATTCGCTATCCAATAAGACAGATTTTCAAACTGACTAAATAAAAATATTGCCCATTTTCTTTCGAAATAATGAAAAGATTTTGCTATCGACCGGTTGGAACGTGAATTCTGGCATTTTAAGATGACTATGGAGAAATATTTAGAATTCGATACGAAGTTTCATATAGACCGTACAAAAGGACCGATCTTATTGCTGTAATGTAAGTCCTTCTCGTATCATGTGGATCGCACAGAACGTGCAAAGGATCGTCCTACATTACAACCGTCAACTGTCTAACTGAGCAATTATGGTGAGAGAAGGCTAAGTTGGCTAACACTGCACCTGAATATGATAGACCTGTCTCATTGGTTAACGGTAATTGTGTGATGATGGAGCGTGGTAGACAAATCGCAATCACTACACGGGCGTGGATGAATTCCGATCGTGTCAGACCAAATCGAGACCGCGTTACCTCATTGGCTTTTATTTGCCAACTGACAGAGTAGCGTGATTGGAAGGCAACAGCGCGGATATGTAAACTGAAGTCATATCGTGGATTCTGGAAGCCAATAGGAATAAGCGGTCCGGATCCGACAAGAAAACATGCATCAATTGGGATGGATCAATCAGGGTATGACCCAGACAACCGGCGCAAATATGCAAGCAAAATAGTCCATAAACAAGGGATGTTTTCATTAAAAAAACAAGATTTTGCCCCAATTCAGCATGATTGTCTTAATTTGAGTTCATGAGGACCAACGACAGCCACCTGGAGCAGGATTGACTGGCTGGAGAGTACACCCCGGGACAGCGACTAGCCGTTACATCACAGTTACAGACCATGAACCAAATGTGGACGGTCTAGTCAATTCACGTTGATTGAAAGTACTTCCGCGGTGAAAATGACACACTATCCTTTACGACGATCTGCGCTTTGGTTCAATTGAAGTAAAACACCCCACAGCCGATTAGAGGCCCACTACATCGGGAAACGGGGAGACCGGCAACCATGAACTTAAAACTTGCAGTGGTGTAGAAGCACAAAAGATCCCAAATGGGTACCAAGATTCGAGTCTGATCACCAGCTTCAAATTAGCGTTCGAAGACACGACTTTGCGCTTCCCGAGAAAACATTACAGCAGACTAGTTCAGCATTATCGACATAACCATTTTGCAACTTGCATTATTTCCAACTTATTTCTTCCCGTTTCCTTAGCAGAATTGTCGTTCTCCAGCGAATCACCCATGCAATCATCACTGTCTGTGTTGACTAATGAACAAAAGGCGGCAGACAACGAAGAACAATAACAGAAATTTGAATCCGATTTTCTGTTACCACCGAAAAGCATGGATTAGCAATGAATCAAAACGTGCGCCAATCAACAGTTGTGAAATTACTGGGCTATAAAGGCCACCTGTGAGATAATCAAGGTCTCCTACGGAAATGGCTCCATCAGCTAATACCATAGAAAAAACGCCCACCACTCCCCTTGGGTTTTTTCATTTTTTGGACAAAGTTTATTCGTCTCTCCTAATTGAATAATTTGACTGCTCCCGAACAATTAAAAAACCAAAGCCGAATAGCTTATGGTGTCTTTAAGGTTGGGAGACCTGGCCATTCTGCGTCAAGAATGTTCGGTGCCTTTCTGTATCGAATCAGCGACGTCACTGAAGAACGTCTCGAGCGAAGTGAGGACATCAAGTGGGCAATGGCGAGGTGTCGTCATGCGGTGAGTATTAGCAGTCGCCTGAAGAGGGTTATCGCTCTGCATCGCCCTCGGGAACTTATACACATTCTACGTATGCCTCCTCACTGCCGATTTTCCGGCTATTTTTATGGATATCAAGGGCCAGATTGGAAGAAGCGACGCGGTTGTAAGTTCGTGACTTAGCTTAAGAGTATGAAGAACAGGAAAGCCTCGGCCTTGGAACCGGTTACCGCTTCCAGCTCCAACTGCAAGAAGTCAGCACTGTTGCAGATCGCATGTGTGACTCAGAATAGAAGTGGGTATGATACGTGTGTACTACCAGAAAACTGCTAAAAATATCAAACTTTGTATAATGAAAAAAAACTAAAAGGTGATTTTTTTGCTTTTTGGCGACTTACTGTTTTCCCCTTTCCACATTCAGTTCCCTTGACATTCTATTTTGATGCTGTTACACTGAAACTCTGCTTATTTTATAGCCCGTGTAAAATTTCATATATATATATATATATACCTCCTAGGTCCAGAAAATAAAACTGCCTGCAGGCTTTCTCTCCCCCATTCCAAATAGCTGCTCAGAAATACAGATCACTAGACACCTGAACAGGTCACACAATACTTTATGCCAAGCTGCAGTAACAAGTTTAAATTATTTCATTCTTATAGAAAACTTACTGACTTCGACTGGTCAAGTAAAGGCCACAGTATCGTAGATTCTCTGGGCCAAAGTTTTGGTTTTATAAATCACTTGGAAACAAAAGGAATAAGACCATACAGCCATTTGAGGCTGAATATATGGCTTAAAAGACTTCCATTCAAACCAACAAACGTTTTCTCTTCGTTCTTAGCGAAAATTCACCTTCTTGATACATACAAAGTTGTCAACAATCAATTCTCGTTTGACAAACCTGTTTTCTGTTTACCGTATACTTTAATGCACTTATTCCGATCAGAGACCAGCGCTTACACTTGGCAATATCAAGTGATTTCTTCATCAGAAGGACGCAAATTTTGGCCCCACTACAGCCTACAACGCATGAATTAACAAAGAGGTGGAATTAGTAAACAAAATATCACAGACAACCATGACGTTTGTCAAGAAATTCTAGAAGCTTAGTCACTACATCGTGAAAGCGGATCCTCCGGGATACTTTTCGTGTACTTTTATCAGTGACGAATAACGCGAACGACTTTTAACACACCTCTCGATTGTTTTTGGAATGTCACTCAGTCTTATTAGTTTACGTTTCCTGAACCATTCGCTGTGAGCAATAATAAAAGAATGAAATACATGCATCCAGTAAAGGTGATGAATTTGTGCTGTTCTATTATTTTTGATGCCACGGATTCTACTTTTCACTATTTCCTAACAAGCACCTTTTTCGAATAATTTCAGCCCCGGCAATTTCAAACAATACGCGGTTAAAAGGTTTCATTTGTACGATTTTTAAATATCTCGTGAGTAGCCGTATTTAGCGTTCAAGCCCATTCCACGAAATGACACGGAAGGCAATGTTTACCTGACTTCTGGCCTGTTTGATAACTATCAACAAACACGCGGCCGTGTTCTGTGTCGTTCTTTATTGAGACAGGATGCGATGAATTGCACGCCTCAGTGACTTAAGAACATACAGAGCAGGACTTACCGTAGACCGAATATCCATTCATGCCTAGAAAGTCAATGGGTAGAAGCCTGACGAAGTAGGCCCCGGCTCCTCCAGCTTGGGTATCGACTCGAGTTGGAAACTAAATCGGCAAAATCAGCAGAAGAGGAATAACCGACTCAGGCAGACAGGCTTCTATTCAGCTGGTCATCAGTGTCTCATGGACAGGTGCTTGTTAGAAACAAAGGCCTTCGTTGAGAATCCTAATCGTCCTTCCACTTATCGGCCTGAAGCACTACCACTACCTGTCCACACAAATACCAGACTACTCCTTCTCATGACCAATATTCCATTGTCGTCTAGTTTTCTTTTGAGCTATTGATCTATTCGGTCTCCCTTTCCAGAGATAGGATATTTATTCAAATGTCCATTTGCAGTCTTTGCTCAACTAGACGCGACTATCCGTAACAGTACATCTCAAGTGCCACTGTGTCAGTCTCTTCTTAAACCAAAGAATGTGTCGATTGTGCATCTAGGAGCCACGCATCGCCTCTTATTGTGAGAAGCATGACGACACCTAGTCTACATTATATTCCTGAGCTTCAACGCAAAACCGTGTGCTGCTGTATGACGTCCGGTATTGACAACTTCGTGCTCCTGTGTCGTGTGTACAGTTCAGTCCATCTAGTCCATCCAGGCCATCCTCATCGATTGTAGTCCTGAACATGCACATATCCATCATTTCGATTACCGGTAAGACTTTTCTTGAGACACCTAACACCACCATACGTCGATGAACAAGTCTTTAACAAATATCCCTTGGTTCGACCACAAGAAGCATCTGATGTTGACAGGAGTGTTACGTCTACTGACCAACGATAGCATGAAATCACAAGCAACCAGCAGCGTTGAGAGGACCTCTATCAAACAGCAACGAACAGCTCCGTAGTAATTGTGAAGCAACGAAATGGGAAGCAAGAAAATCTCATTGGATGGTCCTTTTTCAAATTAAAATTGTAAAGCCAGGAAGAATGTCGCAACACTACAACATAGTTTACACTTGGCAAAGATACCATTGTAATTTTTTCTTGGAGTGTCGGGTGAATTAAGCCTAACTCATTCGGCAACCCTTCCAGCTATGCCATCGCGTCCACTTAACCAAATCGTATAAAAGACTATGTCGGATAACTCTATAGGAGTTAGCAGCAACCTTGTCTGCAGTGCTTACAAAACAAAAACTTACAGATTTCACACGTCGGTAAAACAATTTCATGATCTAACGTTTTTCGTGATAAATTGTCGCACAAATTTTACCATCTTTTTCAGCTTAAACATTGTGCGAATTGTCCTCGGACTGGCGCAACCATGGAGACGCACAAGAAACAGGACGTCACTGCTGAACGTAACGGAGCACAAAATGAAAACAAGAGTCCGAGGCCCTCTGAAATTGTTCACAATAGCAGACGGCTGACTAGACCGAGTACGCCTTAGAGTTCAGCATACTAGATGCGGAACATAAGTGGACACAAGTGAACCTTTGACCGGCAATCGCAGAATGACTTAGCATTTGGTCAACGCACTAACTCGGGGCGCAAAACCCGAAGCTGGATCACCCGCTAGCTGGATAAAAAACACCGGGACAAACGACAAATGGTTTCCTGACCTCGGCCAAGACATCAAACAAGCAAGGAGCTCTAGCGTGTATATACTGTTGGTTAACCAGGAAGACAGTAACCCTCTGCTCAAATACAAAAGTATGACAACAAGGCAACCCAAGGAGAGCAACGTCCGAGGTGAAAAATTCGGATAAACTAATCACAATAAAATTAAGAATAACTTGAAAAACAAACGTTTTGTCGGAAAAAACGCGCAAAAGCTTCATCCTCTTACAATTGTGGAGAGTTGTCCAATTCCCCAATAGATGTGCACTGTACCGAGGGTAGTCAAGCGGGCGACATTGTGGAGTTGTGATGCAAATTTTGCAGGTTTAGATCAGTCCATAGCCGCTTAATTTCCCATTTCATGGCGTAAAACTAACCGGATCTCGTTTCACAGAAATAAGGCAAGCGATAAATGCCGTTAAAAATTGCTCGGCAAGTACGAAATATAAACGAACCTATTCGTTTTGATTACTACTGACATTGCTATACACATTCTCCGCCTACCTCCTAGGGTAAAAAATTAAACGATCGATTTTCTATCAGTGACTGAATTTTAATACTACCCGGGGTAATCAATAAGAAATTCATATCGCAGCAAAACTTTTAAGCAAATAACGTACCTTATGGTCCACATCCCCGACATCAACGCCGCCCTCATGGGAAAACATGATCACATTCTCTTCTCGTTTCGTGTAAATACAAACATAATATTCTTCATTCTGTAAACAAGTTGTAATAACAAACCACAACGTAAACTATGATGAAGTGAAACCTTCAAACGACTGTTTGCGGCTCAGTTCAGCTTGTACAGTCAATGCTGCACCAAAGCACTCTATTTTTGGCTTCTAGCTCACACCACCGTCTGGACAGAGCAAAAACGAGGAGTAGCGAAAGATCGACTACAAGATAATAAGTTAAACAACTATACAGAAAAAGGATAATTTAGAATGCAAAAATGCCATTGGTTGCGACAGTGGACTACGTTACTTAGTACCCGCAACTGCTGCGACAGCGGATCTCGTGGACCCTGCCCGGTAGTTTAACTGAACCTACAAGGGTAAGCCCAAAGGGTTTTGGTTTTCATACGTCTTGGTAGGTCATGGATTGCCCAACTCTATTTAATCTCCAATTATCACCTGCCTTCCAGGACAGCGTCGTCCTGTGGGCATGTGCAGAACATGTTCCAGGCACCTTAATCCATTCTGATTTAGTTCCTCTCGTAAATAAAAACCCTATGGCCAATTATTACACCGTTGACTTCTAACTTACAAAGTTCTCCTACTGAGTAAATCTAACTGATTTTGAATGAAACTAGAAAACATCAAACGATGATAAATTCCATGACCCGTCTAGGTCAACTCTTTTTATATTAAATATTCACAGAAGCCCAAATCAGGGACGATGGTTATGCCATGCTCTAAGCAGACGTCCTGGATACAGTCAACGTTAGTCAGGTGGCAACGGCTGACGTAAAAAAAGTCGACGTTGGAATTGATCCATTAAATATATGTATATATATATTGCACAAATCTGAATAAGGTAAGAGATAAGAGTTCATGGATTATAGCTGTTGTTCGATCAACCTGGAGAAACAAGGAGACTGACTGTTAACCAGTTAGTTTGAACTGGAAACCAATTAGCTCCCTCGTAGTAAACGTGAAAATTACTATTTCACGAAAACAGTTGTCGTAACTTGAGGATTCTACATAACCTTATAAATGGATTTGTAATCTTCAATGAACAACCAGTATTCTACGGCAGATTTGACCAATTTGGTGCGAGGCACAATAATCTCGTTCATAAAAGCCGTCACCATGAGAATGGACCTTGACCTCGTGGAGTGGATTGCGTTCCTCCGTGACCTAACCATATATAGAGCAGAACTGACCGTAGGCCGAATATTCATTCATGCCTAGAAAGTCAATGGGTAGAAGCCTGACGAAGTAGGCCCCGGCTCCTCCAGCTTGGGTATCGACTCGAGTTGGAAACTAAATCGGCAAAATCAGCAGAAGAGGAATAACCGACTCAGGCAGACAGGCTTCTATTCAGCTGGTCATCAGTGTCTCATGGACAGGTGCTTGTTAGAAACAAAGGCCTTCGTTGGGAATCCTAATCGTCCTTCCACTTATCGGCCTGATGCAATACCACTACCTGTCCGTTCCTACTAACCCTAGTAAGAAAAATCAAGTCAAACAGACACTAAGTTAATTCATTAATCAAACTCGAATCGTTTGACTACTACTCACTGCTCACTCTCCCGTAGGCCAATTTGATCCACCATTATTCACTGACTTTTTCATACAGTTTTTTTATGCCATCAACCGACGTAACTGATGCGAAGTAACCAAAGAAGTGTTCACCACTGACTAGGATAATGAATAGGCCAAGTCAAAACCCACTATTCTTACACATCGGCTGAAGTGCCGTCCCGAATGCAAACAGCTAGATTGTCATTTATCGACTTAAGGCATTTATGGCGGCGGTAAGACATCTGCTTATCACTCAAAGTCGGGCTTTCACTGCAGCGACAGGATCGGTCTTTCTATGAAGGTTAAATACATGGCCGCTGAGGAGTTATGTGCGAAAACCAGCAGCGTTTAAACAACGATGCTTCCGCAGTAGTAATAGTAGTAGTATGGTGGGAGAATTTTAGTAGGAATGCTGAAGTTAGGCGTAGAGTCCTGGATCAAAACAGCTCTGTTGCTCGAACAGACATTGAATTTGAATGGGGTGTGGTGGTTGGACGATGTGTCACCTTCCCGCAGGTCAACGAGTAAGATGAGTTTTCCCCGAGACATGTATTTTCTGGAAGATGGATCAAGGTGATCAGTCCAAGAAGCGAAGAAAAAGATACCAATGTCTTAGCCAATGGGTTGTCCTTGGTGCATTCAATGAGATCACTCGGCTAGGGTTCACGATATTCCCGTGACCGACGAAGACTTTAGGCGATATGGCTAAATGTCAAAGTAAGCGGTAGTCTTCCGCTCGAAATGTTTTCCTCTGCGCCATAGTTCTGTCCCACGGCATCAGGATTTTCCTTTGGTTACTGTTCGATGGTGCCAGATAGCAACCAAAATTGGGAGGTATCAGTGCAAGGTTAACGATGGTATAGGTTGAATCAGGCTGATTAAACAAAAATTGTTAAAACTGGCATGTAAAACCAAAAGCGTTAAGCCAAAAGCTAGTCAATAGAATGTCTCGTGACCTAGTATTCTGATATCAACACAAAATCGGATTTCTGACTTAATGCCATATAGTTAGTCACGTATTTTTCCCTCGGAATTTCATGACTACTACACAGCAAAAAGGCCAGTAAGTATTATTTCATTCATTGCCAAACCTGAAGCAACCGGCATTACCATTGTAATCCTGAGTAAAAGTTTTGACAGAAAACATGTAAACAGTAATGGAAACACGCAGCTAATCAGGAAGGAACACTTACCTTCTCATGAGGTACGAATGACTCGACTATAAACCTGTCCAAAATCCCTGAACAAGATCCAATCTGCAAAACGAATAAACGCGTACTCGTAGAAATCAACAGGGAAGTTAAAAATGAAATGAAAATAGCTTTCTTAAATTTTCTGCAACATTTTCTTTGTTTTTGTCTTTTTATTTCATTCCAAATAATATTGAACTTGACAGGTAAACGAAATTTTGAGCCAAAGAGGCGAATCTCACCAGTCCAGTTGTTTGTCCACGTTGAAAAGCACTCAAAGCGTGAAAATTTCACCGAGGATCGTAAACAAATCCGAGCTTCATTCTTGAAATTTGGTCTACAATATAATGGTCAAAAACAACGCCTAACGGTGGTTTTTCCTCACAAAAGCCCATACGGAAGCCGTTGTTGGAATTCACTCAGGAGGCCTTTGACTGTACCCAACTAATATTCTACGAGAGTAACATTCGTAAGCCAATCCGTGGCAATGCGCAGAATCGAGAAGTATCTCACCTGGCTGTCTGTTGCGGGAAAATTTAGATTCTGCTGGCCACACCAACGCAAACGCCTGAGATGAAACCGTAGAACGGCATTTTCGAAACAAAAATTCAATGAAACTTAAAAAAGCTACAATCAGGAACTAATAAGAAGCACCAGATCGAAAACACCTTAGCATAAATTTGCGTATATATATATATATATATCGAATTGGTAGCGCCAGGGGTGTGCATGGAAGTTGTTCGTTGAAGAGTCTACAGAAGAACTATGATCGTGATTCCCTGATAATTCTCTGTCAATTGAGCCGAACTAATAGAATACAAGGTGCGCATACCTGATGAGCGGCGATAACCTCAAAACTGATCATGTAACTCCGGGAAAATTTTGTTCACCCATCCATATAATACTTGTAACTCATATATATGTATATATATATATGTATATATATATATATATATCCAAGATAAACATATGGGCAAAGAATTATCATAGATGTTTAAGTACCTTTGCAAAGCGAAAGTTTACATGCGACGTACATCCGTTCTTTCGGAGACTAGAAATTTTTATGACAGGTTACGCTAAAAACATGGATTTCGGGCTCGGATAAATTCATAATATACTCTTTTCGGATCTTTAAACCATTTTTACTAAATCATCCAAAGCGATTTCAACAAAGAATACGATGAGATTATTTTACGGCACCCAACCCTTTCTGAACATCAACAAATAATATATCGTTTTAAAATGTCCCAGCTAATCAGTTAACAGGAAACAACAGTGAGCAAGCTTCATCAGCATACGTCTTGCAAAACAGCATTAAAAACAAACATGAAATTAGTTCATATTGGGAAATTATTATTGAACGCATCGTCTACTTTGAAGGTGATCGATTTCCGACAGGCAAATGAAATTAAGCACTTCCACTTAGAAATCAGTCAAGAAAGAACGGTATCCAGAGCAACAACCATAAACAAACCTTGATTTCTTTGCCAATGTTTTCCGCTAACCACTTTTGGATTTCGGGACCACTCTTCTCAACACACATTAAGCCCAACTTGCCTCGACGTTTCAAGAGTACGTCGGGCTTTGCGACGAATTTCTATAAAAATGAAATTTGGAATGCCCACAGTACCACGTCCTCGGAGATGCCATTTATTGGCCATTCAAACCTCAATTCATGAGTAACTCTGTATCGATGATTATTAGACAAATATTGATCTCGTATATTTGCATATAACAACTGCTTTGCAGAAAATTCGCAAATAGCTCTCGCCGACATCACGGTGGAGCATGTATAGGAATAGCAATCTTTCAACGGGTTGAGTTACAAACCTGGAAAGCATAAAGGCGGAAAAACCAATATGAATCGGAGCCCGGCAGGCGTCGCAATCACCATAAACATTTAAATAATCAAGCAAAATGATGGTCCATAGGGTATACAGTAGGAAAACTCCAACCCCCTTCGCAGAGAGGATACTGCCCAATCTCCAACAAATGCACCGAAAGCAAGGCTCATTACCTGCAACAGCGATTCTTGTCTAATCTAAATCAACAGAAAGTTTTTTTGAGGCCTTGAGATCCCATAAAATTTCGTTCCAATCAAGTAAATCGCTTAATTAACCAACAGGGGATTCCACAGCCACGGAGAAAATAGAAAACAGGCTTTAAATTTTATTTTAGTTCCCCTTGCAGCGGTACTCTGCTGCTGTTTAACGTCGTATGACGATGGCAGGTTCAGACCAGATCAGCTTTCAACACGTTAGAGTATGAACTAAAAGTGCCGTCGAGTATCTTTAACTTGAGGTCAACAAGAGCCTCATCCGCTTAAAAACAGATAGGCAAGTGTCATAATCGTTCAGCGTTAAACAGTGAGGCAAGCCTCACTGACCGCTACCTTTTCCCCGGAGCTACACGTTTCTATAGGAAGTGAAAATGCACACAGAACATGGAGTAGACCAATACGTGCGGGAAAAGAATGAACCCACAGTAGTGAACATGTAGAACACAGTCTAGTTGTACTCTTTCAATGATTCTCAATCAGTAGAAAATGACAACACAATCGTCACTGCTCACGGTCCACTACCATAGCCTTCAATGTCCCCAGAAAGCTAGTTGAGGGATCCTTCAGAACCCAACCACGAAGACATGAGACACCTACTTTACCTAAGTTTGCTGTACAATTTCTCATTCCACGTTGCCACGTGATCTGTTGACCACCACATGGCTTCTTCCATTCCAAGGGATGAACCGAAAATAGGGCACGGTATGGTAGACGAGTGTGTGCCATACGCAACACGTAACCCAACCAGCGTAGTCTACTAAGTTTCATACGGTGAAACAACGCGTTATGAGATCCCGCACTTAGTACTAGATTCCTGACCTCTACATTAGTCACCCGGCCACTCCATCCAATCCTAGCCATACTAGGTAGACATCGATGGTCGAAAACCTCTTACCCACGAACATGTCCCACACGCATTACCAACGTCTCGCAACCGTACAACAAAACTGAACGCACTGCGGCACAGTACACACGACTTTTCAACTTCAGTGAAATATCAGGCCGACGCCACAAATGCTCTAGTCCAGCGTAAGCTGCTCGAGCCTTGAATATGTGCGTTTACCTCCACTGCCGAGCTACCATCGTTCGACACGCATCTATCAAGGTAGGTGAAACGGCCCACAATCATTAGTTCTTCTCCGCTCAGCGCCAAGTTCGGCACGGCTGCAGTCTAGTCCTGCAACAACACTTTGCACTTTGAAGGTGCAAAGCACATGCCAAACCGAGCAACCGATCTCGAAAGTCTATCTAGTGCCCGTTGTACATGGTCCGCAGAATTGAACAGGCACACAACGTTGTCTGCATAATCTAGAGCACATAGCTTTCCTCCATTTCGCAGTTCGATTCCTGCATCCCGGAGACCTCCTAAAGCGTCTTCCATCACCTCGTCCATGACTAAGTTGAACAGGAATAGAGAGATGGTACACCCTTGTCGAACGCCGCTAGTCGTTTCGAATGAACTTGATAGTTCACCGTATACCCTCACGAGACCATAGGTATGGCAGTACAATGCTTACAACAGGTTTACGAACTTCGTTGGCATACCCTTCCGGTGGAGAGCACTGAATAGTGCCGTCTGATCAACTGAATCGAACGCGCCTTTCAAGTTGAGAAAGACTGCGATCGTAGGGCGCCGGTATGTCTGGCGCGTTTCTAGTATTTGGTGAAGAGTGGATATTTGATCGATGCAACCTCGATTTGGACGAAATCCGGCCTGATGTTCGCGGATATTACTCTCGCGAATCGGTGTCAAACAGCGCATCAATATCGAAGCCAAGGCCCTATCGGAATTAAACTAATCCCACTATGATTGCTACAGTCACTCTGTGTGACGTTCTTGAAGATGGATACAATTAGTGACTCAACATACGATAATGGAGTATGTTCCGCGTTCCAAATATCATGAAGCAAGGAGGTAAGGGAGCTCATCAGGGCTTCCTCACCCAATTTGAAATGAACGAGGGGAGTCCGTCAGGACCGGCTGCTTTCCCTTCTTCAGAAGTCGGATATTGGACTGCACTTCCAATTCCGTCGGAGGGCCGACAGACCACTTCCAAGGATTCGCAGTTGCAGACGTCGACCCAAGTACGTTAGTGTGTGGCCAGTTAAATTGATCCTTGAAGTGCTCAGCCCAACGGTCCAACATTTGTTGTCTGCCATGATTGAGCTCCTCATTCCTGTCGCACACGGCTTCACTAACCGAAGTTCGCCGCCCACCGCTGTCGCGTATAAGCTTAAACAGTCTTTCACTGTTACCTGAAGCGACTGCTAATTTCATCTCTTCGGCTACCTTCACCCACCAGCTTTCGCGGTCATTCTTAGGGCTTATCGTCAATTGAGGCTGCAACTGCCGACGCATCTTATTTCTATTTTGCAGTTAGGAAGCTGGCGTTTTTGCTCCATTAGACTCAGCGACTCTTTCGAGATCCAGGGTCTTCGGTGAACGCTAGGTCCAGGACCACATGCAAAATCTGCTGCCAATCACATCGCCTGCTTGATTTGATTCTACTGCTCGTCTACATTGTTGCTCGTCGGACTTCTTAGTTCCTGGGATAGTTCCCGCTCATAGCTGCCGCCAACAGCCGAATCACACACGTTCGACGACCAATCGTGATTGTGGCCTACGTCGACGGCCGTTGAGCTGCAGCAAAAACCACATTACAAGTAAAGAATGGTCTGATTAGACGCAAGTGGTCTAGTACGACCTATAGTTCTGGACAGAAGCGCAATATGGTCAATCTGACTCAGAACGCCATGTCGCCGCGCGAAGCAAACTGTGTCGGAAATTCGCAATAGATAAACGATCGTCTGCCCAAAACTTGAGAAGTCTTTCTCCTTCATCTGTTCAAGTTAGAACGTCTTGACACTGTGTGACGCGAGCTGCGTCGGAAATTCGTACCAGATTGGAAGAAATGACTATCTGCACGTAACTGGAGAAGTCTTTCCCCGTTGTCTGTTCGCTGAGCAGGCGAGGGGCATCGCCCACCTAAACAGGCTTCCAATACACTCAATTTTCCAACTTGTGCGTCGAAATCACCTGCTACCAATAGAATGTCAGAGCTTTTGCTCTTCCGAACAAGGGTGACGAGGTCACCATAAAACTAGTTCTTTTACGCGTCGGTGCTGCAGTCTGTTGGAGCGTATGTCGATTTGACAAATAAACTGCGCTCAACACTACTATCCTTCCGGGTGCCGACTGATCCCTGCAGTCTCACGGCGCACAAGCGACCGTTGACTGGGATCTAGTCTGGAAGGGCCTTCTCACTTAAGACTTCCTGCACCACGTTGACCCACAGCTTGAACGGCTTCGTCTCCCGAAGTGTGCCGGAAGTATCTTGACGAGATATTTGGCGCAGTTAGTTGAATTACCCTACTCGAACCATAAATTCGTGTGCCACTTAAGTTACTCAAGTTATTCATTCTAGTGAATGCAGTCATTTACAACTAGTGAAATAGCGACGGCCAACCGCCGTGGTGCGCAACCTTGGAATGATTTGATCTACTTAGCAAGCCTCCTGATAGGCTCCGCCGGACGAAGATGACAAAGTTTCGGCTAACCACTGACAGGGTGGTCTCAGATCTGGGGCAGTGAAATGTAGCGGCACTCACCTTCAGGAAAAAACCAACAGCAGGCTTGACAATGATCCACTTTATTCGAAAAGCCTAGCCACCGTGTTGCCCGCACCGTGCCGTGTTCCACGGCGGATTGTTTTATCTGGTGGTCGTGTTCATAATACCTTGGTTTCATGTTATTCGAACTGCCCTAGCCGAACCTTGTCTTTAGGCCAGGTCGGGTAGGGTCGCTGGACTTGCAGCTCCAGCCTGCGCCGTGAGTTTCGGCTGGTTTTCTTCATATTCTCGTATCCTCTTACAGTCGCACACCTAGACGACGAAGCAGCAGTCTCAACAAGAATCAACGGTAGCCCAGTGGCACCGCTACCTGACCTCATCTCTACTAGCCCACGTTGCCGTCAAACACAAATGAAAAGGCGGCAACACCCGACACAAAGCGACCCAGCCGACATACCTATTGGCTCAAGCGACTGGTTGGAGCCGTTCATGTTTACGCCAATTAGGGTTTCGTTGAATGTATTATATAGAAAAATGAAGAAAGAAAAGGCATTTGAAAACAAATTTTGTATGTCCATCTGGAGTACCCTGCAAGCCTCGCCAATTCCGATCTTAGAGAGGCCATTCGATCATGTATACTTATTTAGTTACATGCTGCACACAACTCCTTGGCAAGCATGGAGTCACACCTGGCGTACTACTTGACCATGCATTTGTTTATTATTATCATTTTGGCGACACTTAAGGGAGGGCCAATTAGGATAGTACTAGGCTCCCAATTAGGTCGAAGGGTCAATTCTAGGTGAGGGACTGCAGTGACCGGGAGATGACCACATATGATGGCGCAAAACACCTTACCAAAATACGCGACCAATAAATAAATCATTGAAACCTAGCGTTGGGAAGTACGTTTGCAGTTCGAGTCTGAAGGGTTGTGAGTGTCATTTGCTCACGTGCTAGAATATCAAATGAGAATAGTTCTGGCTGATCTGTTAGCAGACGGTTGAATTCTCAAATCTGTCATTTCTTGGTGTCCGTGTCGCTCTGCTTTAGCACGTAACGACCAAAACCTCCTTTTAAATAAACTCTTCGTTCACGTGAATATTGCTTTCTGAATTCTGAGATTCTGGAAAGTTCGTTTTGTTTCCTGGTCCTTCAGTTCGCACATGGGAATAATTAGAATCCATCTTGGGCTGCTAAAGAGTTGGTCTCATTTGGATCGTTTCCATCGGCTTAAGATGACCTCTCAATTTGTCGGAAAAATATGATAAAGAACTTAGATTCAATTTCGATGGTTGCAATGGCAAGAACCGGAATGGACAGGTCTGGCGGGCACACTACGCGGTCGTCTTTGTATGCAGCGAATAATGATAGTTGTCAGACCTCTTAATGAAAACAGTTGCAAATGACTTGCGGTCTCGAGAGACAAACTGATTAAACAAACATTCGGACGAGGATAAACTTATCTTCATCAGGATGTTGAAGATGAAGAAAAGGTGGTTCTCATCGTTTGATTCACGGTTTGCCCTATCTGTACTATGATTCACACCATGCTGCAAAGTGATGCAAGGTCACTGCTTGCGTCCTAACAACAGATGGATTTCAACACAGCTGACGACACGTGAGCAATTATGAGCGAGCACGCGCGTGACACCGGTGAACAAAACCTAAACAGACATATACGAAAACACCTCCTCGTTGCTTAATATCCATGCTACACTTCAATTTTCGATAAATTCTAAAAAGATGAGAAAGATTTAAGAGTACAAGCAGAGACCCTACTTATGATCTAAGTCGAAAGTAGAGAGCCCCACTTTTGTCGATGTTCCCTTAAGTTGACTTCAAAAAATAAAATGCATTAAGACAACCATTTCGCAACTGTTTTATACTTAAACAGAAAGATACCACATAAGGAGAACAAATAACATCCCGCGTAGTCGAGCATGTTTGCCAGGACGAACAATTACAAGACCACTACGGCGGCCCACAGACCAACCCCAAACAGAATGACAAAAGCCCGGCAAGGTTACGCTCATTAGCGAGGGCAATTGTTTTCAGTGCGATAAAACACAGCACAAACAACTTGGAATGGAGACAAATTAGCCGGGTGATCGAATCATTTCGCACTTCTTTTTGTTATATTTTAAGCGTACACACCATTAATGGTGCAAATGGGTCTGCCAATTAGGACTGTAGACTCTTCCGATACCTGGACTAGATTGAAACGAACAGTCCTGGTTGAAGATCTACACCATCTCATTAAAACTGCTTATAAAAAGGCTCCTCGCAGCTGGTTCTCCTCTCCGGAGTATAAAACCTAGGCATTATCCAGTGCCATTTTGAGCAGTCTTAAACCGGACCATTTAGTTTAATGCTTTCTTTGGAATCGGCCAGTACTGGTGGTTGTAGAGTCGACTTCTTATTAAAACAATGACAGGCATTCCAGGGATGGAACTCAAGAATAAACCCTCCATCATTTCAAGGAAAGAAAGCAACAGATGCCAAGTTGAGACCCCACACTCATTCTCTAGACAGATGGTCATGCATTCAAATATGCCTGTCAATGGTGACCGAGAAATGTTTATTTACGTTACTATTGAAACTGCTACTGAATAGAGAGTACGGCTTAATTCACGGCAGGCGGAACCCAAGACAAGGAGATGCGAAGGAAATAAGGAAGCAAACATGAAAAGTGTGCGGAAGGGTGGGGTACGATGAATTGTTGTAAATGGATTTCCGACGAAAATAAGAAAGTTGATTGAAGTTTCTAGGACGCTACTTAATCCGGGTCGTCCCAAATCTAACAAACACAAGTGGCCACATATTTTGCAAGGATAGAGTAAGCATTCCAGCTTAAAAATGAAGCCGTAATCCTCGGATGAGAATGTTACCGAACTATGCCTTTGATTGGGAGCTCTGGAGTCAGCAAGAAAGTGAGGCTGGCAGCAGCAGATCATGAATACAGGGTGACCCGTTGTCAGCCTGTAGCTTCATGAAGATGGCACATTCTTGTCGGGCGAAATACTTTCAGAATAATTAGCCACCGCAAAAACAACTGAAGGTTCACTCTACGAAATGGGTTTGTCTTTCGTTGTCACGGGGTTGAGTGTATTATCTTCCGCCTACTAAAATAGCAATTGTTTCCATCAAGTGAAAATTATTTTGCAACACCGCTTTTTGCTGTTCACTCCCTAGCTCACTAAAAATACCTGGTTCCCACGTAGCCTGAGACTTTGCATATGTCGACCGAAGCTTTTCAGCAAAGCTATGGTTTATGCACTCATTGTCCTCCGAGTTCCGTAGAAACACTGAAAACTTTTGCCTTAGCACGCTTGCGCGAATAGTTGGCATCCGCATTGAGTCTGCGAATCTTTTTCCCTCTCTGCCATTTTGTAAACATTAGGACCGTCATCAGAATTTTCTGCTCCCTGATGCAGCCACTAGTCGACCCCGAACCTTACTCAGTTAGTTTTCGATTGAAGGGGCGATATACGGCCGATCTTCTCAACGTACATGTGGAAGGGGACTTAACAGATGACCGTTCGATACTATCTGCCAGGCTTGGTTCCACCCAAGGTGGAAGGAATTACATGGTATTTACAACGGACGACCGCGGTTTGCTAAATGTGCCTGCTTTTGCGATTGGATGAATGCCAACAACCTAGTCCGCCGCAACGAAGACTGCCACCATTTTGACCCAGCGGCAAAGACTATTATGTTAGATGTTAAGGTACAGTCTGCAGTGAAACCAAGGAAGGCAGTTAAAGAGCCAGTCATCCAGAAGCCAACCTTGGGGCTGCGACGTGTGATTGTCCCAGGAGATCGATTATGAAATCTAATGGTCTTTGGCCGATAACGTTCATTCGCGTCAACTGTCAGCCTAGAAATATGTTTCGCTGATGTGGAACCAACAGTATTTTTAATTGCACGCGCTCCAATGTTGAATTTCATGCAAGGTTTGTTTGATACCAGTAACGAAAGGTAGTAACCGATAGAATACGAGTAACGTGATTAAAGAAAGGGTTTCACGATCTACGGTGCTCTCCAGGTAGTGTTCATACTCTTGAATCATGTCGTGTGTTATAAAACGCGGGTATATGGTGGATGGGGGATGAAGATTTTCCAAGGAATATTCATGGAACTTTTGATTGGTTGCTCTTTATTTAGCCTTATGCAGCGCTGCGAACCTTCTTATCCTGACGCACGGAAGCTTTGTTACGTAAGGATTGGTCCCACAGTTACAAGAACTGTAATCTAATTGTTGTGCCTGCAGCTCCACCTTCAAATAAGGACCAATTCAAATTGAACTTTTCGGAGCAACGGAATCACGAGGCCCCCGTTAGGATTGGGGTGACCCCCCTTTATATGCACCGTCCTAACACTGATAATGACAATTATTAAAGCAGCGCGCCGTAAAAGCTTCGCGTGCCGCCTAACATGGACTAGCCTCTTGGTGGCAAGTTAATCAACCTATGAGCTTGATTCGGATTTGATAGCGTATAACCTGCAGACTTTTCATTATATGAAAGGTCCAAGCACATATTCATATACAAACATATATGCAAATATGCAGGCGGGTATTCGGGTACGAAACTTTCAAAGTTACTACATGTTAGGGTCTCCCGACTGGTCCTGCGCGCCCTCCACCCAAAATCTAGATCTCAGCATTTTCGAACCCATATTTTGTGCACTTCAATACACCCTCAAATTGCCCTGAGTCTATAAGGCCTGCTTATGGCGATCGTCGATGTAACTACGTCCATTGGCACTCTCGTGGCGGTCAGAGGAAAGGTCTTTGACAAAGTGTCCTCCATCAATTTTCTTTTGCTCAGCCGATCACCGGACATTTGCTCGAAGCAGGTTACCTCAAATTTAGACACACTGTAGACATCTACCAAGGCTATTAATCATTGCCCAATGCGCTCAGGTATCTGGAATGTCTTTTATTTTACATATTTTTTAGTGCCTGTGGTTCGCTTTTGTTTGTTCCATCTCCTTCGTTTTGGCATTCACATAGAAATTACTGTGAAGTGCGATGGAATCGACCAAAAAAGACTGAGTTATGGACGGGTAAGATATGGAAAACGGAAGAAAAATTAATGCTTAGATAGGCCACAAGGTATGTCTAACAGTAGAAACAACTAGTTAAGCCAATGGTGTTGGTACTGCAAAACATGAGTGCGTTTGAATCAAAGGGCAGAAAACAACTGAAAAGTTGATATCCTTAGATTGACGAACATGTCTCGAAATGTTATGGTAAAGTCTAGGTCGAAAAATGCTCCTCAGAAAGTTTAGGCAAGAAGTTTTGAGTGGGGACGTTTTCTAAATATGTTTTGGAATTGCGGAACAACATCCTGATAAGGCTACAAAAGCCGAAAATAATGAGTCTCTTAAAGACAAGAGAACACTGTATAATAAAACAGCGTTTAGAAATGAACCCGTTCAATATGGGGAACCTGACCATGTAAGCTTAGGCAAAAAATCCGCAAAATGATTACGTAAAGATGTGGTTGGCGTTTTGTGCCCAAAAATCGGCAAACCTTTCTGAATGAAAAAATAATCCAACTACGTTAAATAAGGTAGGATTACCGTCTAGTGAACCAACCCGAGGAGGAGCAGTATAGCGCGGCCACAAGCCCACACGTGGAACAGCCGCGGAAAAAAGAGAAAGACTGTTGGCCTGTCAGTCTCATAACTGTCCCTCGCAAGTGTTCTTAAGAAAAGAGAGTGAGCAAGCCAGAAATTGTGATAAAATACTCCCTACGTTGTGATGGCAACGTGGAATAATAAAGAAACCATATTTGCTCTTTTTTGGCCCTTCTCTTAAATTGGTTTATTGCATCGCCTGATGTTGTGAAGGTTGTGAAACTGCGCATCTTGTGTTTCGGCAATGCAGTTTTACGTCACTGACTGGTGATCCTTAGGATCGTTGACTGTGGAATTCGCAAAAGATTAACGTTGGAGTTAGTAAGATGAATGGGTTGGTGTGTGAGCTACCCTATACGCAGTTAGAACGACAAAGCTTATGGATATGAAGGCAGACTACTGAGCGATAGGTACCGTTTTTTTCAGGCTTGCGCGCTAATCTTTTCCCCAAATGGGCAGTTTGAGTATGGGACAAGATGCCTACGGAAGTCATAAACGTATTTTAATCACCAGTATATGGAATAAGTACAAAACTGTTCCCTTTTGCGATTTTAGTCGTGGAAGATTGGCACACAGAAGGGGCGATGTGATGATTTTTATTATTACGCTAAGAAATAATAGAAGGCAAGCACGCGAGCTATTTGCTCGTTTATATACTGGGAATCGTTCTCTATTCCGTCGTCATTTTGGCCGATGCAGGATGTCTTGCGGCAAGCCACATTGGAACTGATGTAGTAAACTGAAAGTGGTGGATACCTGGTCTCATGCACACCATTGACGGAGCTGTAGCCGCCGCTGAGATCACTACTCTCTGGCGCTGTAATGAATATAATTAAACTACCTCAAAATTTCTCACATGTGCCCCATTGGTACTTGGGTGCAACTTGTCCCAACTATTCGCCAATTCGTTGCCAAAAACAGCGCTCAAGACGATCATTATCAGCTGTCTTCCGCTTCTTCTAGTTTTCGAGTCCTTTTCTTCATGGAACAAGGTCCCGGGAAGACCTCAAAGCAAGTCCTTAACTACGGTGAACGCCGCTACCCAGCCCTCCCTTTCATTCAGTTTACCGATCCAGGTTGCCTCGTTTGGCGCTTTTCCTAGTTAATTTCAAGTCCACCAGAGGCCCAGTGCCCATTTCAATCGTCTTCTCAAGGATCATCCGGCCTAGATATAGGGACTGCGCAACCTCAGAAGTGCTCACTATTTTTAGTGCTTGTCATTAATGCTTCCATGAGGATTTACTTATGTGCGTTAATGGTGGTTGATACGTTTACCAGGCTTTGACCTATGCTGGCCATTTTTGTTTGCACTTCCCAGCTAGTTCACTCAGCCAATTCAAGGATCGCAGTTTTACTGCACGCTTTGGTAGTCATTGTTTTTTTGGTGGTACTGTGTTTTTCAACGTTACTTGAAACTGTTCGTCCGAAATAACCCTTAGTATATCTCACCTTACTCAGTGAAAAGCTGAAGGCAACTTCGGCCCCTAGGTTATTATGTCATCTTCGTTGTTAGCTGAATTTACACAGAGGATACCTCGAGGTAAATAAAGAGGAACTTGAATTCAGCAAAATAATTTTTCGTCTATGCATAAGTCCTTGGTATCCTGCCGGACATAATTCATCGGCTCCACAAAATAAAGGAACTCCCTTCGGACCCAGGTTTTTCAAAGTCGCATATCACGAAAACTAACGTAATAACCGCGGGCGTGAACGCCTCCGGTTCAGTTTTGCAACCTTTTGAGAAACGTCAACTCACCTTGAAGGCTCATGCAGGGTCCACGTTAGGTTATCATGAAATTTTTTCGGGCTGCACCAAAATTGTTAATTGGAATTCCAGGATATAGCGTAATGCAGCCGGAAAGCTCTTCAGTCTTTCCGCTCCGGCTCTTCGCTATACCCAATACACATCCTGATTCATGGTTTTCCCTTCTCATGTCCAACTGAAAATACCTAAGTGCTGTTCAAGCTCACTACCGGATACTCCTCGTGGTTGAGTGAAGTCGAAAATGACGCTGAGACCGGGGGATCTTAGAAATACCAGCCATCCCATCGCGACACAAGACGGAGCAAAATGGGTAAAATTAAATGCCCTAATTTCAGGGCCTTCAAATATCACCCGGAGTCCTCTTGCGGGGTTAACGATGGTCACATCTGAAAAACTGCCCCTGAAGCTACCATACATTATCGACGCCCGGGACGTTTGCCTTCGTGCAACTGATTTATCCATCCTTCTTCTGCCATTTAGCCGGCCGTCTTCCTCAATCGCTTTTCACGTCTTACCGACTTTTTCCTTTTGGATTGAGATGACTAATGTTTTCTTGCTGACCACTGGAATTATAAAACACCACTTGGCTGTTAGACATTCAGTAACATCTCACAACTCCGTAAATAGTGATGCGTTATCCTCTATTTGGATGCACTTCAACCGATAAATGAGCAAATTAAATTCCCATGCAACCAATCATGTAATTTCGCATCTTTCGAACGCGCACAATGAATATACTACGCATCGCAAACACTGCCATCAGCGGACGATTAACCGGTCTTCTAAAAGACCAGACACGATAAATGGGTTTATTGAACCTTTGAGCCGTTGCTGACAAACGTTTGTTCTATCAGAAACAAAATAGATTCAATGTATTTTAATAACTGAGGCATGGCTAACAGACCCTTCTTGCGTGGACAAAAAGATTTGCGGCCGGTTAGCCTAACATCTGAAACAGAAATGGCCAAAAGAGTACGATCTGCCTCGCATGCGCCGAAGCCCATTTTATTGACCAGAGACTTTTGCTACCTTGTTGTTGAATCTACGGACAACTCTGCATGCGTATCATTGAGTTTGGATAGCAAAACGATAATATTTGGTTTTGTCTGTTGCTCACTTTTTCTGTACGGTGATAGTTTGCTTCCCATGGATGATGCATTTACTCTGCTCCTTGATATCCACGGCTTCCCAAGACTGATTGCTTCTGAAATACTTGCGCATTGTTATTCGGCCTCTCGTCACCTCTCCCCTCTTCTGAATGCGGTGCATTCGGGAGGATAGGTTCAATGCTTCACACCGATCACGATAATATTCCAAAAGTGATTTTTACTTAAAGTTTAACCATAGCGGTAATCACTGGCGGGGTAAACCATTTTCGAACTGACTACCCGCCAATTTGCCGCTTTCCACGGGAGCTATTATTTTGCAGCGGAAGGTATCCATCGACAGGCCTTTTCATATTGCATGCTGGAACCAGCCATCTCCTCTGGTTCGCGCCCAAAACTGGGAGAGCTTCTTTCTTTTCAGTCATCACGAGCTTGTGACTGACTGGATTTAGACCGTTTTCGAGGACTGCTTAAACGTAAATATCCAAAAATCATGTCTGTATGCTAGCCTTAATCAAAATGAACGTACCCGCTTGTAACACAAACCCAGCTGGCTACCGGCAAATTTTAGTAAAACATAACTTTCCAATACAGTTCCGGTTAATTTGCGTTTGGATGCTTTAAATTGCACTCTGGCAGCATTCGCCAACAGGAACTCAAGACCATTATTAATTTTAACAGGTTATAAACCTTGTAGAATTTGGCAAAATGAGGAAACAAATGACCTACAAAAATTTTTTGATTCGTCGTTTGTACCAGTTATCAAGGGGACTCTTTAGGCACGGTATAATCTTTTAGATTTTTTTGCGCGGCAGCCGCACTTCCTAATTCTATCTTTCTCAACTGTGAACATCTGTCTCTCATTGTTTTCCACTCATTCAGAGTATCTTTGTATGCTGCCGATGTTTTCCGTGAAGGTAAATGATCCATTCACTATAATTCGACAAGAGAACCTCTTTTGCTTTACTTACAATACAAAAATTCTTGACAGTTTCCACCCCAATCCTTTAGGGTATGCGCCACATTAGACGGAGTACTCAAAACTCTTGGAGATTAAGCTGATTAATGAAGCCCTCAGAACGGAAGCGTTGTTTCCAATTTAAATGTCTCATTCCAATTAACTTCCTCGGTCTCGAAGACTAGCCATTCCCATTAAACACGAGATGGGCGACTTATGATTACATCAATCCTTTACTCTCAACTCTCCAGAGCGTGCTGGCAAAAAATTCGCCGGATTCCATAGGCTAATTTGCAGTTACATAGAGAGTTTGGCAATACAGGTATTTATGCGACCCAAGTTAGAACTTTTAGCCTCTTTAGATGCTTCCAATTATGTGCATCCCACAAGTTTTGTTTATTTCTTTCGACGTGTGCAACTGAATAATCTAGTCAAGCAAACCTCTTCTTTATTGTACTATGATCCATTTATTAAAACCTGTCTTCGAATTGTAGATTCATCAAATTGCCTTATCCTTCCTTCTACCCCTATCACAACCAGTTATAAAACTGTGTTATTTAAGATCCCATGGCTAGATGCGAAAGTCCAGGAAGATAGGAAAGGCAACAGCCCTTTTTGCCATTTCCCAGCAAACTCCGGCCTCCATTATTTGAAGTCTTTGGCCCTTCACGAGCCAATTTGCATCCCCACATAGCAGGAGCTTTGCTTGACTGTGTTCTTCCTAATAGAGGACGTGTTTTTGGCCATGTCGGCCACCTGACCTGGTCTACTGCTAGGCCGGTACGACTGTTCCTAATCTCTTCGGTAGTTCTGCTTGCTTTACGCATAAATTGACAGAATCATCTTGTGGGGCATTTTGCCACCAGACGCCAAAAGTCTATCGGATCCCTCTGTCTGCTGCCCCGATTTTGTTTACTTCCTTAACCTAGCCCCCCTGGGCGTCTGCAGGTAGACGGTAATCGACCAACTTCGATGTGTTGAGAGCCCAGATTTAATTGTTATTGCGTGATGTTTCGAGTCGTGTTGGAAGATTGTATTTTTGTTACCAAACTTGGAAGCGGGCGAAAATCACCTCGTATATGTTCTGCTTCGGGAAGGAAGCAGTTTACCATGTTGCTGGTTGCCCTAAATGGGCATCTAAACAAATTTATGAATATTGTGGTTGTTTTTAGGTCTTGCACTAGCTTCTTAAATCTGTTGGCTATTTTACCCTAGGCCCGGATACAGAAATGGTGCATTAAGTAGGGTAAAAACCGCCCTGATATTTTTTTATGGACCCAGTGCAGTTCCCGTAGTGTGCGAAAAATTGGCAATAAATTTCTGGTCGTCTTTTTGGGTTTATCATTTGGACTCTTAGAATAACGGGGGGCGTTCTTACTTGGGGGCAGATAGTTTAAAATAGCTGGGTTTTCGTGACATTTGCAGTACTGTGTTCCCCAAATTCAGCTTATTTACTTGTAGACCAGCTTCCGACTTCTGCCTAACCATGTCACTGGCCTACAGTGCAACCATTTCTACTTTAGCTATCTTTACGCTATGCATGCCTGTGTCGTTAAGATCCATGTGCTCGGAACTATCGTGGGAGACAACAGTGAGTGGACCTACTGATACAGTGGCTAATGAATCGTCAAGATCAAGAAGCAGACTCCCGTCTTGCAAACTTACTTCCTGCACAAGTTCAAGTAATAATGCTTCTTTCCCTGGCATTTCGATTTTTCTCCAGCCCAAGACGAAACATCTGAGTGATCTAAGACTTTGCTGCGGAATATTCAAGCAATGCACAACCGAAGTGATGTTGACTCCAGATCAAAAGAAGACTTGTCTGCAGTCTACTTCGGTATTGAATTAAACAATCTTTAAACTTTGCTAAAATGCACCCCTCAAACCCCTGGACGTTGCGAAACTACAACAAAAACCGAAGGTCAAATTCTGTCCAGCTCAAACAGGCAGCCACCCCAAGAACCTTAACACAAGCAAGGTAAGGCATCGGAAAAGAGTGACACAAATAAACTAAGTGATGACTGCGGCGTAAGACCTGTTGAATGTGCTTTTTTTCTATATCACAATCGTGGTCAACAAATGATTGCTTAGATTCTCCAGTTGGTCCTGTACAATTATACCTGCAAGCAGCCAACCCATCTAACCTCCTCCTTCAGCAACTACAAACCAGGTTTCAACTTTTCGGCTGAAATGCACTCAGCTAAAGCCTTTGATACTTCGCTATTTCTCGGGAACTGTGAAGTTCTTTTGGACAGAGCAAGTTGACTCTGTTGTTTTTGTTGTGTTGTTGGTCATCTGCAGTATGCAGTTCCAGCTACATGACTGCTGCCTTGCCCGGATATTCAGACCTCCTGTCCTGGACACAGACTGTAAAAGATTCTATTAATAATTGGTGTGAAATCACCTGTGGATAATGGAGCACCTACAGCCTCCAGCAGGCATGATTTACATATATCAACGAAGGCAAATAAATCTACCAAATTTCGTACACACTGCATGGGCTTGTGTAAATCATCACCTTATGAGTTCTCTGCTATATGGTTGCGCGAATAATTGACTCCATGGTATGGTCGGCTGTTTGCTGTTTAGGAGATCCTCGAACATGCATCTCCCGGAATTTTTGACGATGAACTTTTCGCCGAACAGACTGCCCCTAGAGGGGCTGCACGCTTTTGTTGCCACATTCCGCATACCGCAGTTTATTTAATCCACTGCATTACAGTCTTGCCACCATCTTTGTCGTTTTGAATCTTTTCTTAAAACGTATCTATTTTACCGTTCCAGCATTCCTGGCCTGGAAGCACATGGACCAGCGTTTTTGCCTTTACGTCATCTACTGAGACCTGGATTATCCATGACGGGTTTTCTTTCGGGTCTTTAATAATCATTTCTCGCTTACCGAGTGGCGGAAGAATTACGGGATCTTTTGTATCAAATGCCCATTAGTGACAATTCTCTCCTGGCTTTGGATTTTTTAGTTAAAAGATTCTCGTTATAACAACTAGTGTTGCGAGATTTGGCAACGAGTACTCTAATAGACGCGGTGACGGTTTATGTCCCCTTCCTTCCCTGTCCCATTTTTAAAAACAGATAAATGCAAACGAACAAAAAAGTGATGCAGAACACTGACGGAGAGCAAACTTGTAAGAAGCCGAGCGGCAGAGGGTAGGCTCAAAAGGACACCAACAATTCCCAAAGTAGATACTCAGTGGTTTTCTTCAATATCTTTCTGTGAACCAATATCAGTGGTGCCGCAAGTTTACTACTCACAACATTTCAGGTCTATTAGGGCTGTTTTCGCTGTTTAACTGTCGAATCTTATTTTTCAAATCCCTTATTCTGACATTTCTAAGGCATTTTAAATTCGCACATATTTGGAGACCGGAATCCGTGATATTTTCTGGGCCTTGGTTTTTGTGCTTGCATACTGTTTTGGCGGGCTTTGGAAGAGTGTTCACACTACTGCCTCCGCCTGGTACTATGCCGGTGTCTCTTTGTTGCTCACTACCGCTTGCATTATTTTATCAATCTGTGGATGACAGGAATTAGCCACTTTGCATTTCCGTTTCACTTATTTTACTTTGCTAGCATCGTGACTGAACCTATGTATTATTTGCAAATATCAATAAATCATATTTTAAAGACAGTATCTAACACACTTTCAGAATTCACCATGGATTTTGGTGAAAAATAGATTTGCTGATTTTGGCGTATTGCAACATATGAGCGCCGCGTGAAGGAACGACGAATATTGTTCCCCGATCCTCTTCAACTGCAAAAAATGGCATGTTCTTCGTGTGATGCAAGTGAAAGACTGCTGAATACTGTAAATGAACCGTAAAGGATGATAGCTAATTAAAAGTTTGTGGAATTCAAGTACGCTGATTTATAGTTACATCTCACCTTTCTACGTGGCGAGACAGTTGAGTACTCTCCACCCTCAGAACTAATTATGGTTGACAGCATAGATATTCGCTGTAATAGACAGATGTATGAAAGAAATCGAGGGCGGGCTGTTCATTAAAATTTGGTCACATACGTACGTTTCAGAAGATAAAACAAAAGCGGAGATGGGGGCGGAGAAAGAGCCCGTGACAATCAGCAGCCTCGCCGCGTGGATAGCTATCCAAGCTGCTATGAACATGCAGGGAATTTCTGTGCTTCCGCGCGGTATGCGCATTTTAAAGCCGTATGTCCCGAAAAATTCTTGAACATGGCCGGGAACATATGGGCACTAATTGTAGGAGAAAAATACATGTAATTTTATTGGAGAAGAGTATGCAACGGTGTTAGGCAACCACCAGAAACCTAAAGATTATGGTGTGAAATTGCAATTAGGCATGGGCGGACGTTTGCCTTTCCGTAGGCTGTGAAGAATGATGGGACATGTTGGCTTCATCGCCGGGTTGCTTTGGCAGTAACTGGAAGCCGAAAAGTATGGGGGAATATATGGATGGTGCCATAAGGGTACTTGGAGGATTTCTGACGCGTGATATTAAAATGTGCCATAAAGGTCAGCTTGTGAACGCGGCTATACATAGTGTAATGGAAGGTACACCTGATGAGACTTTCATGAAGCAGGTAGTTCACATACCAGGTATGCCACCTGATTCCGCTCTCCCCAGACCGGCGTATAATGAAGGCAAAAGTTGTTGTCTTTAATAGGATGAGTAATTCTAGATCACACTGAGGGAGCAACACAACGCAGGTATTTATCCCTTCGATGAATTCATGTTGGTATGATCCAACAACTCCCAACGGACTACGTAAATTCCGTTTGTCTGGGGATAACAAACAATTGACTGCTATCTAGTAGCAGGAAGGGGAAGGCAAAATCCATCCAGTTGTTTTGAGTCACGTTGAGTTTATGAGCGGCCGGTTAGCTTTCATAGGGTTTCACATTCCGTACCACATTCGAGGCTTGAGTCGGTCGTCATTCGTGATCGTTTTAAGAAAACCAACGGAACCCGAAAATTTCTATTTCATTTAATAATAATAAAAACAATAATAATGTATATTTCTCAATTTGCGAGGAGCACGCTCAAAGCAAGATCAAAATTTTACAGGGACTATGCACAGAAAATGCAAATATTAAAAATTGAAAGAGATAAGGAGGTAAGGGCAACCCGAATTATTGGAAAAGCACGCTGGAGAGTGAAATTGTATGCTGCAAAGCACTGAGGAAAGTAAAAGTGTTGGTGAAAAGCAAAAAAACGGGAAACTAATTTTTCAAGACCACAAAATTTCCTGGGTCTCTGCGAGCAGCAAAGTGCAATAAATGTGTGCATTGCTAGCCGAGAACATGGACGGAGCTCAACGGCGGATATCGAGATAGGGCTAGAGTCCCCAAATGTCAATAGAAATGCATAATAAGCGGGAACTCTGAGCCAAGGAAATGAAAACCAACGATAATGCGGTAATTGGATGGAAGTGAAGAAAATAAGCGGAACGTCAGGCAAATTGGATAAGACACGTAACTGACAATGACAGTGGACCGAAAAATGCTGAAATCGGAGGAATACTGTCAAAATTGTGTCAAACTGTCTGGAGGAAATTTATGAAGCTTCAGATATGGAACTCCCAAGAATAGTGATTACATTTACATGCGGACGGCGGTAAGCTGTACTGGGAGGTTGGTCCGATAAGAGAAATTTTGTGCAACAAATTCTCTGAATGCCCTAGCCAAGAATGTCCTACAAGCTGTCATTTTTGTTTTGCAGCTTTTGATCTTAGTCAGCAGTACGGATAGGGGATATGAGGTGCGCGAACCGTTCCGGAGGCAGTAGTGCTCCCGGTTTTGCCCAATCGCAAAGATGCGAGTTGAGACATACGAAGCCACAATCAACGCACTTTCGGTTGAACGGGATAAACTCGAGCGCAGATTCTAGCTGGCAGGTTTCTAGTAGGGATAATAGGATAGCAAATTTGCAAATGACATTACAAGAACGGAACCGGTGATCACGCGCCTACTCCGGGTGCAGGATGTGAAAAGCAAGAGAGTCTGACTTAGATGCCAGATTAGGGTTACGGTGATTTTTGGATCGCGACAACGTGTCTGCAACATAGTGCATCTATTCCGCAAAATGCGGTAAACAGAATTGAATTATGGTAACATTTTTAGGGGTAGTTGAAGGTTTGAGACTACCAAGAAACACCTATTCGGCCCTGCGAAGCCATTAAATAGAACAGGATAACGTGAGGAGCGAGGAGTACACAGGCTGAAGGTGTTTAAAATCGCGTAATGTGATGACAGCATGGATCCGTCAAGAAGTTCTTTGGTATGCTCGTGAGCCCACATTGGGAAACGCTCAAGAGTTAGTTGCTTAAGCTGCTGGTGAAGAGAGTACTTTACTACAAGAAAGGCCAAAAAGTGCATTGTCGGGGACGTGCGATAAATTGAGGAGGTAAGAGGTGAGGCCCAAGCCCAGATGATGACCTTAGTAAAGATTCGGTCGTGAACGGTAATTATAACCCATGTTCGCAAGCCTCGTCTAGCTCAATGTTAGCTCGTGTTACGTTACCTAAGAGCACGAAGTCCAGTACTTTTACGGGCTGGGCTTTAAACTGGGCTAAATTTCGGCACGATCTCAGGGAACTAGGGAGAATTTTTCACGGTTTGGAGTAGGCAACTGTAAAGAAATTGCCGTAATCGATAGTTGATTCAGGGGTATTCCTAACGTGTTTTATCTTCTACAATGTGGATGCGAGGAACTATCAGCGTCGTGTGTGACTTTCGTAATATAGTGGACATTATTACGGCAAAGATTAAGGAGAAATTCAAGGTTAAATTTACCTTGACGAATCCATATTGGTTCAAGTCCAAGCAGCTCGCATCTGGCCCTGCAGTTTAGGCTAGAAGGATGACCAAGGAGATATCTGGCGAATTCAAGGTGCCAATTCTCGATTGCGACTTGATCGTCTTCACGCACATTTGTGAAGATAATCGGGCAGTAATCGAGGTGAGGCCTAGCGTAGGACTTGAAGTTGTTAAATCTGCAGTCTATAGTGCGGAATGCCGGAATGGCGGTGCTCTTAGCTACAGCGGTCTGATAGTGGACTTGCCCGTGGAAGTTGAAAAAAGAGGAGTATTGTAACCCTAAGCTCTTAACAGTGTGTTATAAGATTTGGCATGCCGTTCATAGAACGGGCGCTCGGAGGAACATGACAGTTATATGTTATTAGAGAACTTTTTGTCAGCAGAGAACTTCATAAGCCATCTCGAACACCAGTTATCAAGAGACCCTAGGTCTTCATTGACAAATGCAAGAGTGGAACTAAATTAATCAGCCTCGAAATAGTAGACTATTTTAATATCATCGGCAAACAGGAATAGTGAGCCACGACGAATAACTTAAAAGAAATCATTAATGTACAGCAGGATTAGGAGAGGACCAAGGACGCTCCCCTGAATGACCCTAGTGGTAATAGCAGTGGGCTGGGAAAAACAACCGTTAATATTGGCATCCTGAAAGCGATCGGATAGGTAGGACGATAGCCAAGATAAGGGGTGATTTCTTATTCCATAAGTCCAAATTTTGGCCAGAGGTCGGGAGTGGGAAACGCGGTAAAAAACATTTGACATGTCAAAAATATTATGAGCATCGACCGGCGGGAATCAGCAACTTGGGCGACCAAGTCTAAGAAGTCAAACTGACAGGATCGGCCCTTGAGGAAGCCATGTTGGAGGGGCTGATAAGGTTGTGATTAGCAAGGAAGTTAACCAGTTGTTCTTTAACCATCTTTTTCACAAGCCTGGATAGAACTGGAGCGTGGTTATTGGGGCAAAAGTTTTCAGGTTCATGCGTAAAACCTTTTTTGTGGTGTGGAACAAAAATGGAGGTTTTCCATTGTGACGGAAAAGTAGCGCAGGACATGGAGAGCGAGAACAGATTTAGAAGTAGCAAAGGAGGATCTGGACCAGCGGTGCGAAATAGGACTGGTGAGATGCCATCAGGGCCAGGCTTGTGGGGTGGCCCTGATGGCATATTTCGTCACTGTGATGATGCCAGCAACGTCGAATGAAACGGAGGATAATATAACGGAAGTTACCATGGAGTGGATTTCAGAGTGTGTCTGATTGTCGTTGTTGGGAGTAGAAGACGAATATGTATTGAATGCTTCTGCGCTGTCGACAGGGGGCTCAGTGCGTAAGCTATTAAATATGATGAAGTTCTGCGAACGAGCTTCAAATTATTGGAAGACTTCCAAACTGGGTGAGACAAACCAAGGGCTTGCATTTCCTGTCATTTTAACCTTAGTTCGGACTCCATAAGAAACTGTTCTTGCAAGCGGTTGGCTTGCATTAGGAGCGGAAAGTCTCCCCATTTACTGAAAATCTTTTGGGCCTTCAACAGTTTCGTCTGGGGCTGACAAACCCCACTAGGCTTCTTGGGTTTGTTTTGAGTGATCGGAGTGGACAGAAGATTACTAGTAAAAAGAAATTTTGCGTAAAGGTCATCTGTTGCACTCTGCGGGTCAGGCGATGAAAAGAAGCTGGACCAATGAAGGGTTCGCAGAGCGTCAGGGATTTTGTCCCAACGAGTCGACATATAAAAAGAGACAGTTTGGTGTGTGCACATGGGTGAGGAAGGTTTGTTACTGAGATGGAAGCCACACGTGACCAGCTTGTGTTCACTCTCAGGGAAGGGTTTTATCACTGAAACCCTAACATTAAGAATGCCCTTGTTAAGGGATTTGTGGGCTGAAGACCAAGGTGATAGAAGAAGCTTGGGAGTTGATGAGCCGGTTGTTAGAGGATGCCAGTGTGGTGGATGCGGTATCAGTGGGTGTGAGACAATGTTAGGTAGCCGAATTGTTACCTTGTCACGGCGGAACGGGAAATCTAGGAGGTTAGTGGGGAGGGGGCTTTGGAAAATGCCGGAGAAGAAGCTGGTTAGCAGTTTGTGCAAGAACTTTTCTGGATGTGCGTTACTTTTGGAATTTTCAGGAGTCAGGAGAGCAGTGTTTTCCAGCTGTGGCAATTGGGTTAAGAGCCGGACAAGAGTGGGTTGGAAAAGGGATCTCATGATAGGTTCTGACTCAAAGGGCGAAATACAGTTATCTAAAATTTTCCAGATAACCTGGGAGGATCCGAGGGTAAATCGTGCAAAGTTATGAGGGTATAGTAGTTGGGGTGAGGATTTGGGCGTGCAGTAGTAGGAAAGGGGCGTTGGAGTAGTGGAAATGCATCTAAATACGGTTGACTGGTAAGTGGGTGGAAGTAGGGAAGATAAGCGGCAGGCCTTAAATATGGAGGGGTATTAGTATCATGTTGGAATGTGGTAACGGTGTTACCGAAGGAGAATGGAGGCATGAATGCAGTGAGCCAATCAATTCGTGATTGTAGGTGGCGGACAGTTGGCCTTCGTGAGTTTGTGGACCTTCCGATTTGGCAGAGCTCATGCCGGGATGGCTTACTCTAGTTGAGTGTGCCGAGAGTGCCAAGCAATCGAGGTGTACAGACAGGCTGACTCAGTGGATTAACAGGATGGCTAATGAATTGCGGGGTTTCGTGGTTAGTTGAGTAGTTCACTGGTATGCGCGTCCTGTGGGATCCCACTGTTTTTGGCTGGGTGTCATTCTGTTGTTTTGCGGAAGGACAAGGAAGTGCTAGAGGGCCTACCTGGGATGGGGTACATGCCAAGCGGTTGGCATTACCTTGCAAAGACATCGGTGAGACGGTAATTATCTGTGTGGTTATACCGCCAGTTCTCCTGGCTTGGGGTGCCAGATTTGTTAGATTTAGGTGAGCAAGCTTTCCGGGTGGTTGGAAGGGCAAATTGGATTGAGTTTCATCCAGATCTAGCGGTAGTGGTTTTGGCCACCGGAGATGATGTCCGCAGGTTACCACTTCCGCAGCAGGTATGTGCGAGGGTGGGGTTTCACTGCCATCAGCAGATTTATTCTCGGACGGACTAGCAACACTTTTGTGGGGTGAGGAGCTTGGATAGGAAATTGAGCGGCGCAAGTAAGGGAGAGGCCGATTGTGCAAATTGCTTGACGGTCTGGTTTTTCAGGGGTTTAGAGTGATCACCATCTGTATGTTGGTCCCGGTAGTGGTCACCAAGCACGGGATAGCCGGTGATTTGGGGCGATGGAGACTGTCGCATGGAGAAGGAAGGCCATTTGAAACCATAGCAGTAGGCTCAGAATTTGGTCCATCAGGAGGAACCTGTACTGACAGCGAACTGGTCAGAGGGTGGGCGCTAGATATAACCGAAGTCCTGCTAACTTGAGAAGTTGCGGTAAACTTCTTCGACCGTAACATATCTCTCTGGAACGGAGTTTTATCCGTAAAGATCTTGATATTTTTATGAAGCGTATAGTTGGCAATGTTCGTTCTGTTTCCTATAAGCCCCTTAGCAGAAAGTTCATCAAGAAATTGAAATAAAATTGGGTAGTAATTTTACGGGGATATTTTTCGGAGCCTAGAGCATAGACAGGAAGGGTGGGTCGTACTACAATAATTGAGAATGGTAGATGAGACCAGCGGCAGTGGGAGGCGGCTGGGTACTTTAAAGACAACCGCGTTCTTCGCATTTGCAATAAGTTTTTGAGCTTCTTTAGTTAGGAAATCGAAGGAGTGCACGGTGGCAGCGAGATGGCTGGCATTAGAAAGGTCAATTAGGCTGCCTAAAGTGGAGAATTTCAAGAACAGGTCCTCGATCTGTTGCACTTCGATTTCCAGTTTCCTTGGTTTTTTTGAGACATCAAGAATTTTGGGGCCAGAATTACTAAATATATAGATAAGCGGGGCTGAGTATGTTATAGTAGGAATCAGGGGTTTTAATGGTTTTCTGAGTGTAAGGTGCGGGGCTGATGTCGCTTTGGTTCGGCTGATGAAGGCATCGTTAGGGTTGTAGAAAGTCAAGGATGTCTGAGATGGTTATGGGTGGCTATAAGCCTTTGGTAACAGGCAACGGGATTGTGTCAAGAATTGCGGGAGCGTGCAGGTGAAAAGATAATTTGACAGGCTGATTGGCAAAGTTGCTCTCAAAAGCAAATCGATAGACGGGTAGAATATGTGGCTAGCAGCACAAAGACGTTTGAAATAGGTCCAGGTTGAAGCTGAAAATGTGATGATCCAGGCTTGAAATAAATATTGACAGAAAAGCAAGTGGAGGATGAGGTCAGGGGGTACATGTCAAAATAATTTAGGGAATATTTTTTGGCTAGGAAAACGGTTCTAATTATGCTAAAAATACTACAATAACAACCTAAATTGCCAAAAGCAACAGGGGGAACAACTCACAGCGAGGAGCGGTGTACCTCACTCTCTGATATGTGTTAACGAAAAAAATCTACACCTAGCTTTTGCAGTTCTTGGTGTTTACATACCTGATGAGCAGCGACATCGGTGCGGTTATTATCTGCAATTCACTGAAAGTAATGTTTGGACATTTGTCATTAATTAGGGATTCTTATATGGAAAATACGAGGCTGGTTCCAACATGCATTTGTGGTTACACTTGCCAACAAACGTTTGCCTATTGTGACCGCTCGATCTTTCAAACAGTTTACTAAACTGACGGTGACCTCCAAGAACGCTGTAGAAAAACAGGTTTCCCCGCCTCTCATTAAGAGAACATATGGAACCGGATGGCCCTCTCCGATTTCTGCTTCCAAAGATACTACTGCTACTACTACTACTACTACTAATACAGGAAGTTAACCACGGCCAGAAGCTGTTGCTATCAGTTGGGTAAAGGTCAGCTCAAATGATGCAGCCTGCACATAGGACCTTCCATACAAAATCTGTATCGAGAAAGAAACACTTGCATGCAGATCCTGTACCTCATGCAAAGGTGCCTTTTTGATCTGGCCACTCTGAGTTTCTGTAAGAAAAAAGAAACTATGATGATATTTCCTGACATGACCAAGGCGCTCGATCGTATGCCCCATGTAGGATTATTACTAAAAATCAGCTTAGCAAGTTCAATGTAATCTTGGTTAGCCTCCTTGTTCTCCGACCTCTCCTGAGTAGCGAGTATCAACGGAACCCCATCCTAATCCCAGCCAATCACCAGTGGTGTAATAAAGGTAATGTCCTCGGCCCCGCACTATGCCTGCTCTACGTAAACAATATCTTTCGTGCAGTACGCCACGGCACCCCTTTCGCATTCGCTGGCGATATCAAGAAATTGTATTCTTTCGAGCGCTGCTCTTGCTCATTAATGCCACGTTCTCCTGGATAGGCTCCTTTTAAACGGATTCTCAATACTAACTAGCCAGTGTGATAAAGATCTTGGTTTACAATACTCTTCCTCATTCAACCTCCAGGAACAAGCTATTCGCCAAATCGCAAACGCAAACAGGACTAACGGCCTCATTGTTGAAACATTTTGCACTCTAAGATGTCGGCTGATGCTATAAAAATCACATTGTAGACCGCGACTGGAGTACTGCCTGATAATTTTCTCGAACTTGCTCAAAGTTAGTCGTGCTGTCATAAAAAAGTACAATGAACATTAACGAAGAAACTTCCCGATCCAACATCAAATCTCAGTTAAGGAGAACCATAGAAGCCGCTACAACTTGACCCCCGTGGATTACGTCGCATCAAACGTAACCTCAAATTCGTTTGCAAGCTCCTGATATCGCAAGCACATACGGCTAAAAAAACCCTTCCAATCCGCTAATAAGTGTTCTTACCCCCTCAGGAAGCGACCGTTGTACCTTGGAATAACATTTTTAAGGTTTCTTTCATGTCAAAATATCTCACAATTGTGTACTTCAACTTGTGGAATAGGTTACCGGATCATGTTCGGTGCTGCCAAAGACCGACACAATTCAAGACTTTATTGTCCTAAAGTGTCAACGTATCCTCATCTCTCAGCTTCACTGGGAACAATATCAGTCTAGACCAAGCTTTCGGAGGCCACCTAACCTTTTTGCTCAACTCATAATAGTTGCCCAAATCTGCACTACCTTATACTGTTTTCGTTCTCAAGTCTATTGACGCCAACGACTTGGCCTTTGTACCATCTGTCCCGCAGCTCCACTGAGAAAGCAAATACATCAACTGAAATAGACTACAACGTGCTTTATTCCAACGTTTTCTCCTACCCTCAATACATCGACCTCCATAATTCCGCAATTACAGTCCTATTCTCTGTATTAAGCAAGCAGCGCAGATAATGCTGACCATGACAACCGGTGGAAGATTAACTTAGCACTCCGGAGTAGGTACCAACTCTTTGCAGCTAAATTACTTTGTGCCATAATGGCAACCAGACCGCAGTACAATCCTAGTCACTTTAGCACATTATTCTTTATTATTAACCATTGCACCAGATTGACGTGCTACTAATAAATCTTCCGACAGTTGGCTTAAGGCCAACTCACCTTAACTCTATCCTCTTTCATCAATCCTACCTGTTATTTTGCTTTTTTCACGTCTTGACTCGATTTTCCGTTCACACGATCAATCCTAGGTCTAATGATGCCTTTAGTTCTCTACGGTTTATTATTCAAATTAACCACGAGGTGGCATCCAAGCCAGATTACCTCTCTCTGATTTATGTTTCAGATCCCGCACCCACGCCAAACGCGCTGTCACCAGTTAGGCAAATCTAAATGGCAACCTTGGATCCACTAGCTTCTAGCTCCTGTTAGATCGCTGCTAGCCAGATCTGGCGCTTGATTACTGGTCCGTTCAACCCAAGCCGCGTTGCTGACCCCCCTGAATACTCCAACTCAGATGGGTCTTCATGATTGGCAGAAAGAGTTACTGATGCCGCTGGAACGCCTCAGGCCCATTCTAAGATCAAAACCTGCGACACCGAAAATGACAGCATTAATTATATGCCTGACTGGTGTGTTTAGAAACATTCCACTTCTTGCACAAGTGATTCCTACATTGCACCCCTTAGTCCAGTGTCGTCAGCCGCATATGGATAAAACCAGCGGTCTCGAAGATTCCGCATTCTCACTCTGCAAAACGTTTCATGAATTCTTGCTCTGCAGATAGTTCAACAGATTTGTGGTATTTCTCCGCTTTTTGCAGCATTCTATCGGCCCTTTATTGTTGTTATATGCCTTTCACAAGGTCACAAGTTTTTGATTAACTTCTATCAAATTTCATGTCCCCATTGGTCTTCATCTACTCACTTTAGATTTTCCTTTCATCACATTCGCTCTTTTCTTGTGATCCTCTGCCACTGAGCTCCTGTTAAGTGTTACGCCAGCGAAAAGCAAATTTAGTGCACTTAAACACGAAATGACTTGCGTTCCATTGCTCACGAACAGTTTTAGAGTACCCTGTATAGTCGTTCAAGGAGAGTTTTCCGGTGCTGATATTTTTCTCGCATACCTGTGCACTGGGTATTACGTTGAAGATTTTGATCGCGCCTCCCGTGTAGTTCAACGCAGCATATATCCCCTCATCCTTTCCGACTTCGGATATTCTCGCTTATTCTCGTTTTCGAATTCCACCTAAACCTTTAGCTCAACTTCACGCGATGACGCCATGAACCTTATTTTGAATGATGCTTCCATTTCTCTAACGCTTAATAATCAACTTAACCATATTGACGATTGAAATCGTCCAGCATGCATTTACCAAGCAGTTGTTTGGCTACTCTACAAACCTAAATTACAAGGAAAATTGTGATTCGCTGAAATTAGATCACTTATGGCTACGGCGCATAAGAGCAAACCTGGTAGTCTTTAGCAATATTATCCCAGGGGACAGCTGTGTGTCTGCATCTTGTGTTAGAAACCGACTCGCATACTCTCTCCGAAACGCGGATTCCACTATAGCACTCCTACTTCCAAAGACTTTCGTTAGAGCCAAATTCTGTATTGTTAGGTATTCGTCGTTAGGGAATAAACTCCCCCATCAGCTGCGCATTCTGTCATTATTATCTATTGCATTTAAAGACGAAGTACTTAGAGTAGTTACTGTACCCTTTCTTATCAATGTCAACCACACATACTCACTCCAGAATCGGGTGTATGAAACTGAATTGGGCTTCTGAAAAAATGCACTGATGTCACCTTTTCATTCATTGCGGAAAGGAAAGTAAATCTCTTTACTCATGTCATGTGGGAAAGGAAAGTAAATCTCTCTGCTCACGTCATGTAGGAATCAACCTAGTCTCTTCAACTTAAAAGAGACCTCCGACACCAGCGCGTGCTACTTAGTTACGTGCCGTTCCATATCGCATGCATCCCACCGTTCCTCTGCCTGAAAAAACGGTACCTATCGCTCAGTAGTCTGCCTTCATATCTATAAGCTTTGTCATTCTAACTGCGTATAGGGTAGCTCACACACCAACCCATTCATCTTACTAACTCCAACGTTAATCTTTTGCGAATTCCACAGTCAACGATCCTAAGGATCACCAGTCAGTGACGTAAAACTGCATTGCCGAAACACAAGATGCGCAGTTTCACAACCTTCACAACATCAGGCGATGCAATAAACCAATTTAAGAGAAGGGCCAAAAAAGAGCAAATATGGTTTCTTTATTATTCCACGTTGCCATCACAACGTAGGGAGTATTTTATCACAATTTCTGGCTTGCTCACTCTCTTCTCTTAAGAACACTTGCGAGGGACAGTTATGAGACTGACAGGCCAACAGTCTTTCTCTTTTTTCCGCGGCTGTTCCACGTGTGGGCTTGTGGCCGCGCTATACTGCTCCTCCTCGGGTTGGTTCACTAGACGGTAATCCTACCTTATTTAACGTAGTTGGATTATTTTTTCATTCAGAAGGGTTTGCCGATTTTTGGGCACAAAACGCCAACCACATCTTTACGTAATCATTTTGCGGATTTTTTGCCTAAGCTTACATGGTCAGGTTCCCCATATTGAACGGGTTCATTTCTAAACGCTGTTTTATTATACAGTGTTCTCTTGTCTTTAAGAGACTCATTATTTTCGGCTTTTGTAGCCTTATCAGGATGTTGTTCCGCAATTCCAAAACATATTTAGAAAACGTCCCCACTCAAAACTTCTTGCCTAAACTTTCTGAGGAGCATTTTTCGACCTAGACTTTACCATAACATTTCGAGACATGTTCGTCAATCTAAGGATATCAACTTTTCAGTTGTTTTCTGCCCTTTGATTCAAACGCACTCATGTTTTGCAGTACCAACACCATTGGCTTAACTAGTTGTTTCTACTGTTAGACATACCTTGTGGCCTATCTAAGCATTAATTTTTCTTCCGTTTTCCATATCTTACCCGTCCATAACTCAGTCTTTTTTGGTCGATTCCATCGCACTTCACAGTAATTTCTATGTGAATGCCAAAACGAAGGAGATGGAACAAACAAAAGCGAACCACAGGCACTAAAAAATATGTAAAATAAAAGACATTCCAGATACCTGAGCGCATTGGGCAATGATTAATAGCCTTGGTAGATGTCTACAGTGTGTCTAAATTTGAGGTAACCTGCTTCGAGCAAATGTCCGGTGATCGGCTGAGCAAAAGAAAATTGATGGAGGACACTTTGTCAAAGACCTTTCCTCTGACCGCCGCGGGAGTGCCAATGGAAGCAAATGATCCTCGTAGTCTGCTTACAGCCATGCGGAACATGAATGCCACTTTTTTCGAGACTTTTTGCTGAGTTAGCATAGGCCAATCCTTGCTGTTTCTACTGAGCTCAGTTAACTTCCGTCGCAATTGGTTAAATCCTGCATATTTTATTGACGCAACCCATTTCATCAAACGTTCTAGAGCACGGGCATCCGCAAATAGTACCTACGCTACGCAACTTCAATGCTCTTCAGTTTCTCATAGACCCTCTATCTTAGCTGTTCTGCAGCTCCGGTCAAACTCCAGCAGGAGTTACACCCATCAAGAGCATTTGAACCTGCGCCAACAGGTCCCTTCTGCACAGAGAGGCACTCCAATTGCTTAGAAGGTCTCTGACGACTCTCAACTCCAGAGTTCATCCTAATCGATCACTTTTCTTCCCCTCGAATCCAAAATTAATGTTAAACTAAGGACATCTAATTCGTTCCATCCCTCCCGTACTTGTGGGCACCAAAACTGCCTAGCGTTTGCAACCGCGCTCAACTTTGGACAACTACTGTGAACTTTGTATCGGGAGTGTTGCCAAAGGTCAGGTCTCCAGGACAAACAGAATACAACCTGCCCACGAAGACAAGCTTCTCAGCTGCAGTATCAGATAACATTTTTCCGGTGTCGCCCCCCCGTGCGCAATGTGCACTCCGTGTCGGTGAACATAGATGAAACCGGCACGGCGCCCCAACCACACCCACTGGTTGCTAAACCAAAACATCGGCATGCCCTGCAGCACAAACCGGCATTGTCAGGATCGCTTATCTTCCTACCCTGAAATTCCCCCAGCCTGAACACTTGTAAACCGCGGTGACTGAGGCATCATTTTCAGTCATGGCTCGCCTGCATCCTTTCCACCGGACTTGCCTAGGTGAGCTTCTCAGTCACGGTTACTCCTAGCGGTTGCAAAACCAATGCCGCCATCCACCAAAATCTCTCAAACCCAAAGATAACGGGGCCATAAGTTGTCATTGGGAGCTCTGCCCTACTTCCTTCAACGTTCTAAATGCCTCTCTCGGGCTGCAAACCTTCAAAAATTATGGACCGATTTACTGAAGTTTCTACCTTCCGTAACTGTATGTTGCCCATCTTAGATCGGCTTGCCCTGGCTGCGAAGTTGCCAATCTCCATTACCATTCAGCCGCCCCCGTTTCGCTTTTTACTCCCCCACCGACATTGCCGTACAACACCCAAAATCCACAATACCATCCACCATTCACGCAATTAATCCCTCGCCGTCCACTGTTTTGACATGCCCATATGGAGTCTGTTTGTAATAAGGCGGTTACCGCATCCCAAATTTCCCTTCCCTCACATTCCGCAACTGAAATGCTCAAGAAAACCAACCACTATTAAAACCATGCCTCCAGCGATCAAAATTGTGTCCGTTAACCTACTCAGGGTTGTCAAACGTCCCCCCGGGTCCAAACATTGCACCCCCACTGAATTTTTCAATACACCCTCTGGAAAGCCCACCAGTGTCCTTTCAGCGTCTCATTATCAAACGCCTTTACTACTGCGCATCCAAGGTGATCTCAAATGTGTCCCCTCCAGGACTCTCGAGTCAGTATGGCTATATCTGACCTGGCAAACCCAACGCCGCTTTAAGACAACGGGAAACTACGAAGGATATTCATGCTTTTCCACTCCATAAGCAGGAGTGCGTCACTGCGTCTCGAACAGATACGCTCTATATTATTCTATTCGTCGGTGACTCCCCTTCCACTAAGGATGCACAACTTTCGCACCACTTCCAGTATTCGGCCGTCGGAAGATCTTCCAAGAAAGTGTCGTCATTTTTACTTATTGCTGCTTCTATAGTTAATATAAGACCATCTTCTCTTGACACTTTCTCATAGGACACCGAGACCGGACCCAATAAAAATACTCCAGCGATAGAGTTGTTTTCCGCAGTTGTAAATCACACGGAAAATATCGCCGTAATCCGCTTTAGAGTTCCGGACTCGTATGTCCCCGCGATTCAATAAAACCACTATTATGCCGAGATCCTCGGATAAATTACATCCAAGATCCCCTGCTTGAGAGCTAATATGATTAGGAAACGATTAGTGATTTAGCGTGCATATCTCCCACCGGTTCTTGTCAGAGCAACTACCTACTCGAAACTACCGAATTAGCTGCACTATCACCTTACCAGCTCTCAAGGTCGTGACGGGATTTTTCGGTGATCCATGTTTCATCGATCCGCATTTATTGCTCCAGGTCCTTGCTTCCTATTGTCGCTGAGATTCAGTAATGAGATTGAATACGTCAGATTTCTGATCCAACTGGAAGCATAAGCACTTTATGTCTAAGTTTAACGACAGGCTTACAGTAGTTCCGCATACCCAGTGAAGATAAATTCCCCGGATTTAATCACCAGCCTGTCTGCTGCACATTGCCGTTGCTATTCCCACTGAGCTTTCCACATCTGCCACCTACGCTTTAGTTTGTAGCCCAATGGGATTGACTCCCGAATATGGCCCGCAGCTGCGGTTGGAGTTCTTTCTCCTACCGAAAGGGGTGCAAATGTTAATTCACAAGCTCTAATCATTGATGCGCAAATACCTTGATAGTAATACCCCGGCTCAGACTGCCTCGGTGCCCACAAAAAGGAACTGCCCCGACCGGTAAAGCAGCAAAACCGTCAAGCTCTCGGAACACTTCCCTGGTAAAACAGAACTTTCTTTTCTGATGCGAATCAATCATATTTTGAAAAACGATATCAACTATGGACCCCAAAGGTAAAATCAAGTGCTGCCTGCTTCCAACCAGCCGGACCCAAAGGCAGCCCTAGTAAAATTAATAAATTCAAAAGCCACCCATATTGGGCTCTAATTTAGTCCTGCCGAAGGAATCACCTACAGCACGTATCCGAACAACTAATAGGAAATCGCGGAGACATTTGGCAGACCATTTCTTTATCCCTGAGAACGAACGGTAACCTCCCGGCGTCGCGTCCACCATGCTTTCCCTTGAAGTGTTTTTCTCGGAATAGCTCCGCTGCTGCCAAATCAAGGGTCACCTATCACCCAGGGCCCGATTGATCGTCTTATTCATCATTTTGCTGGGTAAGGGAATTTCTCGATTCTGTTGGCCAACATATTCAGACTCTCTGTTCATTGCGTTAGTTTACCTCCCAAGCGTAAATAACTATCGCAATCCCGATACACAGAAATGCCAAGCAACTCGAACCACCCAACCATGAAACAATCAACCACATACCAGTTACCTTCAGGATCCTGGGAAAATTGATTAAAAGGGAGCTCATGATAGGCTTAACAAAATTGAAGAGAAATCTTGCGCTACGTGCATCACCGACTGTCTTAGCACAATCACAACGGCTGCTAATCTCGAAAGTCGGCGGTGGCGGTCGAGTTGAGCATGTCCAAAAATTCGGATATGGAATCTAACCGCAGACTGGTAAACAGTCAAATCCCCACGGCATCACCAGCCTTATACTCGCTGGGTTCTTATCAACTAGGAATCAAGTTACTCAAGCGAACTGCTGGCCTTCTCATCCCAGCCCAATAACCGCCTGCTTACTACAAGTCATTTTACCGAGCTCACTGCTATTTATTTTGTTTGTTCGTGATGTGATTAATAAAATCAAGAAAGGCGACTTTCTTTTAGATTACGGCATTAAAATCGTCAATATATTCAGTCCGGAGGTTCTAGACCAATGGGGCCCAAAGTCTTTGAACAATTTGGTCAGAAGGTATTCCAGGAAGTTCTGGGCCGGAAGATGCTGCATCTTTTGCTGCTTATGCACTTACCAGCAAGAAGACTCAAAATTGGAGATCATACCATTCCCGCCAGAAGCTAGGCCCCTAATTTCGATCCACAGTAAGCCTTCAACTTCAGAATTTTGAAGTACGCGGTTAACCAAATTACGAGGGCCAGTAACCTAGTAAGGTTGCCACATTTAACCCCTTCGTCGAATCGCAGCAATCTAAACCTCTTCAAGACAAATTTCAGGCTCATCCTAGATTATTCTTTTTCTAACATCGCATGAGACAATGCGATAGGCTTATAATTGGAAATATTCAGCCGGGTTTTACAGAGCGGCATGTAAACTTTCAATTGAGCCCAATTCACGAGGATCCAAGTTCAGCTCAGAAGCCTGTTGCTCCTATGAAATAAAAAGCTCGTAATCGCAAGCAACAAATCAAAAAACAGCTATCATAGTAAATTTTCTAGTGTTAGACATTTTCTTATGAAATTCATGGCCGCAACATTTAAGAGTCCTACCATCGCCTACCGTGCTTCCAAAAACTAAGGCTGGAGATAGTTGAACTTCCCAAATCTTATTCATATATGCGTGCCAACCCCTTGGATATTCGAGCGTACGAAGTTCGTCTAGGATTTTAGTGTTTAATTCTGTGGGCTCTTCATAACCTTGATTTATGGACTGTGACAACAGAGAGATGCCACATTTTATTGTTAGTCTAACCGCGAAAGATATCTCAGTTGATAATATTCGTGGATCCCCTCCATGAAGATTCCTCTATTACCTAATTACTCTTGTAGCGTAAAGCATTCAGATTGCATGTCAGGTAATACCGTGCCCAGTTTCTCTCCTCGGACTGGACAAATTTTAGGTTTGTTTCGCTGTTCCTCATCTACCCATCTGGAATCCCAGTCATTTCTTTACACGAAACTAGTCAATATTTGGTGCCTTGAATATCCCGCTTACCGTTTCAAGGGACTAAGGAAATCACACAGAGGAACTAATTCGTTTACGCAACTAACTCACCCATGCAACAGGATTTCATTGACACTCAATAAAGAGGGACAAACTTAACGGTTCTCTGCCCAGTATATTAGTGCATCTGAATGCTGCGACCGCGAGTCCCCACCGCGGGGCTGAAAAAATGGATAAGGGCGATGTTCAGTCTGTGATTTCATTTGATCAAGAAGGCGCTTCATTAGCTTTTCTAAGTTTCGCTGATGAGAGTAAACGTCTGAAGTTGGCCATTACAGCCAACATATGGAATATTTGTCAGCGCTATCTAGAAGATATTGAAACGGACATGTTTCAGGAGATCATGCTAGTGTGTACACAAGGACGCCTGATTATCTGTCGTTTCGCTTCGGTATTGGTTTGCTTGCATGGATCCAAGGAGGTTGAGCTGGGCGTGTCACGCGCCAAACCAAAAGCCCTTTTGAGAAACTCAGAGGGACCCCTGTATATTTTGGCCGCTTCAAAAGCTTTATAGAAGAGGCAGGGTTATAATGGGGCCAGATGCAGCCCATTTATACAAGACTTATCCATTTGATTCAGACACGTAACAGTTTTAGCACTGCTCCCAACGACACCCCACCCAAGCTTGTTCTCCGTCGCCCATCTGACCAAGGTGGTTGTTCTGTGTAGGGGGCCTTGTACTCCTCCCTGTCTCTCTCGAACTGTCATTTGATTTGGTGAACTTTCCGTGGCCGTCATTGTATCTTACTATAAAGATGACAATGGGGGTACAAAATAAGCAGTCAGGAGCCACGACCTTGTGGATGAACGAGTGCTACATATTGGTCTGTTCTCCGGGGCATAAGTAATCATCCTTATTTTGTTTGCTTGTCCCGATTTTCCATCCATTTATTTTCTATGGGCGAAATCTTTCATTACTGTGGCATGTTCACCTCAGCGTTTCTGAACGTGGGAAGAATATATTATCCTCAGCAAATGCTGCGAATTGTACCACGCGGAAAATTAGGGTCAATTGGAAGCATTATAGAGAGTACCTATATGGGCTAAATCAATTCCCTGTCAGAAAAACATATTGCCAGGGTCAGTTGGAACCGGCAACAATAGGCTAACTCAGGTTGCAAATGCTTGAGCCACCATCAAAAGCAAATGTGTATGCCTTCAATTCAGACCATATCCTTTGAAATGCAAAACTTCACACTGCCCTTGTTTGGCAGGCATGTGATTGTTTGCGCGGTGAGTCTGTTTGAGGTGGTTCCGCATCCGACTGTCCACACACGCATAACTACCCCACCTCTCTAATTCTTACCCTAGCCCTGCATGCCAACGCACTTCTGGCACATGTACTGACTTTTAGTACAAATTATGTTGTTTTTTCCTTGGTTGTCCATTAATGCTTCCAGAACCTATCACGTGGTGCAACTTTCCATCATCCCGTTCAAATACACAGCAACTATCCCCGAATTCTTGTGCTTCATTGTACCTGCTCTTTATAACTTTCCGCGACAAATCCCGCCCTAGCATCCGGCCCAGTCTGCCGCCGGCGACTTAGCTTAATTCATCCGTCCTTCCTGCGGCAATCGGACACAGTAGAACAGGTAGTAGCTCATAACGGATTCCACCGTCTTCTCATAAGCAGCGAGCACGTAAGCCGGACTAATGCCAAAACCGCCGGAAAGAATGACTTTTATTATTTAACCCATGAGCTACCCATTCTGTAAAAGTAATACAAACGTTTAATGCGGCCAAGTTGAACAGCGTCCTAGGTGCACTTCATTAACAGGCACCGTACAATAGGAGGCGGAGTGAGGCGGTATGCACCTAGAAGGTTTGTAGCATACACCTTCATTCTCGAAAGCTCTCATTATCTTGGTCATTTCACGAAAGTGTTCTGGACATTGAAATTCTCACTGAAAACTCACGACTGTCACTGAAGCATGCCTACTTATTGTATTCTATCTCTCACCCCACTTTGTACTCTCCACCTGATCACCATATCGCCAACTGAAGCGAATTTCAGAATTCCCACACCTTATTTTCATTAGCTCTATTATAGGCCCACCAATAACCATAATTCCCATTATTCAGCAAAAAAGTGCATCGGCAACATGGATCTCATCGCTGGCAGCTCCGAACCTAGCCTATGCGTCAGATACTCGATGATTCTGTGACGCCGCACTGTCACTTGAGCTGTGGTCCCGTCCAACACACACGAAATAAATTCCGACACTCATTATCTTGGATAATCATACGTTGATTGAGTATGAGGACTGTTAAAGACCATTTCCACTAATACCTCCTGAAGGAGGTGCGCAACGTTTCCACTTCTTCAGCCCCACTTCTATAAGGGTAAAACTCCAAAATAAAATATTAAAGGAACGTGGAAACTCATGGCGGGTATGTGTGCGAATGGTTTCAACTATACCAAACGGTCTCTTGTCAAATGCGCCTCATAGTCAAGTGCCCCACCGCAAGCATATATGTGGGTTACATCGTCCTCCAAGCAAAACCTTCCCATATATCCAAACGACAATAATGCTTTTGTTTCTATAACTATGATAGACAACCTCAAGGCAAGATTATCTTAGCTCAACCAATACTCGCTGTCAACCCACAACATAAACAACAGTTGCTCACAGAGTTTTCTGTCCAATGAATCGGCTTCCATTCCATCAATTTTGTGTTATTTGGCGGGCACCTGTTGCGGTCACCAGGTACCGCTCGTCCAGAATGCAAGCAATGGAGCTTCAGTTGCGAGAGCGAGCATCACAGAGGCAATGTGGTGTGTTTGAGCATGCGGATGGCTATTTGTGATAGTGCTTGACCTAGGCGTGAAACCTTATGGTGTCTTATGGCTGGCAAATTCTAAACACGGAATAGCTGGGATATTGACCGACAGAGCCCGTGTTCCGGGTTAGTGTATTGAAACGGGCACGTGATTTACTGGAGTATTGTGGGATATCACAGTAGGGGAAAAATATATTAACTCAAACCCTGGGAGCTGGTAGTTGGTGAAGGAATTAATTCGATCCATGTGTCAATTTTATAAGGGAAGCGTTGTTTGAAGACCAGTTTTAGAAACGGTGTACTGTAATTCGTGCTTAGTTGGCGTTTGCAGTAGGTGAGACCGAAGAATGTTCACTTAGGCTCCGAGTCACCAATTTGCTCAACGTTTGGAGCATGTTTACCGTCCTCTTCTGGGGACTTTCGTATATTTTGCTCCTTCGTCAGCTTCCAAGGTACACGGACTTCATACATCGCAAGTCAGCGTTCCTTTAGTAGTTTTTACGTTAACCGTTCTTTCAAGTATATCGGAACTGCTTGTCACCTGCCCCACGACACGGAGCGGCCACGAGCCAAAATGAAAGCATTCATCGAAGATCATCACCAAGTTGCCTCCCATAACGGGTCTTTTACTATGTGTCTAATTCTGTCGAGCTTGCCGGTTTGGTACATACTCTTTCGGCCCCCCTCTCCAAAATAACCTTGCCAAGCAATTGGTTTGCTCCCACTTGTGAAAATATATCCCGCGTAGAATGAGGGGTTCCGCGGAACTACTACGGGATCAAACTGCGGCACACCGTGCCTCGTATGAGTTGACATCGTGGTATTTTTTAGCCTGCAAGGTCATCATTCTAACATTTTCAGGAAAAGTAAAAGATCTTTCCAGCCAAAATATTTGCTAAATGTTTCTGAATAGCAATTTTTGACTTCTTTTTTGCCTAACTATATCGCCTGTATTTTCGTGTAGGCTTAGTTTGTCAGATTTCAATCGCTGACTTGAACTAACTTTAAGCTCTGTAACAATATAAAACGCAAAATTCTTCAAATAAAGTTTTCCGCAGTTCGGCTCCCAGTCGTACAGTGGTTCAAGCAAGTAAAAGGGGCAACACGCACTTGAAAACAAACGGTAATAACAAGTCACTCGGATGCGGGCACCTCATTTTTGGTAGCACTCGTATACCTATACCAGACAGCCTACAAAAACTCCGACTAAGAACAGATGACCACAAACCTCCAGAAGAAAGTTTAGTCACTGGAAGATACGCTTTTGCGCTTATCCCAGGTGGTAAATGACATGTAACCTCCAAGCTCTTTTACCTCTCAAGACTTAATATCCTAATGTCGCTTTTTGGACTCAGTCACAAAGGAAGTCCGAAAACTTATGGCAGCAAATGAAAACGCCATTGTGTTTAATGTTCCCAGGTGACCCGCCCCCAGAAATGCTGAAATTTTGCGTTCTCGACGACTCTGGGATGGCTCATCACAAGTGCAACTGCATTAGATTAAGCGAAAAGGTCGCAATGCTACGACTGACCCGAATCTTAAAATTTTCAGATAATTCTACGGTTAAACATTTTATCAACAACTGCCAAATTGTTGCGAAATGTACTCTAATTAAAAAATTATCGCATATGACGACGGAACTTCCCTGCAGGGAGGTTCCGTATTCTCTCTCTGCAAAACGTTTCACGGATTCTTGCTCTGCAGATAGTTCAACAGATTTGTGGTATTTCTCCGCTTTCTGCAGCATTCTATCGGCCCTTTATTGTTGTTATATGCCTTTCACAAAGTCACAAGTTTTTGATTAACTTCTATCAAATTTCATGTCCCCATTGGTCTTCATCTACTCACTTTAGATTTTCCTTTCATCACATTCGCTCTTTTCTTGTGATCCTCTGCCACTGAGCTCCTGTTAAGTGTTACGCCAGCGAAAAGCAAATTTAGTGCACTTAAACACGAAATGACTTGCGTTCCATTGCTCACGAACAGTTTTAGAGTACCCTGTATAGTCGTTCAAGGAGAGTTTTCCGGTGCTGATATTTTTCTCGCATACCTGTGCACTGGGTATTACGTTGAAGATTTTGATCGCGCCTCCCGTGTAGTTCAACGCAGCATATATCCCCTCATCCTTTCCGACTTCGGATATTCTCGCTTATTCTCGTTTTCGAATTCCACCTAAACCTTTAGCTCAACTTCACGCGATGACGCCATGAACCTTATTTTGAATGATGCTTCCATTTCTCTAACGCTTAATAATCAACTTAACCATATTGACGATTGAAATCGTCCAGCATGCATTTACCAAGCAGTTGTTTGGCTACTCTACAAACCTAAATTACAAGGAAAATTGTGATTCGCTGAAATTAGATCACTTATGGCTACGGCGCATAAGAGCAAACCTGGTAGTCTTTAGCAATATTATCCCAGGGGACAGCTGTGTGTCTGCATCTTGTGTTAGAAACCGACTCGCATACTCTCTCCGAAACGCGGATTCCACTATAGCACTCCTACTTCCAAAGACTTTCGTTAGAGCCAAATTCTGTATTGTTAGGTATTCGTCGTTAGGGAATAAACTCCCCCATCAGCTGCGCATTCTGTCATTATTATCTATTGCATTTAAAGACGAAGTACTTAGAGTAGTTACTGTACCCTTTCTTATCAATGTCAACCACACATACTCACTCCAGAATCGGGTGTATGAAACTGAATTGGGCTTCTGAAAAAATGCACTGATGTCACCTTTTCATTCATTGCGGAAAGGAAAGTAAATCTCTTTACTCATGTCATGTGGGAAAGGAAAGTAAATCTCTCTGCTCACGTCATGTAGGAATCAACCTAGTCTCTTCAACTTAAAAGAGACCTCCGACACCAGCGCGTGCTACTTAGTTACGTGCCGTTCCATATCGCATGCATCCCACCGTTCCTCTGCCTGAAAAAACGGTACCTATCGCTCAGTAGTCTGCCTTCATATCTATAAGCTTTGTCATTCTAACTGCGTATAGGGTAGCTCACACACCAACCCATTCATCTTACTAACTCCAACACCGTCTTCAAAATGTTGTGGAAACCATAACCTAAATCCGTATTCCTAAATAAATAAAAAATGTTCACCATCATCATTTTCCCCCTACTTTGTCTTAACTCTTCTCTCCATGCAAACGACTCTGGCCAGTAGAAATAACCTTATTTCTGCCGAACCCAAGCGATGCCCTCCAGGCGAAATAAAATCAACATCTTGGGGTATTTATTTTACAATCCTCATCGATACCTGTCCATTTTAGACGGTTCATACCTTATTCTACCGCCACGTATATATGGTTCTGCGTGGTAACTTCTCTTTCCATAGTAACCTTTTAAGTTTATCATACCCACTAGCCCTGATCATTTGTTGTTTCGGCAGCGACGGCTGAACACGGTTAAACCCCAAACTCGTCGATGGCCCGTTACTGGTTTGCGGTGGACTAGCAAATTCCAACACAAGCATTGACACGAATCATCTAATTCTTCTCCTGACCTAATACCACGTCGTTGACTTGCTTTCATGCCGCACCTATGCAGTGGGAGGACATGCGAGAGAAAACCAGATGGTGAACATCACAGGAAAAGGGTTTCGGGTGTTGAGCGGAAGAGTGTTACTAAGGTGAGTGATCAAATGATGCATGGCATGTGGCAGGCGCATGTCCAGAATGGAAAGACAACTGATAGCCCCGCTTACAAAATGCAGTGCGCCCCCTGGCTGGGGGCATTGTGGATGAAGGGAATCAACTAGTTCGGTTCACAACGAGCAAGGTGCGTGAAAGTCGCAGAAAAAGATACAAATGCCTGATGATCTAGATTGGTTCTCGAACCGCACAACTCAGAGTTGCAAATGCGGTGGACACGGATTCGTTATTGCAGGCGCTGCAGCATTTTATCAACGGTCGAGGCGTGCCATCTAACATCCATTCTCTTAAAGGCCCAAAATTTGTCGGAGCCAATCAATCACTATAAAGTTGGAATCAAAACTTAAAAATGGATTTGCTGAAAGACAAGACCGCGAGGCTTGGGATCCAGTGCCACTTGACCCACCGTACACCAGTCATCGATGTGATTTATGGGAATGATTGATCAGGTTGGCATGAATGATGATGCTTTCATTGATTATACAACAAGCACTGGACGACAAAACTTGAAGTACAGTGTTAAGTTAGGTAGTAAAATTACCGAACGACCGTCTACTAGTAGGGGTTTCCTCCGGTAACGTCACAAATTTAACCTTGATCCCTAACAAACTTCTGGCATTATTAACTTAATGCATATTTATCAACATCCGAGAGGCATGCGCCGGGCAAGATCGAGTTTGTACAAGTATGGCACAATGAAGACACGGAAAAACCCAGACGTGGAGATACAAACTGTCTATGCTCTCATGACCATAACCTGGAATGTGATAAGCTAAGCACGAGTGTTCGAGCTTTCAAGTCAAAGTTGGATGACCCTTCTCCAAGACTTTCTGGGGCTGATTATCGGCCGCGCACTCCTAGTCGATCCATGTTTAAATGCACCAAAGGTGCATATCTCCGGCGCAACATGTGGCTGGGAAGCAATGGTGGACGTTGCCATATGGTCGGGTTCCTCAAAATTCGAGAGGATTATATACTGAATATGAAGTTCATTATGGATGTAAAAACCTGATGGAGAAGAGTCAAAATCACGGTGGACATCATATGAGGTGGATGCAGAAGGGTAATTAACCATATTCGAGAGCAGAAATGATGCAGAAGTTGAAGCAGCGGGAAACATTCTAGGCTGCATTAAACTATTGAAGGGACTGGACTATATGAAGAATTGTGGACAGAGAGACAATGTAACTCACAAGGGTGGTCACTGGACTTATGCGGCTGGGAGAGGACTGTGATGTGTGGCGAAAAGAAAATGAGTACATGCAAGAAATGCAATCAATCCATAAATACATTTGCAATGAATGACCTGTGTGTTGTCCTTGTTTAATATCGGAGATTAAAGCGTTCTATGGCCGTAGGGGTCTGTAGTTGGGGGGATTGCACAGCATTTCAGTAGTGGTAATATCAGTGTCTTGGCCAGCCGTAATGATTCATCTGAGATGAGGTACCTAGGGTGGTCATTGGCGTGGCTTGGTTTGTCTGAGGATTACGCGGCTCGGCACTGGAGCGTCACATCCGGATAACAGATTCCTAACAGGGATTGGCAATCAACGCATAAAATGGAATGAGGATTTCAGCAACAGTTTGCTTTGCATCTATGGTCATTGGCGAACCTGGAGATGAGCCGGGGAGAGATGGCAGTCTGGAATTGGTCCCAGATGGTGTTAGGGGAGCAAAGAAAAATGGAAACAGCAACAGTCAGTTTCTTACAAAGGTTACGGGATCCAGACGACATTCTTGGAACACGCAGGAGGGGGTGTTTCGGTGACGGGACGTTTGCAACAAACTTACCGTCTACTTACTCCCCATAGGGTATATGGCTCAGGTAGTCCTACGTTTTATGGTCCTTATTTGTAGCGTGTTCCTCTTTTATATTTTGATATCCTCGCAGATACAGATTACAATGGTCTGGTAGAACGGTTAGTGCAAGGGTTAGAAAATTAGGTCAATGTTTTATTCCTTTTGTGAAACTCGTCTGGTCTACACGCCTAGTGTGCGTGCTACAGGGCACCAGTTATAATTGATCATGTGATCTACTGCCCATTTCTCCTAATTACAATTGCCAGGAAAGGGCATAACTTAATGGGTCGCGAATTACAACGTGGGCTGGATGCAAGGACAGGATTTGCCACGAGAAGTCACAGAGAGGAGAGAAGGCAGGAGCATGGTAATATTGGGGTAAGTAATTTGTATTTAAACAGGACGAGGGCAATTTTTATCACATAGTAGTTTCGGTAAGCGTGCATGAATAAATAAGACAGAAGAAAGATGGCAGCTGTTATAGACGCCAGCATACTTACCAGGTGTGCGGTTGGGAGAACAAGGTTGTGTTGAAAAAATAGGGGGCGGTTGGTGAGGCATGAGCCGATAGTCAGTTGTGCTACTTCGACAGACCTTTCAAAAAAGTAACCGGATGCTTATCTTCCAAACAAGGGCGGTGTGGGGTTTCTCATTTCGCAGGATCAGGTCTGGGCTGGTGACATGCACATCCATTGTAGAAGATGGCCCATTCCTTCGCAGCCAGAGTGTGCTTTGCTTGCCGGGGTCACTATGATCCAGCAGAGAATTTTTCTGTTTTTCCTAACAGAGGAATGCTTGAGCCCATATTAATATGTTCCATAGTACTTACCCCTCACCTTGATTTCCCGCGTTGTGTTTTTCGCAACGGCTGGGAGTGGTCTGTTTTCTCCACGATCGGTGATGCTGAAGCAAATCTGTCGCAGTCATTTTGGCTTTCGCATGTACGGTCTGAGGAAACCCAAAATGGGAATAAGCAAGCCCACGGAGGAGGATGGCTTTATCCGCAAAACAGAGACTTGTAAGTATGGCTCCGTCATCGTCAATGTTGTTTTTCTTTCATTACCGAGTACTGCCTTAAACTTGCTAATGTGGACCGATGTGTTGCGTGGGCGAATCATATGGTCCGTGTGAGGTTGACAGATTTTACATGTATGTACCCATGGAACTAGGCTGTGTGCTTAAGGGAAAGAGCCTGCCTAATTCTAGTTAACAGGTGACTGGGGAGCAAGATGAGTGGGCAGGAAGAGTTAGGAGAACGTCGAATGTGTTCTCTGATGGAATATCTACGCAGAGAGAAACTAGTTCCGGCAATACCCAGCATAGAGGCAGGGTCCTTCATGCTGGCAAAGTAAATCATTGGCGGAGAAACCTATGGGGAAGGAAATCCGGGGTAAGAAGACCAATATATGGAGGGATAATCGCCGTTATAGCTCCCATAAAATTCAACATTCTTCTGCTGTAACGGACCTTAATATTATTCAGTGTTCATTGCTGATATTGAAATTTTGGAGACTTTACTGTAGTAACTGCTAAAATCTTAAACTAACTTCGTGCGCCTGATTCTCCTAGAGATACTGGTCGCATATACGAATATGGGTGCCAGATTAATAATAATAATAATAATAATAATAATAATAATAATAATAGGTATATTTCTCGAAATTCGAGAGTCATGTGCAAGGCAAGAGCAAGATTTCACAGAGATGATGCACAAGAAATACGAACAATATAAATCGTCGAGAAGGGGGGTGAGGACAACCATGAGTATTTTGACAGGTTTGCTTGTGTTTGTATATTTCTTACCGTACGAGAGTCATGCGAAATGCAAGATCAAAATTGTGAAAAGACGGCACTGTGCAGACACGGAAAGAAGAAGCCAAACACATAATGCAATGTGTTTTCGCTCACAAAATCATAACAGGCAATGTGATTTGTTGGGCCTGAGGTTTCGAGTTTAAATCAAAGCTACACAGCGGTTTGTAGGGACTTTTCTGTGACTGATTACCATTCCTGCACTGCGAGTAATACTATGTTTGAATGCATCAAATGTGCGTATCGCGGGCGCAAAATATGGCCGGAGGGCAATGACTGACGTCGCCTGTTAGCCGGGATCCTCGAAAATGAAGAAAGTTATATTTTGAAGATGAGGATCAATATGGATGCTGTAACGGAGTGGAGATGGGTGAAAAACAGACTGGATGTCATATGAGGCAGCATAAAAGGCGGAAATTCTGAAAGCGCACTCCGTTGCGAAAGGAGAGCGGCAAAGCGGAATGGTAACTGTGCAATCCCAAGACTAATACATGAAGTTTGTTTTGAGCAACTTTGAGTTCATGAATTTCACCTTGGTCCAGAGATGAAGGTGGTGCTAAAAAAAGGAGAACCGGAATCAAATGGTAGAATCGTGTGGGGAACTGCTACCAAGAGCGTCGGTATACTGCTGAATTTCGCAGACCGTATTAGAGGTTGGTAAAAAATGACGGTCCTCAGCTGTTTTCATATGTCAAGATGTATTGCGAACGTCCGTTCATATCATATGCCAATAAGAATACTGTCCTCTGTGAGTCCGTGATGTGTTGTTTTGGCAGAAGAATTTTGGGAAGGAGCTAGAGGAAGCCAATACAATGGCGGTGAGGGCTGTCACCACGCGTGGCTTTCAGCCCTCCAGGCAGCGCCGTGTGGCGTTCAACAGGGCGGGGGGAAGATTCACCGAAATTCGTAAGAAAGTGTCGACTTCCCAAAAGGATGTGTTCCTGCACCCTTTCAAAATGAAAGTAATTCATCTCCTAGAGTAATGTGTATAATCCTGGGCTCCATACTATCACAAGGATATGGATTGCGTGGGAACGATGGGATTCTCAGCGACGGGAAAGGTAGTTTGGTAGCGAAGGAAGAAGCATATTCGAAGACCTCATGACCTGGATCTCCACTAGGTGGAACACAAACAAAAAAAAGTGGCGTAACACAAATATTTAAGAAAGAGTTGAGCCATATTTTCCAGTTTCCTTCTGCATGTTGCACAAAGGCACAGCCTGAAGCAACAGGCCAGCCAACGTAGGCTAGAACTAGTGGCCCGGTGTTTCAAGATGAATGTTGGTTACAGCCTTCCGGAAGCACCGGAAAAAGACTGTGTCCGAGACATCTAGACTTTAGCTGAATTGCGTACTTGCTTATAATGCACAACCGTGTACACACGTATAGCAAGATAAAGCTTCAAAATTCCCTTCTTCCGGTCAGTATTCGGTGCCACAGAAACGCCGCCAATTCCTTAGGCTCTGTGGTCACTTCCGTAATAGAAAAAAATTAACTCAACCCACTGTAACAAAACCGAGCAAGAGTTCAGCTGAGACACAGGCCCCCTAAAAACAGTGTGATTCTACCAAGGGACCGAATGCTGCAAAATTTCCCTGATAATAATAATTTTATGGAATTACAGCAGATTTGGACGTCTGCAAGCAGCGGTATGACCACAGCTGGAACAGAAATTTTCAGGTATGAAAAAGCATCCGCTGGATTTGATAATACACCTGATATTTTGCTTTTCAAAAACAGAGGAAATAAGCTCTGTTACAAGATACGGACACCGGCCGACAGTAAACCAACCTGGACGCTTGAGTGGTTGAAAGACAAATTTTCGTCATGCAAATACCGAACTAACATAACGGACCGTCGATCACGGAGGAAGAAGTTTGAGACAGCCTGAAATAATGGACGCGTCGAGAGCGGCAGGGCCTGACGGGATATATCTAGCGACAGTAAAGCCGACGGCGGAGATCCAGGTGAAAAATTTCACCCAGACGCCTAGTTTATCAATGGACAAAAGACTGCTACCCGAGGACTGCTGGACGTCGACAGTTATATAGGTGCATAAAGGCGAGAGAAAGCCAACTTCGTCAGCTAAAGACCGGTGAGTCCGACATCCATTTTACTGAAAACTCTTAGAAGGGTCCTGGAGGGAAACAAGTTGGTGACGGTGGAGCAGGCTTGTTGGCCAGAATTAAATGGCTTTCGGAGTGGACGCTAAGGTAAACAGCTGAATAGCACAGAGTCTGAAGTGCAGGTCTTTCGGGGCGATTCGAGCTGTTCCTATCAGACAGGGGACTGATTTACAGCGGGGCGCCTAAGTGGTCTGCCTTAGGGCCACTGCTCATCCTGATGTGCGTCAGCAACAAAGCCGGTGGGTTGGAAAATCTGTTTCTTGTTTGTTGAAGACATAAAACTATCAGGGACAGCAAACAATGATGATATCCAGGGGGGTCTGCATGAAATTTACCAGTGGTCGATAAGATGAGGTCTTCGTTGACCTTGAACAAATGTCAGCGACCCGTAGTAGGAGATACCAAGTCCCCTTGCCACATGCGTCCACCTGGGCATCAATTGGCGATGGACCAAACTCAGTAAGCAAGGGAACTTAGGATAATCGTGATTGCGGACTTCAAACCTAGTCAGCACTGTCAGAATGCAGTCAGGGATATGTGGTGTGTTTTACACCAGCTTAAGAGGACCGTGGGATCTAGAAGGCTTAATGATTTTTTGACTCTGTTCAAGGCATTTGTTAGGTCGCGCGCTGGTTTGGACATTTAGGGAACATGATATATGAGCAGAAGCTGAGGGCGCTTGGCTTGTAGTCTCTGGAAAGAGGTAGGAAAAAAGATGTGTTAATACAGGCCTTCATAAACATTAAGGGTCTAGCCAAGAAAACGGGTCACCGGGGAGCTCTATTACAAATAAAGGGAACTTTTCATCAAGAGAACTGGAAAACGATTTTGTGAGAACAGGCAACCACCGGTTTGAGAAGCAAATGATTTGCCATACGAGAGGTAAATGGCTGGAACAAGCTACCAGAGGAAGTGGTCGAGGTGAGATTAGTGCGCGGATTCAGAGGCAGGCTAGACAATGCATGACCACCTGTGTTTAAAGAAGACAACATAATATCAATGGGACTGATGCGGTGGTCAAGAGGAAAGCACCTCTTAAATTGGTTTTCCTACCTTGTAGGGACTGATGAGGGCTTCTACCCTCCTGTTGTCGAAGCATTATCAGATCCAACGAGATTTCGGTGCAGGAACCTGGACGATGAAGCATCTCGAAGTTTAGTGATGTAATCAAACCGGAACTGGAACTGAGTCATTTCTCTGCTATGTTAGCTGAACTGAACTAGACTGACCTTGAGCGTTGTCCATGCATTGATATCCCTAAGGCAGCCTAGTTCGGTGTGTGCTTGCCGTACCCTTTGTATAGTGTGCTTGTCTTATGGTTCTTTCTGAGTTTCCGCACGAAGGTGGCTGTTTGTGCTCTATTTATCTAATGTTGATCAGAGAAATCGGTTATACGTGTTATCTTAACTACATCAAGACGTTTGGTTAAGTGAACCATCGCTATTTTGTATCCGTGGCCGGTTATATCATTAGGTGAATGTGAAAATTTTACGTCAGAATTAGAGATAGGTGCTCCGCCAGGCCTGATGCCGCCATTGGCGTCCTACGGTGGTCGGCGTTATGGTCACTCCTTTTCCTGCTCAACGCTCTGACTTGGGCCCTACGGTCGCCTCGCCTTTTATTCGCTGATCATGTTGTGTTAGTAAAGTATACGGACAGGGGGAGACCGAAGCAGCGTTGTAAGGGTTATTCCAAATGGGAGCAAAGGCCATTTGGTTTTTCGAAGTACCGAGTCCCTCCTGCTGTCACATGATCAGCAACTGCTGAATTCTCTTGCCAAGGTGAAAGACCCAACATTAGTAATTACGTTAGATTTTAAATAGACAAGCCGGTAAACCGCGGCAGCCCAAATGGCCAGAGGTGAGCTGCTTAGATTGAAGTCAGCTTTGTCCTGCCGTAGATCGGAGGTGTTCATATCGGTGTGCAAGACTATAATATAACCTCACCTAGAATACTTCATGCAGACCTGCTGTGCCTTTAAACACAGTGTCGCTTGCCATGAACAGGTGCGGCGATTCGTCATGTGAACGGTTGAGGGTAGGGTGAAAGGGCATGCCTTTCGGCTACTCCGTGACTTAGATCTCTTCATTTATTGTATACTGATAGGAAACAGGGATTCCACCCGTATGAACCTCATTGCCGACAGTCTGTGGAACCCCTGTCGGGGGTTTGATCCACTTCACCAAAACTTAGTCGTCCAGTTCTGACTTAAATTCGTGGTAGTCATCCTCTTCCACCACAGTTGTCGGTAACGAGTACCAGTGTTTGGTCGATCTCCTGGAAAGGGGATAAACCGGTGGCATTCCAGTTGACTCCAACCTTTTTAGTGTAAACGCTTGCCCTCTGGTTCGGCTGCAGTCGCGCAATGGGAATTTTGCCTGCAACTCCCGTCCCGATTCACTTCGGATGATTCGTTGAATGCAGATGATATATTGAGCACGCTACGTCTCAGGGTGCAACCCGATCAGTCGTAACCTGCCTTCACAGATGACCCCCAGTTGCCCTACGGTGGGGCAAACGGCGGTTTTCTGCACCCTCTCTAGCTTTGTGAACCCATCAGTGGTACATGGAAACGCAGCAACTTCTCCAAACTGCACTCCGGCTTACGTGGTAGTGCCCAGCAGCTTCAAAGTGTTGTACGATTACCGGCTAAAGGGGTGTCGAATGACAGTCAGCATGCCCATAAGAAGGCATAATTTAGTGGTGTGGGCGTGGGTCTTCAACAAAGGAGCAACCATTACCCCAAGTTGCATTCACCATCGGTTTTTCCTAGCATAAGACCTCAAAAGGATTAACTATATATGTCGCGTGTCCTCTGAGGGTCCACCTGAACATCCGCGCATTTTTAATAGTTCACTGGCAACTGCCATTTTTCCGACCAGCGGTCGAGGGCGTCAAGATCCCCCCGCCCACTTCCAGTGGTTGGAGTTGGCAACCATCTCCTGATCAACAGAGAATAACTTTTCAATGTATCTCGCAGATGATGTACGCCAGGATTTAATCTCTCCTGAGGCAAGGTAACAGTTGCACCGTCATCGTCGTTCAGCGTTAAACAGCAAGGCAAGCCTCACTGGCCGCTGCCTTTCCCCCAAAGTTGCATGTTTCCATAAAAAGATTGAATATCCAAGGGGAACAAGGAATGAACCTACGCAGGTGGGGCAGGATAAGATGCCGCCGCAACCAGCGTGGAACACAGTCTAACTGTGCAAGCACACTCTTTTAATCATTCTGATTCGACGGAAAATCACAACACTATCGCTACTGTACGCGATTCGTTGTCACATCTTTCAGTGCCTCCAGTCAACTAGGTGACGAGTCTTTTGGACCCCCACCACGAAGACCTGCGACACCTACTTTACCTAAGCTCGCTGTACATTTTTCTCACTTCATGTTGCCACGTCGTCTATTGACCTCCTCATGGCTTCCTCCAATCCGTAGGAGGAATACAAAATAGGGCACAGTATGGTAGACGAGTTTTTGCTATGCGCAACACATGACCCAACCAGCGCAGTTTACTAAGTTTCGTACGCTGATATAAGTTATTCTGAGCCAACATTTAGTATTAGACTCCTGACCTCCATATTACTCACTCGGTCACTTCATTCAATCCTAGCCATGCAAATTAGACACCGGTAGTCGGAAAGCTCCAACCGACGACGCATACTGCATGTCTCGCAAGCGTACAACAGAACTGAGCGCACTGCGGCACGGTATGCACGACCTCTCAATGTCTGTGAAATATCAGGCCGACGCCACAAGTGCTTCAGTTTAGCGTAAGTTGCCCGAGCCTTGGATGTGCGCGTATTTACCTCCACTCCCGAGGTACCGTCGTTCGACACGCAGCTACCAAGGTAGGTTAAACAGTACAATTGTGAGTTCCTCTCCACTCAGCACCAATTTCGGCACGGCTGCAGTCTAGTCTTGCAACAACACTTTGCACTTTGAAGGTGCAGAGCACATGCCAAACGGAGCAGCTGATCTCGAGAGTCTATCTGGTGCCCGTTGTACATGGCCCGCAGAATCGAACAGGCACACAACGGCGTCTGCGTAATCTAGATCACATAGCTTCCCTCCATTTCCCAGTTCGATTCCTACATCCCGGAGACCTCCTAAAGCATCTTCCATCACCTAGTCCATGACTAAGTTGAACAAGAATGGAGAGATGGGACATCCTTGTCGAACGCCACTAGTCGTTTCGAATGAACTTGACAGTTCACCGTATACCCTCACACGACTATAGGTATGCAAGTACAATGCTCGCAACAGGTTCACGAATTTCGTTGGCATACCCTTCCGGCGGAGAGCACCGAATAGTGCTGTCCGATCAACTGAATCGAACGCGCCTTTCAAGTTGGGAAAGACTGCGATCGTAGGGCGTCGGTATGTCTGGCGCGTTTCCAGTATTTGGTGAATAGTGGATATTTGATCGATGCAACCTCGATTTGGACGAAATCCGGCCTGATGATCGCGTATATTACTCTCGCGAATCGGTATCAAACAGCGCATCAATATCGAAGCCAAGGCCCTATCGGAATTAAACTAATCCCACTATGATTGCTACAGTCACTCTGTGTGACGTTCTTGAAGATGGATACAATTAGTGACTCAACATACGATAATGGAGTATGTTCCTCGTTCCAAATATCATGAAGCAAGGAGGTAAGGGAGCTCATCAGGGCTTCCTCACCCAATTTGAAATGAACGAGGGGAGTCCGTCAGGACCGGCTGCTTTCCCTTCTTCAGAAGTCGGATATTGGACTGCACTTCCAATTCCGTCGGAAGGCCGACAGACCACTTCCAAGGATTCGCAGTTGCAGACGTCGACCCAAGTACGTTAGTGTGTGGCCAGTTAAATTGATCCTTGAAGTGCTCAGCCCAACTGTCCAACATTTGTTGTCTACCATGAATGAGTCCTCTGTTCCTATCGCACATGACTTCACTAACCGAAGTTCGCCGCCCACCGCTGTCGCGTATAAGCTTAAACAGTCTTTCACTGTTACCTGAAGCGACTGCTAATTTCATCTCTTCGGCTACCTTCACCCACCAGCTTTCGCGGTCATTCTTAGGGCTTATCGTCAACTGAGGCTGCAACTGCCGACGCATCTTATTTCTATTTTGCAGTTAGGAAGCTGGCGTTTTTGCTCCATTAGACTCAGCGACTCTTTCGAGATCCAGGGTCTTCGGTGAACGCTAGGTCCAGGACCACATGCGAAATCTGCTGCCAATCACATCGCCTGTTTGATTTGATTCTACTGCTCGTTTGCATTGTTGCTCGTCGGACTTCTTAGTTCCTGGGATAGTTCCCGCTCATAGCTGTCGCCAACAGCCGAATCACACACGTTCGACGACCAATCGTGATTGTGGATTACGTCGACGGCCGTTGAGCTGCAGCGAAAACCTCATTACTAGTAACACATGATCCGACTTGATGTACATGGACCGGTATGGTCTGCGTTTCTGGACAGAACCGCGTCAACAGTAGCTAACTGCGATATGGTCGGGCTGACTCAAATTACCTTGTTGAGCGCCATGTCGTCGCGCGACGCGAACTGTGTCGGAAATTCGTACTAGATAGGAATAAGTTATTGTCTGCACTAAATTGGATAAGTCTTTCCCCGTTATCTGATCGCTGTGCAGGCAAGGCGCACCGCCCACCTAAACAGGATTCTGATGCACTCAGTTTTGAACTGGTGCATTAAAATCACTTGCTGCCACTACAGTATTAGAGCCTTTGCTCTTCCGAACAAGGGTGACGAGGTCATCGTAAAACTTGTCTTTTTGCATGTCAGTGCTGAAGTCTATTGAAGCTTATTACGAGATGGCAAATAAACTGCGCTCAACGCTGCTATCCTTCCGGTGGTCGACTGATTTCTGCAATCTCAACGACTGTTAATTGAGATCCAGTCTAAAAGGGTTGCTTCAGCCTTCTCACTCAAGACTGTTTCTGCACTGCGTTGATCCACAATTGAACCGCTTCGTCTCCCGAAGCGTGCAGGAAATACTTTGGCGAGACATTTGGCGCAATTAGTTGAATTACTGTTCTCGAATCCTGAATTCGTGTTTCATTCACACAGCAGACATCAATCGAAAGTGAGTCTACTGTCGGAGCCAAACACGCCTGTTGGTCAGCTTGGATGAAAGTGCGCACATTGAAGGAACCGAGATTCAGAGGCTGACGAGACTGGAGAAGATGTGAGCTAACAGACTAAAAGTCACCTACCACAGTTTGACAACGAACCGTTGCGAGTATGGGGCGTGCTATCAGTGGGGACACTATGGGTGGGCAGAGCGAGCAAAGAGATTGGGTTGGAAACAGAGGAGACAGGTTGAATAAAAGTGAGGGAACTCTGCGAAGAAGCATGCTTATTACTCTCCACCCTACTCGATGCAATGGACAGCGCGGTCCTGAGTATTCTGCGCGACGACCGATGCAGCATAGAATTCTTCTTAGGCATGTAACTCATGGGGATTGATGGACGGGTACTGCTAGGGAGTCCAGCCACTAAGCAGAAGGACGAATAGGGTTCTCAGACAAAGCCTTTGGTTCTGAAAACCAAAGGCTGACCAGGAAAAAGCAGGGAGTGGTTGAGTGGAAGCTTTTGTACTTGGATCAATTATTCTTCCACTCGTTTTTCCGACCGAGCTGCTGTCTCAGATCAACCCCCAACTTGGAGGACCAGGAGACTACTTCGTCAGGCCTCTACCCATTGACCTTCCATGCATGATTGAGTCCTCGGTTTAAGATAAGGCATCCTGTATAACTCGTTGGATCATGGAGGCACGCAAGCCGTCACATCAAGTGGAGGTGTAGTCTCGTTGTATCAATGGGAATGAACAAAGTCATGAGGTCAACAGATGACGTGACAGCATGGAACGAAAAAATGTGCAGTAAAGTTAAACAAAACCCATGCTTCAGATCTTCGTCGTTGTGGCCCGAAAGGTCTTTCAGGCAGTAGGCTGGAGACATTGGAAAATATAGCAGCGACCTGTGAACAGTAGCGATCGGGTTATTTTTTGTTGAATGAGAATGATTGAAGAAGTGGGTCTATACAGGTAGGCTGTATTCCGTGTATTGACTATTGTGACACCCTTCTTTTCCCGCTCCTGCTAGTCCAATCCCTGTTTCTCTCGCTTATTCATTTTTTATGTTAACATAAAACGTAGTAAGAAAGGCAACGCAATGGGAATAGCTTCATGGTTTAACCGTTATTGTTGATACTGACGATCCTGCTTTCCCACGGCTGTTGTTGTTGACGGCAATTGTGGCGCTGTTTACCAGATATTCCTTAAACTTTCCACTTTCGTCAAAACCATGTATTACCACCTTTAGCAAGCCCTCCGTATGATCCCGTTTATTTAGGCCTTCTTAAGCCTTCATTTTGAGTAGAGGCAGACAAAGCCAGTCCCATGTGACACTCTTGATTTCAGTTTGGGCCGGGCACCTGCTATCTTCCCACCAGGTGTACGTCTAATCTGCGTTTGAGTATGATCATCAGTGTCACCCACCACTAGAGCAAGAAGCGCGTTCCTCATTTTGATTACCCTCCAATAGTGAACCGTCAATGTTAGCGAATTTCGACGCATGAGGTTACTATCACAAACAGAGAATTCTGCCTTCCAGTATGGTCTTAAATCTCCATTGTTAATGCGCCTCGTGTAGATTAGATCCCAATAAATCCTGTATTGCGCTAAGAGAAACAGTCCAGTCACCTGGAGGCTGCACTCGTAGCCGAATCTTCGTAGTCCAACAACGAGCCGTGCAGCGGGGGACCGCATTCCAGGTTTCTCAATTCCGTACCTGCAAAGAGAAAGTAAGCTAGCCTGTCATATTTCAGGCGGGGACGTATTTCTGAAGTAACAAAACCTTACAGGCTTCAAGCGAAAGCCCACCAGATGTGCCTCAAGCAGATGCACAGGACCTGTCTATGTGGAATCTCGTTTCCAGAGATATAAAGTGACCAACACATCCTAGTTTCTCTTGCATATAGTCACTCTAATGTGTACGCCTTACACGATGCACGGTCGAGGTCCTGTGGTCTTCTATATATGTAATCTAGATCACAGTTTCCCTCCATTTCCCAGTTCGATTTCTATATCCTGGAAACTTCCTGAAGTGTCCTCCATTATCCCGTCCATGGAGAAGTGGAGAGCAACCTTCGTCGTGTCAAATGAACTTGATAGTTCACCGTATACCCTCACGAGACCATAGGCATGGAAGTACAATGCTCGCAACAGGTTCATGAGCGTCGCTGGCGCACCCTTCCGGTGGAGAATACTGAATAGGGCTGTCCGGTCTATTGAGATGTAGACCCCTTTCAAGTCGAAAAAACTACAGTCGTGAGGAGGCGGTGTGTGTTGCGCGTTTCGAGTAACTGTCAAAGACTTCGACCTGGACGAAATCCGGCCTGATGTTTGCGGATGCTACTCTCGCGAATCAGTGTCAGACGGTGCAGCATTATCGACGCTAACAATTTAGTAAATATCGGAATCAAACTAACCCCACGATGATTGCTGCAGTCACTCCGTGTGTCCTTCTTGAAGATGGGTGCAATCAGGGACTAACCATACGATAACGGAATATGTTTCGTGTCCCAATTATCACGAATCAAGGAGGTAAAGGATTTCATCAGGGCTTCTCCATCCAGTTTGAAAAGAATTGGAGGAATTCCCCCGGCCCACTGTTTGACGCTATTTTCAATTCCGTTGTGGGCTCAAGAGGGCACCTCCGAAGGATTTGCAGCTGCGACCGCCATATCAGCTGCATTGGCGCGTGGTCAAGTAAACCGACCTTTGAAGTGTTCAGCTGTACGGTTGTCTTTAAATGTGCCCCAACGGTCTTTAAATGTTACCTGGAGCAGTCCTTACTTACATTTCTTCGGCTACCTTAGCCCCTAAGTTTGGGCTCGTGTTGTGTTGCCGAGTTTGATTGATCTATACACACACTGAAGCACAAGACGTAAGCACTGGCGTCGTACGATGGCACAGGAGCACAGCCTGCGTTCTGTTGACTTCTGGGCTGACGTGGGCGATTTCGTGGCTTTAACAGCCTTCACATTGTTGTACGGTCTTTCTTGTCGTTGAATCATGGCTGCGTCGTGTTTCAGGGTAATTAAATTTTCGCAGTCATTCCTGAGTTGTTCCAGGTTTGTATCTAGTTGTTGCTCGATTTTGGCTAACAGGCGGGTACGTGAGTGTGAATGGCTTGGCGACTGAAGCCCAAAAGTAAAAATTAGACACCAAAATTGTTCGCCTGTTAGTGCACCCAGCTTGAACCTGCTACACTCGCGGTTAACGATTCCTGCGCAAATTTCTAGGTCGTCAGCGTCCAGTTTAACGAGTTTCAGGCATTGGTATTGAGTAGTAAACAACGAAGATGGATCGCCGAAAGGTTTTCTTGGAGTCTGATCGAATGTGCGGCTTGATAGTTCATCCGGCAAAACTAAGTTGATGTGCCGCGTATGTTCTGCAGGACCAAGTTTTCGCAGGAGTAAACGTACTTTGGTCCCGTCGTCTTTATCCGCCAGATCGAAAGTAAACATCCTCATAGTGTTTGAACCAGGACTCAAATGTAACACCAAAATGGGGGTCGTGTAGGAAGTCAGTCATTGATCGAAGCAGGGCGTCTGATGAAATTTCAGGACTGCTACCTACTGTGCTCTTATTCCTAATCCGTTGAGTGAGAGCCTCCATCAGCTTGAGCTAGGTTTGGAACATTTTTTCATGTCCTCATCCATTGTGGTCAACGTCCGATTGTGTTGAGTTCGAAAGACCCCATCGCTAGATTTGTTACGTTGCCCATTTTGGTTGATCTGTGCATATACTGAAGCACAAGACGCAAGCATTAGCGTCGCACGATAGCACAAGAGTGCGCAACCTGTGTTCTAGCAGGACACGAGCACACACTGAAGTTGGAGACAATAGTTCGGGCTCGAGTCTTCAATCCCCGTAGTTGCACATCGAAGAGAACGGAACTGCTGGTCCCTTAAACGAGCAGCCACACAGAACAGAAAAAGGCGCGAAATACGAACGGCTATCCCAGCCCGCTAGCGGAAGAGAGAAGATGAATATAGGACACTGCTACGAGTTTATTGGTGATCCACCAATACAAGTCAGAATTTAAGTGAACTCTTTCGTTTAAATAGTTTCTTTGGGTGGCCTTGATCGATACGTAAAACAGCCAATCACAGAACGAGTTTTGATGAATCTTTTTGCGGACATAAAATTTTTTAACCGCGCAATATTTTTAAAAACGGCAATTTCAAAATACTGGGAAAAGGGTGGTTT
>LUCM01011569.1:0-10567 GCA_008360955.1 Fasciolopsis buskii
AACTGCATCCACGCTGTTATAACCGCTTAAATACGTTTGCTGCAGACTCACTATTACACCCGATGGAACAAAGTTTGAGAAGTGGAGCCACGTAGAATCAGCCCAGGATTCAGTTGATCTATGCGCCCGTGGGGGTCGAAACTACAGCCGTTGGAAACATGGACCAACAGCTCCTAAGTTCTCAGCCTGCCTGAGAGGCACTAACCCTTTAATGGCCTCAGCATCCAGCCGGAGGGTAGTGACATTGCTGAAGCCGTACTTGCCTCCCTTCTGTCTAAGTTCAAGAGGCACTTATCTTGGACTCGCTTGCTTAGGGTTCTGGCTTGGCGAACCAGATTTAAAATGCAGTTGCTGGTGATGAAGTGTCTGACAGATTGGTGGCATACGTATCGCTGATGTCTTCAGAATAGCTGCCGTCCACAGAGTGCGACCTCATCCGAATGCCACAGTCTGAGAGCTTCATTGCGCACCTACAGGAAGGCGACGGCAGAGGGCTGCTGCCGTTGATTGGAGCCTTAACTGGATTGAACAACAAACTTCTCGATGGCGTGTTACGAATATATGGCACAGTGACCAACTTCTGTCTAATCTTCGAAGCGGAAATTCCAATCACCTCCCAGCTCGACACCATGCCGTTGGTCTGCTTGTGTAACATGCACGTGCTGTGGGGGGAGATGTGGAGGAAACCGCCGGTTTTGCACCGTAAGAAAGCGGTTTTTGAGTTTTAGCGGAAGAACGACGGTAGAGCGAGCGATTAAAGGGTGCATGCAATGTCAGAAGCGAAAGTCTGCAATGGAAAGGCAACCTATGTCCTCGCTTATGGGATGCGGAGTGCCCCCTGGCTGCTTGTTTTTCGGCTCGGGGACCGACTACTTCTGTCCACTATGGATAAGGGGAAGGAGGCGGAAAGAAAAGGACACGAATGACTGATGATCCGCATGAAATCTCGATCAGTGCAACTGGAAGTTGCAAACTCGATAAGCACTGAGACGTTATTGCAGGCCATGTCGCTGTTCACATACAGGCTAGGCGTGTCGTGCAAATTTAGCTATGAAAATGACTCAAACTTTGTCAGAATCAGTAGAAAAATTTTACTTTGGAATCAGGGCTTGAAGCATAGTAAGGTGAGAAATGTACCCGGACGCTTGGCGTCTAGTGGCGTTTTAACCTTTCGCACGCCAGCCATCGAGGTGGGTTTTGGGAACTTTCGGTCGGGTCTTCCGAAGCATAATGCTCTCACTGATTAAAAAACAATCACTTCACGACGGAACCCCAAGTGCAGTGTTAATTGAAGTGGAAAAAACACCAAGAAACCGTCCATTTGTACGGCTATCCACCAGAGACATCTCCCTTTTGGATTTTGCCTCTAATAACCTTTTACCACTAAGATCCAGCAGCGGTTTCATAAAACCCGTTAGTTTTCGTGGGACTTATCCTCACGGGTGGAAGCAATTCGACATTTTGACCAAGATCTATTGGAGGTGGTTGTCAAATAACACCTTTTGTGCAAACCAAGAATATGTGGGCACGTAGCGAAAGTCCGTTTACGGCAGGCGAAGTAATGACTGTCTCCGACGAAGACGTCCTTGTCGGCTCGTGGCCTCTTGGCGCCATGGAGCAGGTGATTACCAGTTCCGATGGAGTTTTAAGAACGGTTGGCGTTTGACCGACAAAGGAGACGCTGGCTTGTGATGTGCATAAGTCACTTGGAGGGTGAGGAAGGGGGGATGATACGGCAGTTGCCGAAAGCAGAAGATAAGTAAACTTCGACGGCCGGGAACGAATGAAGTGACCGCTCCGCATTTATGTGTATACATTTTGCTTTCATCTGCTGTGTCAGAAGTCATGAGGCCGCATTCATACAAACGAGTTTGGGACTTTATCTTATGTCTGATTTCTTTGCTTGAAAGTTTACCTGTTCGCATTCACCACCAGATTTCGATACTCCGTATTTTGGAACCCGAGTGAATCACTTGCGTATTTCTTTACATTTGCAACGGTTCCCACTTTCAATTTTTGTCACCATATACGTGAGGTTTGCTGGCACTTATTTATTCGTTGGTGTCTTGAAATTCACGAATCAATTGTCTTCAATTCCTGATTTGATTTTAGCTGCGCGCTTTTCGAACGCTGTCTATACCAGTACGTTGGTCGCATCGTTGTCACTCCCCTATGCTGTACCGTCTAGCCTAAACAAAGCCGCGGTGCCCGAATTGAAAGTAGGCCCATGGGCGAGCTGTCTGCGGAAGTTCTGGTGATCTAATTAAAATCATGCTAAGAATTGCCCCTGGTGTTCTGCAGTGCCCTGCCGACATTGGCTGTCACACAAAGCCTCTCATGTGAATGTAATAACGATGATCATGCGTAACTAGTGATAGCTGATTACCGCTCTATGTATCTTTCCCGTGAGATTTTTGGTTCACTACTGGTCAGTTTTGATTCTGGTTTTAAGGTCTCCCCTGGTGATCGAGGATCCAAACACACTTACTTTGAGTCCCGCTCAGTGCTGATCAGTGCATGGTGTGACTGGCCATGGCATGCGGGTTGGGAAGCTTCTCATACCTAGAAAACCAATCTTAGTGTGGTTCGGAAAAGTGGCACGTTTTTTTCGCCCAGTGCTGCCGTATGCAGTAGTTTAAATCTTTCGATCCTGTGTTCTCCCGGCCTAAGGGCTGCGGACATTTCGATTCTGTTGACAGCCTGTGGCTCGTTGGAATGGATCCAGTACCGACGGGCTCGAGGTCGAAGGTCACCTAATAGGCCCACACCGACCCATTTTAAACATCATGTGAGAGAATGTCGAAATGGCCGATTCTGCGAGGCATACAAAACGATGGAAGCACTCATCCGACACTAAAATGCCCCATTTAATGAGCAGTTGTCGGTGATTTGACATGCCCGCGTTTTTGCGCGCCGATTATTTGGACATTCGTCGTATCTGAAGGGTTTGGGGGCCGCCAGGCCCCTCCCACAGAGCAAATCTTCGTTTCGTTGTCGTACGGTTTGCAGAATCCTCTCTGGAACCTGCCCCAGGATTGCGCCAGCGATGCAAATGGATTTCGGATTCCCCTGGTGTACGGTGCACATACAACCTACGCCATCCATTCCGTCGGTACTAAAGATGTCCACTCCCCGAAAGCGAAACTTTGCACATAGATGCCTTGGTGCACCTAGGTCTCAGTAACGCAAATCACCAAGGCTTTACACTGGGCTGCCAAGTTTCGGATATCAGGGAGTTTGGAGCGTAAACTATGGCTGTTGGTAAACATACAGCTGCATGCTTCACTCACCATGGTGTCCTCAAATGTGGACTGCCTGTGCTCAAAATGAACCGTCGGGTGGTCATTCCAGAGGTTCGCGCGCCCATAAGCTATCCATCGCGTGGATGTTTACGGTTTATCCTTTATGGCTTCTACCTAACCAGCCCGGCGGCGCCGGTATGCTTAAGTATTTTGGAGCCGAGGTGACAACCTGTTGATTTCACGGACCATCAGCCTTTCGGTTGATAACTTCGAAGGCTGAACCTAAACTAAAACTTCCCGGGCTTACCCAGCGATTGAGCAAAGTCTACGTCATACAATTCCGTTTTCCTGGTTGATTCACAACTTTTAAGGGACTTATCGCTTCACCTCTTTATTTAACCGTAATATCGGGAACAAACAGCAGCACTTGAAACCACCCGTTGACTATGAAGCTTTTTTCTTGCCATGATGTTGAACCCTTATTGTCTTTCAGCATCGGTTTGTCAGCTTCCGCTTGTTTTCAACAAATACATAATTCGCACCTGTATCGGGTTTAGGTTAATACTCTTATGGTTTGCACAGGCACTTTTTGAAGATGGGGACAACGATTGACCCCCCCACACACCTAACGAGGAGGGGACTATCTCAGAGTACCAGATCTAAGAGACCAAAACTTGAAGTCCACTGACCAGTTTCGTCTCTCCATCGTTAAAAAGAGCTGGGGAAAGCCTACCGGAGCCGGCAATTTATGACGTCCTAAGGCTTGGATTTCCGTCAGGATCTTCGCTTCATTCAGCGGATCTGGTGCAACAGGACGCAGAAAGCTTGTCGGAATAATTGCGGGAGGCGCTGACATTGAGGGCCAGCTAGATTATGCATAAAAGTGCTTCGCCCATCGTACAACAAGTCGCTACTTGTTGTAGACAGGCGAACCGCCAGCCTTATAGATCGTTTCCCTAACACCTAATGCTTTTCCACCGGTAACTGGGATGAGGTGAAACAACTTGCGGGAATTTCCCATGGCGGCAGCACGTTCTATCTCCCTAGGTGAGGTTGGATTGAGTTCACATCTCGCTATGGCCCGTGCTTCATTATACTTCTTACCATCCGAGAGATGTGCGGGACTCAGTAGAAATCCAGGGTGTCACAACGCGACGGGTTAGGCCACAACTAACTAAACCAGCAGAATTCAAAGCATTCTTAGAAGCGACCAGTGCTCATTTGTGCTTTGAGGTTGGCGCAAACCTAGCTTTTCAGCTAGTGGACTTCGAGATTGACAGACGAATCGGGTCAGATAGCTTGCCCCAATTTAACTGACGTTGTACCGTGTGTTTTGAGCACTCGCCAAAGCTTAGTGCATACAACTGTGTGCTCGGATTCCTGAGGAGCGCTCCAGTACAACCGGCAGTCTCGTAAACAGCCCTGTCATTTGTGGCTAATAGCGATGTAGTCGATTTGGGCCCAACGCCAAATCGAAGAGGGCGGGTTTCAGGTGGCATACAAGCGACTGGAATGTCCGAAGCTCATACTAGGGAGAAACAATTGATTGTCTGAGCACAAAGCCAACAAGTGTTCTCCATTTTCGTAACGGCAGAAATCGAAACCAAAGGGGCCTCATAGATGAGCCTCATTCGAGACCTAACCAAGCATTCATGTCCCCTGCCAAAATCACCATGTTGCCCCGCTTTGTCATGCGCAATAAGTCGTGCAGCTTTTGATAGAATCTGGGCTGCAATCTGTTGAGACGATAGACGAGGCTGAAGGGTGAACTTACCTTGCTTCTTCGAGTTATATCGCCACAGAACAGGACAAAAATAAAAAATATAGCCTTGTCAAAACTTCGGGGACTTCGATAAAAAGGTGAAAAGCCCTTTTTACAGGATTTTCGGGCGGTGAAAAGACGTTGGTTGAGCTGTAAGCCGCTTGTGTCTCCGGAAGGCCGTCCCCAAACAGTGCTAGGAAGGGTGGACAGGCGAGCAACAGCCGTTTTGTTGTTCATTTCCTATGGCATTACAGGAGAGGTGAGTTGGAAGCCACACCGGCCTCGAGAATGCCCATCATTGTAGCTTTAGAGGAGAGGTCGCTCTCCCGGGAAGTATGCGACTTGTTGGTACATCTAGCTGGATATACACAGGTCGCAAACAGCTGAGCTACGGAGAAAGGGTGACACTATGCCCACAAGGAGGTCCTCGCGCATTTACTAGACACATGCGGATGAAAATGGCTTCAGCGAAACGCCATTCGGTATGTAATAACTGCAGTGATCTACCGTTCACCTGGAACTGCTCCGCTAGGTCCTCTCGATTTCATGGTTTGGAGGCGAGAAGAACATAGATCTATCCTAGATGCAGTATTCTCACCGGGTGCCTCTGATGTGTCCCATATAGATATTCTAACACCACTAGGCACTAGTGATTATGCTGCCCTGTCAATACACTGGGTACGTGGCATGGCGGTCCCAGTGGGAGCACGGCATAGTTCACATGTCTGGCGTATTCCCTTCGAGGAGAAGCGGATTGTGATAACGCAGACACACCTGGGCTGTTTTCAAGAAAATTACTGAGCTAGCAAAGTCTTTTGCCCCTCTGTTCAGGCTGCGCAACCATGCGTGTGGTTCTCCGTGGTTAGGCAAAGAACTAAAGAGGCAATTGCGTCGCAACATCGCTTGACGGGTGGGGGATACGATAGGTACAGGGAAATCCAAAGACTTCGCACCGCGCTCGAACTTACGGAAAGAAAATCATGAGAAACTGTGTCTACGGAGTCCAAACCCACCCCCAAACTCCTCAATGCGTACCTTAGGAGGACGAGGTCGCATCTTGAAGTCCCTAAACTGGTAGATCCAAGGTCGATTTGGATTTCGAAAATGCCGTACTTCTGGCAAGACGCCTCTGAGATTCTGCCTGCACCCCCTCCCCCTCCCCGAGGCGACTGGTGCAACAATATTGGGTGAATATCCATTGGCTGAGGAGGTTGCAAATGCACGTCCACCAGTGCCGTATAATTCGCCCCGCCTGGATGGGACACATCCAAAGGTGTTGCAAGAACTGGCCCAGCAAATCATACCAGTGCAACGAGACTTTGGCGGGCCCTTGGAGCAGGGAAGGGTACCTAGGGAGTGGACAAAAGCCACGGTGATGCCGTTGTTTAAGGGCAGGTGATCAGCTACCGCCCGTGTTCCTCAATTGTGTAGCGGGAAAACCCATGGAACAGATGAATTACATCCAGTTACACGAACCCCTGTAGAATCACCAGCTACTAAGCCCTCGGCAGCATGGCTTTCGGAAGGGCCGTTCCTTTCTGACCAATATTCTAGCTCGTGAGCGTTGGTTCCAAGCTATGTCAGAGCCTTCTGACGGATGTCATCCACTTCCGTAGGGCGTTCGACAAATTTCCGTACTACAGAGTGACAGCGAGGCTGAAATCCTTCGGAGTTCAAGCGAGAGTATGCCGTTCGATCGATGACTATGTGCGAGGGGGACCGTTCACTTTGAGAATTCTCGACTCGTATTCTAACCGGCACGAGGTTGATAGTGGTGTGTCGCAAGGCCCTACTGCTGTTACTGATGTTCATGAACGATTTATCACAGGTCGTGAAGTTTCCGTGTTTGACCTACGCATATGATCTGAAACTGGCAGATAATCAGAGAACCGGACGGCCGGAAACAATCACAGGAGGACGTGGATGCCCCAGACTCCAGGTCGGAGGAATGGTAGTCGCCAGTGAACTATGAAAAATACGCGCATATGCAGATGGGCCTTCAAGGAACACTGTACTCCTTTCGAGGTTCTCCGCTACGGAAAATCGATGGCGAATGTGACCTGGGGGTAACCGCTACTCCTTCGTTGAACTCACACCATCAAAATTTGTGCCTCCGCATGGGGCATGCTGGGTGCCACCCGACTTTCCTTCAGCCGGTTATGGTACAACGCCTTCAAGCTGTCCCACACTGCACACGCACCCCCAACATTGGAGTTTGGAGGGGTTGTCGTATCCCCATGTACAACTGAGGTCACAGAGCTGGAAATGGTGCAGACGGTCGCCACTAACCTAGCTGTGGAGGTAGGGGCTCAGTTATGAAGACAGGTTAGGACTGACCGAGATATTTCCTGAGGCGCACTACTGTGCTCGAGACATTAATTGCATTCGGCACATCACCCATGGTGAAGTGGGACATGAGTTCCAGGATGAATTTTGACTGCGCGACTGGAACCGAACCAGATGGCACACTAAAAAGCTGGAGTCTACTGGACTGCCACTGACCCATCCACTTCCCAGATCGACCAAAATTTGGAACTCGTTAGCGACAAGTTTAAGTCAGCACTGAGTGAACACTTGCTGGTGAGATCACAAGAAACTGTCGGCGATGGGGCTCATGCGCGTGGAATCTCTCCGCCTTCAAATAATCAACGATGAATAAATCGGGAGTCATCGCCTAAAGTAATGCGTCCTCCGCGGTTACGGCCCGCGTTTTCGGATATCCTGCGGTCCGAATGCTTGGGGATAATTCTCGCAGCCCTGGCCAACCAGTTTCAGTTGCATCAGGTATGAAAAAATGGAATTCTGGCAAAACCACTATTATTCGCACATAAGGCAGACACTAGAAGTACCGACTGCCAGGCGCTCCATTTCTTCAGTAGCACTGGCATCATTACCAAGTTCTAAAAAGGTTTTCTGGGTGGCATTACCCATGTGCCAACAGGCGCATTTGGAAACACAATAATTTGCTGTCACAAAATGCACTCTTGCTGCTTAGCTTTCCCACCCTGCACCAAAACAATTACACAGTAGTCCATGGAGCGTTATTCCGTACCAATACAGGAAAATCGGCCTACAGCTATTTTTTGTAATTTAAAACAAATACTGGAGTTGGACTGATAAAGTCTCAGGGGCTGAACCTAAATAATGGATGTACTTAATATAACACTCCAACACTTTTCTTCCAGTTGCCAACTCGCAGCTGAAGGAAAATGGGGTCATTTCGCAAAGGAATCACAGTTCTGAAAGATCCAACAGCGACAATTATCACAACTAACCTGGTCATAATAGTGCAAGCAAAAACATAAACAATACAACAGACCCAGCGCACGAGAACCAGAGGTCAACGCTCCAAAGCAGAATTCGCGCCGCTCCGTCCTGGTGATTCAGCTTCACGAGGGGGTCCTAGTGGCCGCAGTTTTCTATTGGCCTGGGTTCTGCTAGTAGCTCTAAGGCTCTGCAACAGACCAAGGACGCCAGAATTTCTTTTCCTTCACGATTTTCTGGCCGGACACCGTTCGGGGACAAAGTCTGAAATTTAAGGAAAGTGCGACGGACAAGCCTGATACGTCGCCCGCTGAAGTCGCGCAACTTGCCCAAAACCAACGCCCAACTTCTTCTACTTGGCTCCAATCGCTCGGTCTCAAATCACTAGCCAGCACCCGCTTTTCAGCGGTCCCACGGTGCTGCGCCTTCTATAGACCATATCCTTTACGTGAAAGTTATAGCGGAGTGAACACTTACATGCTTACCGTCCTCGGCATAACACCAACCAGCACGGGGTGAAATCAGTGGATAATTAGACTCCTTGGCCACGTGCCTAACCTTTCCGCGGTGAGCATGTTGAAAGCATCGTCCGTTATCTACCAACGCGCTGACAGGACCGCTGGGCAGAAAAAGCGGAATCCACCGGCTGGGCTGGTTGCTAGGTAAACTTTGATAACTTCACAGATAATCTCAACCGGCAGGCAAGAATTGACTTCTTCGTCCAGCCGGGGACAAACGCAGACTAACGAAGCCATCCACTAGCCAAATGCAAAATGCTGCAAAAGATCACGGCCGAATGCGGTCGCGGGGCACTGCACGTCACATCTCGTGGCGGTTGAGCTACACCTGAATAACAACTGGGCGGCGTCCACCATATACTTCCCAAAGACCCATGTGGAAGAGCGCTGAAGCGTGGCAAAAAAAGCCGGGACTTGAATTACTTGCCTGAACAAGTCAAACGATGCAACGACTTGCCGGATAAAATCTCTCTGCGGTGAAAGGGATTGCTAATTTACGCACTGCAAATTACTCCACCAATTAGAGATAATGCACAGTTACGATACTTTACAATTTTGCCGATTTCCCTGACCACCGAAAATTAGATTTTTTCTAGTGTAGTCGCTGTGGGCAAGGTCAGCCCATCGGGCTGGTAAAGGTTTCTTCTTTGGTGAGAGTGGTTTTGAAAAAACTTTGAGGAGTGAACAAGTTGCTCAAAAACACCAACGTTCAAAGACTCTTTAGCAGTGGACCAGGCGGGCGGGACGCAGGACGTGGCTGCTAGCTGAAAGAGTTTGCAGATCCTTTCGATGGACCACAAGGAACAGATCGAGCCAACGGATGTATATACTGGCCGACCTGCCCCATTAGCCCAAAATAGCTGGATGCAGGTTTGTCCAAGTGGCTACACGTAAGAGTGGTCGATCGGGGAGTGAAAGGATGGATCTGATACATGGTTCTTGCGTGTGAGATTCGTGCTGGATCATGGAGCATAGAGTTAGCGATCGCCAAGCGCTATAGACAGCGCGCACAGCACAAAGGATCTACGAACAAAGGTGCTTTCCACCTTACAGAATGGACGTTTAACCATCTCGGGGTTTTAAAAATCATCTCGGAAAACAAAAGAGTAAGGAGGACCCGTCGGCTTGACATATTCCCCACACCGATCGAAGGTATTCCTGGGATTCAGTGGCGATGCCTGGACCAATGAGTTCCTCTTCCCAATTAGCGTCACGACGGTCAAGCTACAAGCAGGCAAAATCCTATGGTCTGTCCCCAGGTTTGACGATCCGCTTGGTTTCTTTTCCTTTCGGTTATTTTCGAGCGAGTTGTTGCTACAACGACTTTGCCAGAACACTCTTGTTGCGACGACCCCATTGATCCCGAAAATAACTTACCGTGTGAAGAATTTCTAACCAGCATTGCGGGAATAGAGGACATAAAAATCCCACCATGCCTGTTTCTAAGTGAACTAAGGCGGAGAGTAGAGCTGGACGCTTTTTCAGGTGTATCGTATGGTCGGTTGAGTAGAGGGAATCGCAGCCACGATGTGAGTTTAATGTTGCCCAGGGCACCATTCAATTCAGCATCCTTCCCGTGCCTAGAGCTAAGAACGTGAGTTCTGCCAATGAAATTGGTGCAGACCGTAAGAGGAGTCCTCAGATCAATTGACTGCATCAAAACGTTATTCACAGATCGAACGGTCAAACTGCATCCACGCTGTTATAACCGCTTAAATACGTTTGCTGCAGACTCACTATTACACCCGATGGAACAAAGTTTGAGAAGTGGAGCCACGTAG
>LUCM01011570.1:0-35644 GCA_008360955.1 Fasciolopsis buskii
TGCTGTTAAACTTGGGGACTTGATACAAACTCATAAAGGACGGATAGTTGTCTATACAGGTGCGGGCATCAGTACTTCTGCGAATATCCCAGACTACCGCGGCACCAATGGTTTGTGGGTACGTAACAAAAAACCCAGGCTTTCCGGTTAGTACGCGTCGCGTGGTTGATCTCTCCTTTGCATGTTTAGATGGTGCCAACGTTTTTCAGTCGAGCCCTTTGCAGTGTGACAAGTCCGCCTGCGAAAGACCCAGTTTGAGTCGCCAAGAGTCGGTAATCCCTCCGAGGCCTTTTTCCGCACCATGCAATTCAAAAAAAACACCCATGAAGCTGCGTCTTCCGGAGGCTACTCTAGCAAAGCCGACGTTCACACATATGGCTATCAAAACGCTGGTGACACATGGCTACGTAAGTCATTGTTCACTTATCTTACATATTAGTGGTTTTCCTCAGTTCAATTTGGTTCGTTTTTCCGCTGGTCATTATCACTTTTCTTGATTTGTAAATTCAGGCAGAACCTTTTGTACCGGTACTTATCTAGTTTACTAATTTTGAGCACAGTTTGAGTACATTTTGGCTACAATCCATCACATCTTGTTACTGTTGATTATTATTCAAACAGGTGAGACACGTTATCTCGCAGAACGTCGACGGTCTTCATATGCGGAGCGGACTTCCAAGGGAGAAGTTATCAGAGTTGCATGGAAACCTATTTTTGGAGGTGAGTACTAGTTTTGTATAATGTAAGATAGAAGCATGCGAAAGAAAACTCCCGTAGCATTTGTACCCCCACAACAACAAGACTGTTTGCTTCTTCTGAAATACATCTCAAATCTATATTTTGGGTGTACCATTCAGTCTTATCCTAATGATGATCGCACTCAACAATTTAATTCCCGTCGCGCAGGCCAAATTTTAACAGGGTAGCCTAGCTCAGAACGATTTAAATTTAGGTCCCCGTTATCTCTCGTTCCAGATGTATCATGTACGGGGCCACGGTTCTCCCGAAGGGAGTTGCAGGCGTTGTGATCTGCAGTGTGCGAACTCCAGTAATTGTAACTTTAAAGACGCATCATGTCAGTCCGTTAAACTGTTGAGAATTGAGTGACGTTAAATTCATGCTTTATTTTGATATAAGCTGTGATTTTGCCTTACTGGGAAACTTTCTATCTAGCTGTGAACAATTACGCTAAGCCCTCGTTAGCGTGGACTCTAACCATTAACAGTGGTTCCTTTCGGTCGCCAAAAGGACGACTGGGATTCGGGAATGCGAAAAGAACCAGATCTATGGGAAAAGTGGTTTAGTTAGCCCTTCTTACTATAACCTCAGGTAAATCATCAGCTCTCATAAGGTTTATGTTTGTTTACTTCTTCTGGATTTGTTTAAGCGATCGGTCCTTCTTTCATCAACACAGAACCACACGTTAGGGTAGATTCCTCCAATTACTTAAGTACTACTATTGACGAAAACTTGAGATGGTCATCCGATATTTCCCATTGTGTGAAAAATCTTAGTAGACTGTTATTTTTACATAAAAAGACTGCGGCATTTCCAGGTCAAGCAAAATACTATCTCATTACTTGTTCACTAGTGTTTCCCGTTCACCTCAATTGTCCCCAGTTACTTGCTAGTTTACTAAAGAAAGACCTTAGAACGGTTCGTCGTGGTTTGTCAATCATTAGTGGTGTATCTTACAGATCATTGAAGGAACTCTGCACCAAACAGGGACATGCATCTATCTGTGTGTGAAAAAAATTGCGCGTTCTATTTTGTCGGACCTGTCCCATTCCTTATACAATGACTTGTTAAATGCCATTCTCATACCAGAGCACTTTCTGCCTTCCGCTCCATACCCTGTTGCATAAATATCTATAGGAATTCAACTGTTCCCTACCTAGCCCGAATTCTCAGCAATGGAGAATAGATCATGGCTGAATTTCTCCTCAATCCTGTGAAATTCGAATATTTATTGTTGGCTACGCTCTTTTTCCAACTTTGCATTCTGATGAGGTGGCGAACGCATAATTTTTTGACTTAAATACGGCCACCTATGTTCGCAAAAGTCCAATGCTGTACGATACTGTTACGCAAACAGTATTCTGTCCACATTCGTCTAATATCGTGGTGAACAAACGATAACTAATGAAAAGTTGAACCGACAACTGAACGGTTTGAAGAATCTATGACAATCAGTGAGGTTCAACTTTTGGGTGAAAGCAATCAAGGTCGATGCCTCCATCGTGAATCAAACAGTTTTAAGTCAACGACACCAAAACCATTATCTAAATTAGTTAGTTTTGATGTTTTCTTGAAAATTTGGTTGAGCTTGAATGAATTCAGTCATAAAGGTCGCAGGCCTTGCAATAGGTATTTTTTTGCTGTATTTTGACTCTACCATAATGTCTCAGACTTAGCATGAACTGAAGTTTGTTCATAATGAAAGTTACAAATCACTTTCAGTTTTCGTTCTTATATGCAAATATTACCGAGTACTTTCCTTCAATTTTCAACAGCAATGCGTTTCTTGCGGTTGTATCGTGAAGCGACGCTTTGACGTGGCGGAGAATACCGGTCGCGGTCACCATCTAACCGGTCGAATTTGTCCCGATTGCCGTTTGCACAAACCGGCGGAGTGCTACATAGTTAACTTGAATTTGTGTTCCGCAGTAGAGAAGTTGATCAATGGTAAGAGCCATCTTAAAAGTCCAAAGAAAGCATTCATGTTAGCACAAAAAAGTGCCGCTCTCAAGTTACTTCGCTCTCTTCGGAAAAGCGATTCAGACTCGACTCAGACTGTTGGATGCGGTCCCCCGGACAGCGCTCCGCTTTTGCGCGATGTGGTAGTCCATTTCTACGAACGTCAGCCAGAAATGGGTTTGGCAGAAATATACAGAGTCGCAGCGGCCATTCAGGCCGTCCACGGACGCAAACCACTTCAGGATTCGATTCGGTTTTGTTTGGCCCAAGAGAGTCCCGAAGTGGATACGGATCTGACTTCGGATGAGTTTAATGCAAGAAACCTAGCTCTGATACACAGCCCGTGGTTTAAACGTATGTTACCAGCTTTTCGCAAAAACCCGGTGATTCCATTGAGTAATGCTTCGGAAATCTCATCCGCGGAGTGCGAATCATCAGCCACCCTGATCATTGTACTGGGTTCCTCACTCCAAGTGCTACGCAATTACTCCTTCTTATGGCCTCATGGTCTGGGAAAATGTTTCAGCGAAAGCAAACCTAGACGTTCTCTGACAAAGAAAAACAAGCAGACTAATGAAGGTCCTGCAGATCAACAGAACAGTTGCCAGTGCATCCCTCCCACATCTCCACACACTTCCTTATCCTGTTCACTACCGAAAACCGATCGCTGTTCCTTAGCCATAGTCAATTTGCAACCCACTTGTAAGGATAGTTTGGCAGATGTCGTAATACACGCTCCCTGTGATGCAATACTCCAGATTGTTATGTCGGAATGCTTGGGTCTTTCAGTCCCTGACTATGATCCGCTTCGCGATGATCCGTTGTACAGTGAAGCTGTCTTGCTCACCCCGGACGAAGAGCACACTCGAACGAGACCAGACATACCATTTGAGTGTTTCACGCCCATGAATCATACAAGTTGAGCATATTCTGACTGATTTACCTTCCGCTCATTTTTCGGAATAATCTTTTTTTCTTTATGCACGTGTAGCAACATTGCGATCAGTATAGGTTCTCCACCCTTCATCTGGTGCCAATTGGTCCTCGCTCACCACCATTTTGTGATGGGTATTTTCAGTCAGAAATAGTTGGCAGTCAACGTCGCACACTTCCACGCATCCATCATACGATTGCTGATTGGCATTTACCTGTTTATTACAGTATTCTTAAATTTTTCGATCGCATTTTCAGGTCGATTAGATATGTTTCTCTTTTGTCACACGTTCGCTTTTTCTACTTGGTATGTAAATTACGTGGCATCGTGTTGCCAATACAAAACAAATTCGATATCCTCCTGTTTGATAACCCATGGAGCCCAATTTTTATTACAGTACCTAAACAATAGTGCTTGAACCATTATCAGAAAGAGCTTCAATTCTTCCAATGCCGAGTTTGAATTTTTTGCGCCACCTCAGATTTCACATCCTCAGATTTCATCGTCAACCGATCAATAAGTGATGATCATTATATTGATCTGCCAACGGCTACCCCTTAGGGTTTATAACTGTCTGGAGCTGTAAGGTTGGTTCACGCTCACTGAAGTTGACCAATATAGCACACATCCGTTCTGATCTGCATTCCGCAAAATTTAAAGGTAAACCCACCAACCGAAGCTCGATGATCGTAACCAATAGGATGCGACTCTTACACACCCTGAGCCGAGATAGTGGCGTGCATCCGGGCCGTTAAAGTTAAGTAAATTAAGTTTCTGCTGCCTCAAAAGTCGGATTTTGATCCCAGGTCCGCTGGTCATTTTTGTGGTAGATGGCTATTACTTGTCACCCGAATAGTTACCACGCTTGAACTGTTCACGCTTCATGTGGTTTTCTGTCACTCCAAGTTTCAGAGCCATAATTGCCAGGGTACACTTGTGGCTCATTCATGCTTAAAGCATATAGCTTAAAAAAATCCGCCAAGCGTTATTGAGATGAGGAGTTACTAATTACTAGTGAAAATGATGGCAACCGTATTAACTCCAAAAACGACTAGAACCGGTTATCACTTTCTACTGTTGGTATTCAGCTGTTTATGATAAGTTTGTTGCGATACATGTTAGGGATCAAAACCAATTTCTAATTTACGATCACTCGTGAACAAAGTGAGGTGCTAATGAAGTGATTTTTGGGTTGTCAATACAATGGAGCAGGTTGCCTAGTAGGATGTTCCGTTTGTGAATGTGGTTGGGTCACCGTACGTTATTTTCATTTGTTCGTCACGAGGTCGCTTTCGAGCTCAATGAATATTCATTGCCAATGATGAATTCTAACGAACATCCTGGAGCTGATAGTTCCGTATTGTGAGTTAGATGCGTTGGTGCTGCATGATGAATCACTGCATCAGGTAAGGTTTCTGTTGCCTCTTGCCACTCTTAGCGTCCTTACGAGTTCGATTTAGGATTCGGATCAGGTGCTCGAAGTTGTATGGTTTGTTCAATCTTGTGTCGTATGGAAGCCAAAAGCGGCAAATAATTTGTGTCTGTTGTCTGGAGGATTACCATCCGAAGCCAACTAAGAAAAGTAAGTCCATATTGATGCGTCGGTAAAATATGGTAACAGCTTTAGATGATAACTTTGTGGATTTCAGGATCATCACTTTTCTTAGAAGCTGCCAACGGATCTCCTATCACAGGTTGATGATGGTTCTGTTGGAAACTTCTGTCTTGCGACTTCCAGATAGAGATAACTTCAAAATTAGTAACAGTGTTCGTTGTATGGTATTTCATTCGCGACTGTTGCCTATTGTATGGTTTTCATCTCCTTACCACACCGGACTTATTTCTTCGATGTTTGCCTCATAACCTGACCCACAAAGCAAACGCAATCAAGCAACAACAAATTGATGTTAAGTCGTCAAAATCAAGTCGAAGTTACTGCTTTCAAGCTAAGGAGACGTTCGTTTCAGATAGTGTGCAGCGATACACATAGCTACAGTAGAAAGGCTTCTCGAAACAGAAACAGTTTCAATGGCTGACACTTCGGTATCCACGGCACTGCGGAGCTAATTGGCGCGAATGGGACTGACTAACAAGGTCTGCCTCGTGTTACAAACAGCATCAGAACGACGATAACTAATAAGTCATTCAGATATTTTGGTTTCACTGATTGCCCTTCGAATTTCACTCTCGACGCACAAATCACAGTTCTTCCGGTCAGCCTTGCGCTCGGGAAGCAGTAGACTCAAGTTTCGCTCTCGTTAGAGTTCACCAATGGTCCATGTCCGTCGTCACATCCAGGGTCTGAAACCAGGGCCCTTCGCATGAGAGACTTGTTACCACTACACTGCCCAGCCACTTCGGGCTGATCCGAACTATCGGTGGAAGTTTGTTCAGGTGTCACCCTCAATAACATTTAACAATGCCCAACATCGAAGCAGTTGTGAGATACAAACACGGAAAACCAAAAGCAGTACAGGCCAAAATCGAGAGAGTAACCCAGTCCTGTTGGGAAGACCTGGCTCGGTGGAAGACATTCGACTGAGATTAACGGACAGTAACTTTCTCTCTCCGAAGTTGTCGGGCGTTGTCATCTATCATTGAGGACGACACTTGAACAGACTTGACCCAGTAATGTGGGTCAGCCCGAAAGAGCTGGGCCGCGTAATGGTAACATGTCACTCATGCGAAACGGCTGGGTGCAACGGTAGACATGCGCCACTGATGAGCTCTAGTGGGAGGGAAATTTGAGTCTGGTGCTCCCCGGGTTCAACGTTAACCGGATGACCTGCGGTTTATGCCTTGAGAATGGAATCCGAAGCACAGTCAGTCAATGCATAATATCATTGAGATATATATATATGAGACTCAACCACTACCGCACGCATTACTCTGATTAAAATCTCGTGGTCAAACGTGATTTATTGGGGCTATCTATCCGAAGTGAAGATGGAGCCTGATCAGGGGTTGGTCTTCCTTGGTATTTTGTTATGACGTTGCCAAGGTGGGCTTATGGAACATATCATGCAACATACCAACCATCATAGTTTTGTCCTGATACGCGGCAACGAAAACTAATTCTTACCACTCCATACCGTTTCCCACATTGTTTTGGGATTACATCAAACTTATTCGCTAGTGTCACTCGAATGATTTATTGAGATTTCGGTTGAGCAGTCCCGAAAGGTGCCCCACCTTGTATGTACACACTGTAAGGTGCACCAATTATTTATGCAGTCCTCTACAATCTGGTGACAGATGTACTTTTGAAAAGCCTTGTGAAACATAAATGTTTTCGCTCAATTTCGAATAATCCTGACAAATTCGAAATAACGCGGGAAATGGTGTGGTAAATGAAATCATACTGGTTGAAATTGATGACCTACGAATGGTCCGCGTGCCCTGAAACATTTGCTGAACCATGTAATATCCCAGCATCGCATATCGAGTACAAGAAGTGCTAAACATATAGTTGATATCAGTCCTGTTTGCAAAAGTCTTTTCAGGCGATTCACTGAAATTCAGATCCACGCCATATTTATCGGGTAGTAGAATTCCTCGAAGCTTCTCGTACTTCACTTAGCTTGAGCGATCTAATAGGGATAGGTGGCAATTTGGCTTTACTTCGTCGACCGTAAATGTGGCCCAAAACACGTGGGCTGTGGAAACCACCATAGCTGGGGTTCTATCAGAGAAGGCAATGCTAGGAGGCCTTGATATCCTTCATGTTTAGTTCGGGGTCTGGAATCTGCTCCTTAAATTTAGTGTCTGCAGTCACTAACTCCGAGCCTGCCTTGACCTAGGCAAACCCGACAGCCCCCAGGAGCTCCGTATGACTGAGGAGATGAAATACTCAAACACCAGCTCCAAGATACTTCAGATCATCAAGTCAGTTCGCGGCTGCTGCTAGAAAGTTACTGCAAACTCTGCATAAGCTGCAAATTACGGCAGACTCTAGAGGCTCTGGGATTGTAATATTCCCTTCAAAGACAATAGTAAAACCCTGAAAAAGACCGTTTGAGCTTGAGATCCCGACTTACACAAGGACAGGAAATGCTTGAGAGCGCTCAACGGATAATCATCAGGGCTATAGCAGGTTTGAGTTAGGATCCTACGTGAGGGTCACGGTCGTAGACTTTTTCCACTGAATCAAGACGGACTGATGGTGGTCTTCAGAATTATAAGGGAGTTTCTGTCAGTGCCATGGATGAGAATCCTTGGCAGATGGGGCAAAGTACGAATGAATTTCATCCTATACAGTAGTATCAACGCGTTAAACAAGCTTCATAGTCGTGTCATCTAACCGATCATCGTTTGACTCTTAGAAAATGGACTTACCGGGTCTGGCTGACCAAATTCCTCGATCTCATCTTGCCCTCTTGGTAATCTGTTTCTTCTAACTACCTCCGTTTTCTAGTTATCATTCACTTCCAATATCTAACCACCCACCAAGGGGTTGCTTATTCTATTTTCCCCGCTCAACTCCTCTAGTCTTGTGTTGTCGCATTGGGACATCTACAGAGACACAAAACACAAGGAACCAGAGGTAAATGTCAAATAACGCACAAGTGGTGGTGAAAACTAGACATCGTGTAACACAATGCGGACACGAAAGTTTCGGGTGCTCTGAGAGCATGTTCAGCATGACTGACGGTTGATTAGTGTGCTGCACACTGCGCGCGGAATGTAAACTGATGGACACAGTCACTGAGGCCTCCCTCTAGCTAGACAGGGAACACCGGAACGAGCGCCACGGGTTCATTGATCTCACCCAAGGCAGCAGACAAGCGGCGGAAAACAGGTCACTTATACGAGGAGATCGAGTATACTGGTAGTTAGCCAGGTGGGAATTGACCTTGTCGTTTAAAAGTACGACAACTAGCTAATCTGAGTTAAGCGATTTCCGAGGCCAAAAATCCGTTTAAACCAATCAATAAAAGCAAAAGTAGCTTAAAAATAGTTGCATCTTAAGTGAACATGCGTAGCAATTTCAGCGCCTTTTAATCTTCAGGTTAGTTTTTGGATGCCCTACCTTCTTTTCCATTGTTTTCTTGGGTGTGTATTCGCGGTGTTCTAACTTTCTATTCCCAACGCTTAGTAGAATCTGCTGATTCCAGAGATCATCCTGATTCCATCTTCTGAAATTACAATACATAAGCCACAATCCGAAGGGGGCCCTGTCAGTCGAATCGCGACGGGATGTCGTGGCTCTCTCGCGCAAGAATCTGTACTCCAGTTGACTTGAGTCGCTAGTCCTATATGCTGGCTTGATGACTGGGGCTACCAGAGTTGCGATTGAAGGGATCGACGACATTGTTCGATAGATGGGCTCACGACAGCCCACGGGTTGTGACTGACCAAAATAATAACTGCTTTTGTCGATTGGATCATCAACTTTATGGGAATCGCTAACTTTCGGCTTCGGGCTGTCCCGTCGTTCACCAGCTTCTAGGCACAAATTGGCATTCAAGAGCTGGGTCGCATTTTCATTCACAGCTGTTGACACGACTGATACTAGATTAGTAGGTCACGTCACCGGTTTATCGGCGCCAGGAATCTATTTTCTTTCTAATCCGTACGGGTGCTGTAAATCTACAACTCGAGACCACTAAACTCCAATAAACAATTCGGAATGAGAATCAACAGAAGAAATGCGGTAGATCTGAGGGTAGGAGGGATTCACTGACCGGCGATGGGCAAACTGTTTAGATCGTGGCTTATAAGCATGAAGGTCGCAGATTCGACTCCTCGCACCATTGGCCACATTCCCATTCGGTAACCTTCTAATGGCCCACAATCTCTTCCAGAAATATTGTTCATTTATTGTATAACGGAAAAGGATTGTCAGTGGACGTGTGAATAACCGCGATGAATAAATGACTAAGAATTATGGAGGAAGATTTTTTTCCTGGAAAGTGCGCGTTTTCAACGCTTTTAGGTCATTTCCAGGTTGCCGGAAAAGAACAGCAATTTTTGTTCCACAGTTTAGGTTAGGTACCGAAAATACCTGGGAGGTTGAATAAGAGAGTGGGAGATCAACACAACCTAACTCGGTGAAGATTGAATGCGATTGCTTTTCTCTTAACCAAAATGAATCACGCTGCATTTCGTCTGTCACTGTCGATCCGTACAGAGATTTCTAAGTTCAGGAGACCGTTGTTGTTAGAATAAACAGCCATTCACTGTTTGCGTAAAATGGTTTATTCTGACCCTCTCCAGTGACCACGTTTTCAACTTGCTAAAATACCAGGATGACCGAAATGTCGACACCGTGTAAGACGAATCAAAGCAGTCATTTGGTCATTTTTCGGCACAGCAACGCTTCATGCAGTCTGACCTGTCGCCTGTTGACAGAAAAGGTAAGAATTGCACATTGTTTTATGGTTCATGAATTGCTAGATCCATATCAACCCCTCAGATGCTCAAAACTGGTAAAATTGAGGGCTTTTTGGCGGAATTAAGCAAATACCTCTAAGTAAAACAATGCTTACAGTGATTTTTCGCTGCGGTATAGCGGTGCAGCTAAAATACGCCTGGTGCATGACGCTCATGTTGCAACGGAGTCCATAATTTAGTCGAAGTAAAAGGGCACTTTTCATTTCGAGTCTCCACACCGTGCCCCCTTTCCCCAAAAAACTGATTAAAGCAAAGCTACCACAAGACGGAAATGAATATTACATAGTGCATATTTTACTTATAGTTTCAGTTTTTACAACCATTAAACTTGCACCAAAGTGCTCTGGTTTTTGTTGTTACCTCGCACCATCTACTCGAAAGAGAAAAAGAGAACGAGAAATAATGAGAGATCGACTGTATTATATTACTTGAGGAACTACGTAGAAGACTAAGCACTACGAATGGAAGAAAAAAATTTTTCTCCACTGTTTTTTTCTACGACTGGATTTAGAAATAAGGTGGAGAGTAAAGTAAATGGAAATTACGCACCAGGGAATTGAATGACACAAAGCGGACCACGTTTCCTGCGAGTTATTCCCGCATCGTTGTGACCAACTAAGTGAAACTGGGTGTAGTATTAAGGAAAATAATGAAACTGAATCATTGATATCCTAGCAGCCACGAGCAGGGTTGAGTGAGCTGTGAACGATATAATCATAGAAATGCGTTTTTCATTACATGTACCAAGTTTTAACATGACACATGTCCAGGATAGGACCTATCTTGCATGTGGAAATTTGCGCGGTGATTGTCTGGACCTCATTGTACGGTTTACCATCAGGTGTTCATTTATCGGCACATGTAATAGAAGGTCCGTTTTAAACCACTTTAGAATAATTTGAAAAAATTTGAACAATTCTTACTCAAAACTTAAGAAACGTAGAAAATGCTGCTCGCCGCAAATTGCATTCACCCATTCTCCATTCAGTTCATGTGTATTCTCACTAGCACTGCTCATTCTATTCCTTTTGAAAGTACCGTTTCAGCAATTCTACATACTTCCTGGAGCTGGGCAAAATTACCGAGGTTCCTCCGGCGATAGGGTATTGTGGGCGAAAACGAGTCATTTTCGAAATGGGTGGGCAACTAAGTATAAGGAAGGTAAATTCACAGCAAATCAGCTGACTACTCGTGCCGCACTAGTAACTAATTGAGATTTCGGAAGCACAGTAACGTGCAAACAGCTAAGTGCTTTCTTAAGTGGCTAAAGGTTTACGCTAGTAGCCAAAACATGTATGACCCCGTCAGTCCCATCCAGTCAAACCTATTTGGGCTTTTGGATGATGCGAATTACTCTAGCACGGGCAAAAATCACAACTATTGTTATTGAAAGACTGATCAGTACAGCAGCGCGTGATTGTCGACAACGCTCATTGGGTATAGAAAAAGAAGCGTGTCGAGCCCTTCTTTCCCATCGGACCTGTTCAGCAGCTGTGACCCATAGCCTAGAAAGCCACCACCTCTGAATGCCATTTCGTCGGTACGACAGAAATCCATCAGTTGGACCGGTTGATCTGTGTTTTCATCACTGAAACAGTCGTGTTTCCGGACCGAAAAGAAGTTACGAAATTGAGACTGTTTAGGGTACCTTTGACCTAAATTGCTTTTCAAGACTGTATTATAATCTTTGGCTTAAATAGAGGCTCTAACCTAATACACGTCAAAAGTGCTGGCAGGGTCACCAAAACGATTTTTCAGGTTGCATATCGTTCCCTTTTCCCGCGGGAATTTCAAAGACCTCCTTGAGTAAATCCACGGCCTGTGGTAACTTCACTCAGATTTCACGACTCCATAAATTAATGCGTCAGCGCTTGGGAAGAGGCACGGGAATTTCTGATTCTGAAGAAGGACATCAGTGGTGCACAATTATTGATCATTTAGAGGAAGGCGTCATTTGTGGCTAATAGTCTGTATAGTTTTGCATGAAAAACATCTAACACCTCCAGGATTTATTGTTCACTACTTCGAAAGACTTCATTTCAGCTTGTATAACTTTGACGGGAGGTTGTTTTTTATAAAGACGAAACATTCATGTTCATTTTCTCCAGTATTAGAAGTATTGACAATCTTGTTAGCGTGAAATTTTATAAACTGAGGGCGAACATGTTTCCGAGTGAATCAGATACTAACCGGGGCTCTTTATCGAGTTGTGGAATGAGAAATGGATCATCTTGAACACTGATCATTAAAATCACAAACCAAATTGCATTTAGTTCAAAAATTTGAATAATTCTTGAATAATTCTTGCGTGCTCTCAATAAGGTTGAACTCACAAACAATTTTATCGGACAGTTTGGTTACAATATAAAATGCTGTTAGGATATTATGAAATCTTAAACAATTTTGTTTGAAAGTTGTTTTGAAAATTCACTGTCTTGATGGTCTAAATTCGGTTAATCCACAAATCCCAACCACAATAATTTTTAACTAACAACAAGATAATGAATTTTGCAGTTCAAAATCTGACCATAGGCATTTTACTCGAGAATTTCGCTTTCTGTCACCCCAGTTACCACGTACACCCAGGAAACCCAATAAGATTTTCGCACATTTCAGGTTCGGTGGCCTTTTGGGAGTAATCGATAGCAAGAACCAATCAGCTGTTTACCGTACATGTTCAAGGTCACAAGGTCTATTTATGGAGGCTTTGTCCCAATACTGCCTTTCGCCCCTGTTACATTGGGGCGGTAACTGTCTGCAGTTCGATCATTGCCAAACGCCACATAGATGTGCGGTAATCGATCATAAAAATCGTTCTGTTCAAATCAGATAGGAGCTATCCGACTCACAAAGCAGTTTATTTCCGGCTTTAGATATGTGACAGCGATATCTGCTTCACTTTGTGGAGACTATGAAACTGAACTACTTTATTCACATTCATACAGCGAGAAAAAAACAGCGATGTGCAGCTGGATTGTGAATATTCATGTCGTTAGTTTATTCTTCTTCGGTTTGTTCAGATGCTGTGAGTGATAATTTGTTTGTTTATTGTATTATTTTGGTCATCTGTCCGTTGTTTTTAATATCAGCACTGAATGAGGATGCGCTTTTCGTCCACTTTAGTCTTATGTTTGAAATTTCTGTTTTTTAATAGTGGTCAGTTTCTTTTACTTTCGGTATTTCTGGAAACAAAAAGCCAACTAGATGGAATCACAGAAAAAATATTCGGATTCTGCACGAAAACCGAGCACAACATTTGAGACCACGGGTTACGGGTACCTTTTGGTGATCGGCGGCGTTTACGATTCACCCAATTGCTTGATTCTTTGTCCAACTGTTGGTCGCTTTCCCTGAATTTCTCGTTTTTGAAGTAGTCGCTGATGGGTTTCTACGGTTTGACCAGAAGCGTTTGGTTTATTCAGTTCAGAAGGCCAACCATGCCGCCATCAGTTGGGTTTTGTAATTAAACACCACGAAAATTGGCAAAGATAAACGCGATTCGGTTGTTTTAGTGTGCACGCATGCCACTGCGTCGCTGTGGGGGATTCGTCCTAGGCAGGTACGTCCGTGGGCGCCCTGTTTTCCTTGATGGTTGCGGTGATGTGACATTACAGAGTTGGTTAATATGGCTTTTGTGCATTCTACTGGCGTATTTCAGGAGGCGGTTCCCACTGTGAGCGATGATTTTAAGAAAGTTACCCACTTTATGTTTACTGGGGCAATAGATCGGTGGTTCAACAAGTGGAGCCTTTATAGGGCTTGAGTTTTATGTGAAAACGAAATGCTTGCAGACGTGCGTGTTTGTGAGTCGTTGCACATCGGTAAAGACCTCCTATGTACGAAAGGGAAGAAGGTGACATGAAAAATGTCTTGGACAGTTAATGGGTTTACTTCGCAATGCAAAAATGTCGTGCATATAATTTTATTTTGGCTCTGATTAAGTTTTGAAAAGTCAGTCGCGTCTGCATGCATATAATTTACGAGAAGACGGATTAGAGTAATAGAACTGCATTTTTGACGGGTACTTCGATTAATTTGTACCGATATGTTATTTTTGGCAAAGTGTGATGATAAAGAACCACTGCACATTCTGTACTACCCCGCCTTTGCTTATTTAGGACACAAGGTGAATTTTTCTAAACCAATCAGTCAGTTGTTAGGTATGAGGGCCTTACAAATTCTACTTCAACATCTAAAGCAGCCGTTTTAGTTGTTCTTCAGAGATCCACTGCTCTGGTACGTTTTGTCACTGTCTCGCATACTCTGCTACGTGCGAGTACATATGGTGACCCTTTTGTCTAAGTTATTTTAATGCGAATTCTCGAAAACTATTCAAGCAGTAATTCGGATGGCATCTACGAAAGAACACCCCAGCTTAAGATGACAACAAAACAGAAGAGTGAAAAACGTACACATAGCGCCAAAAACCGCTTACCCCTCAAGTGCTTCATTCCTATATATTTTTGATGTTTTGTCGCTCTCAGTGAGGAGAAATATGAAGAATAATTTATTTCGAATAAATGAAATGGTACTTAATTGAACGCTGCGTATTTCCAATGTTTTTGGCAGAACAGTTCCGACCGATTATTCTTGGGACGCTGCTTATCATTCAGTCGACTGGTGCGATTAATATTTCGTCTTAATATTCTTTCGTAACATTCTGAAAAGTCCGTGGATTGCGGAAGTTCTCCATTATCGTAATCATTGTTTCCAAAGCGTCCCAAATTTTTAAGTGGGCATGATTCTGAAGACCTGAGCGGTCAGTGAATAGAGAAAATCCTATCAACATCCTTGTAACGATTTTCGTTGTTCAAATGAGCAATTATTACAGTAATCCAACTTCCTTTCTGGAGGATTTTGGTCAAATCCTCTCCGGAAAACGTGTGTGATCTTCGTAGTGCTCGTATCATTGAGTCCATTTCGTCGACCTTTAATAGTTCGACAAAGGACTACGTGAAAATCCCCATTTTCCACATTCCTGCCGGATGTTTCTTCCTCTAAGCTGGTCATTCCTGAACGGATACGGTTTGTTAGTTGCTGTTGTTGTTTCGAATGGTCCTACTTTGAAAAGCAAACAGAAAACACAGACTGTTGGGAAATGTTGCACATGTTCTCAGATCGACTGCATCGGCACGCACTGTTCTGTGAGGCAGAAGATGGGTGAAGGTGATCGGTTCATGAGGCGGTAAAAGATACGAAAACAGCCAACAGGGGAATGTCTCAAGCAGGTCGAGATCCCCAAATGGAATGAATGGGGACTTTTGGCGATAAGGCTAAATGCCCCCAGTCAGTGATGTTCTTGCATTCGAAATGTTTACTGCTTCCTTATTTTTATCCTGATCTAAAGACTTTTCTTTCACTCGCACTGCTGCAAGGCAAAAATCAAAATCGGGGCACTTTGGGGCAAATTTAATGGTTGTACAAACTGAAAGTGAGACAAACAAGTGCGGCAATCACAATGCCGGAGCTCCGAACTATGCAGCACATGTGGCCTCGACACCAAAGCACAACCGCACAGACCCCAACTGTTCTTCAGTGGGACAGAAACAATCCCCTCAAGTCAGCTGGCTCATCCGCATGGGGAGTTGAGATCAGGTTTACAAATCTCACGTCAAGGAACGCGATAACTGAGTCCGGGTATAACAAGGTTAGTTACAATTTCGCTTCAAAAGGGGCCAGCGGCTGACGATAGTCCCGTGGTCACCAAAACACGATGAACAGTAAACTTCCAAAAGTACGATACCCAACCAACTGTTTCACGTCTCGTAATCTTATGCCGGTAATTATGACACTTCAGAACAAGTGTAGTCAGACCTCGAGCATCTCGTCATTTTATGAAGTGGTTAACTGAATCTAGTCAACAGTGCGTTAGTGATGCACCCAATGGAATTGATCTTGTCCCAATTTGTAAAACAGTTAGGCCATGTGGTGGGTTTACGTACAAGTCACGTAATGCAGTCTGGCACAGCTTCAAGCTGGCCTGCGTAGACAAGCAACCAATGGGAACCGCGAAGACAAACGATAGTGAAATCCGAACATTCCGCGAAGGCAAGTAATGTTACGCACTCTACCAGTTGGCATATTTCAAATCTTGTATATGAACCCATGTGCTGTAAATACAACTCGAACTTGGTTCCCTTCTGTTGTGATCTTGCTGACTTTTCTTGCGTAGCTTGGGTTTAAACAAATTCAGTACTTACTGGTAATTCGTATCCGTTCGATGCCGTGATTGACCGAATGTCTAAGTCCAAGCACTGCATGCCACTTCAAAGCAACCATGACCATACTGTTTTCGAATAACTGTAAATCGATTTCAGATACTCTACTAGGCAAATCTTCATGTTACTCCTGCGGCAAGTCCAACTTATTCCTAAATAATGAAGAAATATGGGCCTGGTCACTCGAACTGACCACTAGCAAAACTTGATATCCAATTTGGTGGAAATCCCTAGGGTCTATCGATAAGCTCCTGCCATTAGAACCCAGTCTTTTCTCATATAACAAACCTTAGCACACAGATAGTTAGCGATAAAGTGGGCCATGGCATAACTGACACATTACATTTTTTACCCATTGGCTGCCTTAATACAACGGACTGAGAACAACAGTCCCACCGTACACAGATACAAACACAAAATCAAACGACTGAATTGGTGGAAAATTCGGCTGAGCAGTCGGCCACCATTTTTGGCACTAATCACTCACTACTGCGCCAAACTTCCTTAATTAGTTGCACGATCTGACGGCCTGAAGTGTGGTTAAATTGTGCATCTAGGTATAACAGTCGAAATTATATCACCCCGAAATTGATTTCAGAAAATTTCACACTGGAATGAAACCGTATGAAATGAAAATGACAAGCCATACGTTTCATTTCAAAAAACAGCTGTTTCGCGTGCCAACTGCCGACAACGATGACTAATGGCCAGTCTGTGAAATTGGTGAGGCTCTCCTACATTCGTGCCACATCGCTCGTCAGCCACTGATGACGTCTGCTGCCAGCTACGATATCCCACCTAGGCGGTAAATCAGTTGTGGTACCGTTTTCTGAAGTAAAAACTGTGGTCTACCAAGCTCGCTTTATGATCTCTAACGTGAGCGTGATGCTTCTTAAACCCAGTCTTATAATGGCCATGAAAATGTAGGCGAATTATGAGAAAAGTGAAAACTTTTTCGACGGAATTCATGGCATGCTGATGTATTAGGCGAGGTCTGGCCAGATAACTCAAACAAGGGTAGTTTATTGGAATTCGTTCCATTGAAGCTTGCGGAACACGATTGTAAAAGCATATCGTTACTTGGGATAGCGGAAACATAGACTGATGACGAATAACTCGGACAACAAATTTGTTCGCGAGGTCCAACTATTATTCTGAAACCCATTAGCTGGTTCATCTTTTCTGCGTGGCCATTCACACGTGACACACCACAATCTGGAACACCATTCACGAGAGATCGGGAGAACGGGGGAAACAAGTGTTTAAATGACAAAAAACATGTCGACGGCCGTATGCATGCGAAGCACTTGCCAAGTGTATTTTGGTTAATACCGGGTAACTAATTTTAAAAAGAATCGGCGGACAGTTTTGCATACATTCCGCAAGAAGAATGTCCAAAAGGTCTGATCATAACCCCTCCCCAGAAGCAGTGTGGAATAAATAATTCGTAAGCGTGACTTGTATTAGTGATCATGATAGTAACAATAATACTATAATTATTACTCCCGGAAATGGTCATACTAATTAGAAAGCTATCTGACTAATCAACTGATCCGATAGGTGACGAATTTTTCTTATCCGATGGTAGACAGCCTGATGTCTTAATCATCCCACCGACGATCAGTTCTTCATTTGGCAGCGTGGAGTTAGACGTATCTGCCTTACTCCAGGAAACAAATAAAGTAACAGGACTAATGCCACGCAGCCGTATACCAACCCAGTGATTTGTTACTATCCCAGTAAATCTCATTTTGATTGGCAAATATCTTCAAGAACGGGTGATTCACTGATCCACTTAATCGTTAGAGAACGAACATACCTTATATTTTTCAATATGATTCGCCGTGTCAAATCTCCTACTGCTGCAAACTGTTCTTTACTTTGTAAGTTTCTAACTGGGATCCTATATCTGGCATTAGATGGGAATGACGATTTTCGAGTAATATCAAAATGTTTGTTCTGATTCAAGCAGATCTCAAATCTAGAGTCAATAAATATTGGAATTCTGTTCACGTCCATGGACTTTCATTTAATAATCCCTATCAGGTTAATTAGCTGCGTCTGTGACAAAAGATCTTTAGCAGTACGGCAAGTTATTCAATGCACAGTGACCATGACTGCATATATTGAAGTTTATTATTGACGAATCAATGAATACTAGCACATGGAATATTGAGGTCATATGATCCTTTGAAACACTTTTAAAAGTTTGCCAATATCTTGCGCAGCCCGGAATACGATGTTAGTCAACTGTATCATGGAAGACGTTGGCATTCCCCCTTGAGTTGGCTATATAATCTTCACTGAAAAACGGTCGTAAAATAGCGAATGTAAACAGAAGAAAACTGGGAGATACTAAGCTTGTACGAACCCCCAACAAGTACAAAAACAAGATACCACCTGCCAAAACCGTTAATTAAGCGAAATTTGTCAGATTTAATGAACGTGAATGACATTGGTTTCAGATGACAACAACGTCCTGAGTAGTTGGATCAAAATCTGTCAGCATGACCGTAGCGTCCGTGTTACACACAGTGTGTTCTACAGACAAGCTGTGCGTAAACCGTGACCACGGAAAAGTGTAAAAACGTGATCAATCCAAACACTTTTTGTCTCCTACGCTATACGCTCAATTGGAATGATAATTCAAATGAGTTTGAATGTTGCCCCAATATGTGCCTTCATTTGTTGCACATAAAAAACTAATAAACTGGGGCAACTACACGATCAGACTAGATGTTTGCTGACCTTCATCAATCAGCTTGGTTGTGGAATTGTTCGTCCCTCAATACCAAAGCCTAACACATCATTAGGAACCATAAAAGAAATGCATTACTTTTCCAGTTGAATTAAGAATCATCAACAGTGCATGCTAATCATGTCACGAGTTGGACTGAGTGAACTGTTGTTGGTAAAAATCACAACCGCTAGCTTAATAACCTCGATCAATAAAGCTGTTATTGCAGACAGTAAAGGGGTTTTTGAGTTTACATTATCGGTCACTTTAAACTGATGCCAAGTTTTTAAAGCTTATAACCGTGGGTTTGCGATAATTGCGCGAATCTATGAGATCTTGGTTATTCATTGCATGATGCTCGCTTCACGATTCATTGATCGGTTTCCAACGTTAGGATGCAGAGGGGGATTTTAAACAACCACGGATGGAAACTGGAACACAAAGATTTTGCTCCTTGTTGCTTAGCCTCACAAATGCTAATGATATTATTGTCCTTGTCAAGCTTCATTTCGAACGCCGAACTGTCGATATCGATATCGGTGAATGACGGTCAGGCCAGTCATCCTAACTTGATCGAATCATTTATTTCATTCTAATTTGGTACGGGTTGTTGTTTGTGCGGTATATACCACGTTTCTACGTGGCCTAATTGGCCGCCTGAATCACATGATCTCCTTGTAATTACTGTTGCTATCACTTGAGGCTGAATTTTGCCAGTAATCACTAAGATGTGTTTTCGTTCGTGATTTAGTCAGTAAAAGGCATCGTGTTCCGTGTTCGATGTGAAGCGGAACATTTGCTAAGTTCACAGTGAAATGCAATTTGTAAATTTAATTCCACTAATGTATGGCCCATCGCGCGTGATAAACCTATCTTGGAAAAATACCTAAAGCATTTTACCTGAATTTCACTTATCTCATCAGGAAGGAAAAACGGGTCGTATCCAACATGCTCCAACTGGGATTCCAATCCCACTACAGCCATCGTAACTCGAACATTGATATCACCTGGTCCTTCTAAGTGGTTTCTAACGGTTAAGTAAACTACTCAGCTAAATGATGGATTTCTACCAACTTGTAAAAAGTAATGGTGGAATGGCAATTTATCACGTTGAGTTGATGGTGCAAACTTTAAAACTAGTCCAGGTAGCCCCTCGGAGATTTTTTCGTCCATCTCGGGTCCTATGCTCAGCTGTGGGCCTCAGGGATATACATTGCTGATAATTTCTATCAAGTTGGAGACACTGAGAATAGAACCAACTGGTAAATAAACTCTTCTTATTGGTTCAAAACCTTGTCATTACACAGCATTAAATGACTAATGCTGATTGGAATAAAGAAGGTGGTTGGTGGAATGAAGTGAGGCAATCAAAGCAATTACCAGTGTTGTTTGTTAACAACTTGTAACTTAAGCATTCGGTACCGATCTAAGCAATTCGAATTAAATGCAGGAGACTGTCTAAGCTTCGAGTCCTCCTAATTGCAAGAGCCCTGAGCATTCGATTAAACGGACCTCCTTTTATCGAGCCAGAAACAGCTTGTTCTAGTGCCAAAACTTCGATGACACCCTCCGTCTTATCAAGAGGGATGCGGATCTACTGGGTGTGGGTTTTCTATTCTCGATTCATCCATTTCACTCCACCACGCTTTTCATGTCCCGGACGAGGTCAGTCATATTTAATATGATGTGGTGGAATGATTATGAACCATTGGAAGCTAGGTTGTTCGTTGCTTTACGTTATTCTAAGTGTGTCCTGTGAGGCGACTTGCAAAGCTAAATCCCATGATGCGGTGCACGTCGATTCCTAACAACAGATTACTTATTTCTTGTATGCAGTCAGAAGTGGTTTAAACTCTCAGTTTGAAATACCAACCTCCATACTTTTGCAAGTTAATAATTCGAACACACTTCCCTTTAATTTTTATACACTCTGTTGTTTGTTATTCATCAGCTGATGCTATCGCTTGCTATTCGTGTATATCAGTCAACGGCAGTGACCCCAAATGTGAAGATCCAATGTCCGCGGTCGTTCCACTCTACCGGCCATGTCGTCAAAGTGTGGCTGGCCACGAAGGATTGTTCTACGCCTACTACTGTTCGAAAATTAAAGGAATTCGACAACGAGATGGTCGTAGCTTGCTCATTCGTCATTGTTCCATGGACAAACTGGCCGACATTCCAACTCACTGTGGACAGTTCAGTTTGGACGAGGAGCTTTATTCTGGGTGCATCGCCACGTGCACGCGAGACTGGTGTAATACGGCAGCCAGAATCGGAAGCTTAAACATTATTTTGATTACTGCAATTGTAATATTTACTCGGTTTTCAGTTTGATTAAATGTTCTTTTTCTAGGTTGCTTCTCCAGAACCTAACGGCAAAGAACATTGTGGATGCGTCCAAAGAAATACCTGCTGCATTTTCTCTATGTACCTTCCCCTTATTGGTAGTGCTGAACTTTGCGGTCACTTGAAATTTTTTCCAACTGTTTACCTATCGACGTTTTTGTGAAATCGAAAAAGACAGACACACAAACCCCAGTCGTTTTCCTCGATAAGTGTAGGAGAGTCCTATAATTTGGTTGCCTGATGCATTTTTCAAAGTCACTGAATCTCAAAGCCAAAAAATGCGAATTTCGCTCTTGATATGGATACCAATGTAATGTTATTGGCTCGTTTTGTGTTCATCACTGAGACGATTAGCGGTAATGAATTTAGATCGTATCCCGATGAGGTCAAACTGTCAGTTGGCTTCAGTTGGATCATCGTAACTCGATATTTGATGATTTCGGTCGAGTGAGACAGATCAAGTAACCAAAAATGGCAGTCTTACTTTTTCCTAACCAAACGAGTTAGTTATCGCCCAGGTTAAGGATCTTACAGTTTAAGGTGCCCACAATGTATTTTGGAAGAGAGAATGATCGGTGTTGTTGTGGTCGATGAAATGACTGTTGCAAATACACATTGTGGGACGCGTGTTGGTGTCCGCGCCTCCAGTTTCCCGTTCAGCTTGGATATTTTTAAATTGGAAACCTAAGGCCACCACGGACTCACGTGACTTAGTCAAAGTGCGTGAACACCTGGTAGTTCTGGTTTTCAGTTGTAATTTGAAACGAAGCCCAAATATACGCACTGCGCGAAAACACCGTAGTTCTTCTCCTGTCACAACTTGGGGATCCCGACGTGAGGGACACAAAATTACCTCCATCTGCACGAACCACAAGCGAGGATACGAAACGCGCAACGGGGAATTCGTTACGGTGATTGGGGCCTGAAATTCTGCGGGCCCCTTTATGCATAGATAGCGACAGGAATGTTAATCAGGTCCATTATGTTGATATTTGTTTCGCCTCTATCATCTGATTCAGCACGATGGCGATTCTCGTTAGACTGCTTCAGTATCTTGCTTGGAGTAATTAACAAACATCCCAATCTGGTGGCTCGCTGACCCATGAGATGTGAGGTCGCCATAGGAGTAGATAAATTTTGAGAAAATTAGATCGACTGTACATATAGGGATTGAACCGGAAGCCCTTCTCTTACCACACTTGTGCCCTAACCTTTGGAGCACTGTGGTTGCAACCATCAACTGAGAGTAACACAAGAGTAAACGAGCTTTTGTGCAGCTACTATTCCGATAGCATGTTTCAAATAACTCGTTCTTTTAAAATATTCAAATGATGTGGAAATCACGGTTCAGGACGAGGACTGAGCAGTTTAGTATTAGTCTAGGTTTTATTCTCGTGTCCCTGGTGTCGTCTTCACAAAATCACGTATAGACTGGTTTCAATTTCAATATTCTTTTCTTGAAATCCTATTGTCATGGTAGCTAAATCTAGCGATTTCAACCGGTAGCTTCAATTCCAGTTTGATCTTGCTATGCTTAATCAAGGGAGTACTTCCAAATGGTCTCTCACCGGGTAGGATGATTGTCTTTCATTTGTCATAATCCAAAGATTTTTAGTAATCTGTTAGGGTCGAATTTCATTGGCCGATTGCCTCCAGTTCCTCGGGTTTATTAGCGTTTCTGTGATTCTCATTTCGTGAAACGCCCGGCTTGCTTCTGAGCTCGTCACAAAAATCAGGTGAGCTTCACTTTGCCCTGAAACTGAGGCGAACAGCTGATTCTGACCTTTCTCTCCGGCTTGCAGTCGAACCGATTTCTCTTCCGTGGCTCATTCGGCCGATGTCAAAGTGGTTGATTTTCCTGTTATAATCCAGCCTCCCGGTTAGATGGCTGACCGTGCAAAGCCCTAGTGTTTCTAAACTCTTGGCATCGGCTCGTAGCCTCATTTCAAAATTCTTAAGAACTGGTCTGAGCACTACCTTTCGAGAGGCGATCCCAATTCAAGAGGGACAAAATGGTATGTTTTCTAAATTCCTTTCAGATGTTTCAACACTCATCTTGGACGTTTAAAATAACCTGAAACGATTTAGGAGAAACATGTTGGCAGATTTTAAGGTCGATCATTTACTGTTCAGGTTAGCCTACAGAAAAATGTTCAGTATGAATAAGTGACTTGGCAATAAGGCATCTACAATGCTGAGGTTTTTCGTAACCCATTTTTGGTACTGGAATAAATGAGTAGTGGCTCGACCAACTGGTTCACGAAAATTGCGATATCCTTGGTCGATTTCTTGTTCCGCACTCCATTTATCTCGCGTCTTGAGCTTCGAAAACTCGAAGTGTCCCATTAGTATTTCGTAGTGCAGATGTAAAATGATCACCATGGGTTAAACCAGACAAACCAGGCGCAAAAGGTTGCGCGTAGTATTCCAAACTCGCAGGGCTGTGCATGGAAAGTTTTTGAAATATGACTAAGACAGAACGTGGCATAGCATGCCACTACGAATGGTATGTGATTTGTTTTCGGTCCCCTCTCGCGTTTTATTGACATGCACGAGTATTTGTGTGCATGTATTTAAGTATATATGTATGGATATATATATATATATATTTGTGTGTGTATGACTCCAGAATCAAGAGGCCCAGTGACATCACGTTTACATTCCAGGATGAGGCTAATGGGTCATCGTCGAAATTTGAAACTATTTGTTGACGCCTCTGAGAGAGAACTCAGACCACACAGTTCGCCGGTCAAAATAGCACTTTAGTTCACCTGACTTCACGCAATTTTTGTTTGTGACGTTAATGAGAGCAACCAACGAGGTGAACTGGCTGATTCTGACTGAGAATGTTCATGTGCAAATTATCCGGCTTTCCAAGCTGGAAGTTTGGCTCAGGGACAGTTTGAATCCTAACATCACGTTCTAGTCCAGTTCCGATAAACAGTTAACTACTGATTTTTGCTTGCCTTTTAGTGGGCTTTAGATCAAACACAAATGGATCACCCGAATGAACTTACCTTGGTTACCAATGAGAACTTACTGGATTGGTAGGATGAAAGCGGGTTGGGCGCTTAGTAGCACTGAAATGGTGGTTGGGTAAGGCTGGACACGCTCTTACGTTACTATCCTCCGATGACTGCAATTGTGATTGTGCAGCATATTTTTGGTAAGCAAAATGTCGCTGGCTTCACACTGGATAACGGGTTTGACTTTGGTATGTACTTACTAAACATGGTGATGTACAAGCTCGTTTCCTGAGAATACAGCTGGAAGCAAAACATCTTTATCTAGTGGAATTGTTTGCGGGACTCAAATTCACTGAAGGTCAATAGATTTCTTAACCACTGAAGTTTTGTTACCGTCATTAAGTGAAGCCTTTACAGTGTGTGGAAGAGTGTGTACCCAAAACAAAAGGTCACAGGGAAGTAAGTCAGTGATTGTGGTCCAGTTTATCGTATGACAACGAGGTCCTGACAACTGGGTGGTTGTAATGGAGGTATGGACTGGGATGGGTATCATACGGCTTAGTGGATGATGAATCGTCATATGCATTAATCTAACCAAAGGTCAGCACAAACCAGGCGACATCGCAGTGTTTATTTCAATCGACTAACTGAGCAAAAGAACCGCATGATGAGGTTAGTTAACAAAAATGGGCCTAATTAGCCAATGAACTGACCGACCACTGAGTGTTGATCGTTAAGTGCCAGTATAAGCGATTCGATTTTGATTAATAAAAGAACTATTCCGTCCATTCAGATCGGTTTTTCTCACCAGAGTTAGGGAGAACTGGAGATGTAATCGATTGAGGATTTACGGCCCAGCTTGTTGTTCCCATGACTTCTTCCAAAAGCCGAAGATACTGAAGCGTAATGGTCTGTATTCTTAGGAAACCAGTTCGTACAGCTTTTCTCTTACCCTGGCCATTTTGTAAACCATTGCTCGATGGGCTTCGGCCGTTAGCTTTACGTAGTCATTTTGCGCATACTGATTTCTTCACAACGAACTATTTGAGAGCACTGCTGAGTGAGCGAAATCGATGCCCAGTGTGATGTGTTACTGGGACACTCACTTTTCAGTAACAGTTCGTTACGGGTACCAACCATGCGGATATGACGATTTCGTTACTACGGTTAACCTTTTTCAAATCAGCTTTTCAAATTCACAGAATCCCCTCGATTATTCCTTCCTCAATATCAAGTTTATTCCACTGAATCATGAAAGTGATGTGCTTAGGCGTCCTAATTCACTGCCCTCTCATCAGCCTCAAGGTCATTGTGAGTGTGAACATAGGACTGAAAATAGTCAAGTAAAGACCCGTTTAAATTAGACAGTGACATCAAACTTGATAAATTCACCGAGTAGGATGAGATGAGGACTCAAGTTATCAAAGATCTCAAGTTAGAAGCAAACGAAGCTATGGTCTCATTCGACGTCACATCACTGTTCACAAATATTCCAAGGCAAATGGCATTGGACGACATCCGCCGGATTATGGAGAAGGACTCCAAAGTATCAGATGGAACAGCGATGTCTACGGACGATATAATGAATTTGATAGAATTGTGCATGGGAACATACCTACAGTTCAATGGGACGGTATATAAACAAATAAGAGGTAAACCCATGGGATAAGCACTATCAGGCTTGTATGCTGACGCAACCATGAAACATCTCGAGAAAAGGCAGTCGAAACAAACCGCCCACGCTTATGGATCTGATACGTTGATGATACATTTGTTATGCTAGAAAAAACCGAAATGGACCAATTTCATCCACACCTAGACATGATAGTGCCCAGCGTAAAATTTACCGTTTCTGGACGTACTAATTATGAGGCAACCAAACAGGAGCATAGAGACAACCGTCTACAAAAACCGACGCCGACGGACCGCTCACTCAATTCCAAAAGCAATCATCCAACCTGCCACTTAAAAAGCTATGTGCGTACCCTGTTTCATCGAGCCGGCACACGCTGCAGTACATAGCATCTATGGAAACAAGACCAATCTAGGTTGTTCAAGTTATTTGAGGCCAATGGATATCCAAAATCTCTCATCAGCACTTGTATTCGCAGAAAACAGAGGGCAAATACTAAGAAGACTAAATCGATCGTGGTACTTCAATACACACAGGGAGTATCCGAAGGAGTCGAACGCATCCTGCACCCACTAGATATCGATCGCCCACAAACCGACCGGCACCCTGAGATCTACTCTATTCAACGGAGAAGATCGCGATCAATCGGGAGTAGTTTATGCCATTCCGCGCTTTGGATGTGACAAACAATATGTCGGTGAGACAAGCAAACAATTACGCACACGCTTGCACGAACATAGCTTAGCCCTACGACCCGCTGACCCAAACTCGCAGATATGGAACCACTGTGCACAAACAGGCCATGAGGTCAACATCAACAATGCAAAGGTAGTCAGCCGGGTAAACAGAAAGGGCTAGCGACTGATTCTCGAAGCTCTCCACTTGAATAACTCGTTCAATCGGCATGTCGAGATTGGCAAACATTACGTCATCTTAACAAGACCCCGGTGCAGAATAGAGAGATAGACAGACGGACACTGCTCAAAAACGAACGGAACCAGCGATCCCATTCAATGACTCACTCACGTTTGAAAATGAGTCCTAGTTTGGATCGAAACGTCACGATAAATGTATTAACTCAGTGTACGCCATCTCACCTCTACGATAGACTGATCTGAAAACACATGGTGCCAACGCAACAGCAAATACATATAACTTTAAAGAGAATGGATTAAAAAGGGAAATGTTAATGATCCGAAAATATTATGTTATTTCCCACCTTTCACTTATTGTGATTTTTCGGTTGTTTTTTGACGTTTTTCTAAGGAAGATGAGTTCTTAAGACAGGCTATACGGCATTCGCGCCACTGACGCCGGTTCTGATCCAAACAACACCCATCTCTTGGGCCCCAACTAGGAAAGCGAGCAGCACGAGCCGAAGTCAAAGCCGAAGCTAACCTTTTCATACCTCCACGCCAAATCATGGCCTGACCACCGTGTAGCTTCGCCGACCTTTTCCCGGCACGAACAAAAAAGCACGAAAAGGTGAACGAAATGAAGGGATGCGCAATAAATGTCCAAGCCACCGAAGGCGGAGAAGAGAGATGACCTAAGTCAAAAGACGACTGTTTGTACCCAACACACGACGACGCACCTCGACGTCGCTCGCCCCATATTCTCAACAGACACGAGCAACGTTCCGGAAACATCGGTGGTCGAAAACAGAAGGTTTCCGGGCATCCTCGGCGCGGATAGGCCAAGTCTTGCAATCGCAAAATAGAAAACGAACTGTGGCACTGCACACTCTTCCCTTGGGGGAAAGCCCGATGTCATTGATAGCTCCACAATTGCTGTGAGTTAGCGAAAACTGCCCCGGTATTCGCAATGCGTGATGTGACCTCCGATAGGTGTGATCAGGCTTCCGAGTTACTTGAAGCTATTGACTACGTGTAACCGATCATTACAAAGGATGAGTGTAGATACTGGCTCCTGCCAGTCTTGAAAAAATATCTCTCAAACAGTCCGGTTTGCGTTGAATTGCCTGCGCAGTCACTCAGCAAGGCGATATCATCGGTATATTCTAGGTCAAAAACTGTTTCCTGGGAGAAACTCAACTTCACCGTTTAGAAGACCGGATGAAGCGTTTTATAGAAAATCGTCTATGACAAAGTTGAAAAGTATTGAGGACAGCCTTACGGTACTCAAATGGAGACGACGAAGGGAGGCGAAAGCTGGCCATAAGCCCTAGCCCGACCTGAGTTGTCACGGTAGAACTCCTTGAGGACCGCCACATAATTGCCAGGTACTCTATTCCTCAACAAACAGTGCCATAGTGCAGGCCTATCAACAGAGTCAGAGACTGCGCGAATGTCCAAGAACACGATTATTGTTGGCCCTTGGAAAGTAGAATGGTGTTCTAACACCCATCGGATGGTGACCATTTGATGGAGGTGACCACGACCAACGGGAAACCTGGCCTGTTCCCCACGAGGGTAATCCTGGCCTTCAGTTAGTGCGCTTCGAAAAATTGATAGGCGAGTCGGGTCAGATAGCTTGTTGCGACCTAACTGACGCTGTACCATGCGTTTTGAGTGCCCACCAAAACATATGGATAGCTTAGTGCAAACTAACGCGTGGTCGGAGTCAAGGGGAGTGCTCCAATATGACCGACAATTTTATGTCCAGCTCCACCGTTTGCAAACATTTGAGGCCTTGTCCAATGCTGACTCGAAGAGGGAGATTGTTTATTGGCGTAGTGGCAACTGGAACTTCTGAAGTTCGTACTAGAAAGAAACAATTGATGGTTTGAGTAAAAAACCAACAACCTTTTCCTGTTTTCAGAACGGCAGGAATCGAGACCAAAAGGTTGCATCTATCAGAGCGGCAACTGTTAAACTAACACCAACCTTGAGGTCTCACTGCGCACAGCGGTCTCTCGACTGGGATCCAGTCAAGTAATGCAGCCTCAGCCCTCTCACTGAGACTCACCAACGCCAGCAGCAGCCGAGGACGCGGCCTAGAGGTCCCCAGAAAGAAGCAGGTGAAACTTCACGAAAGGACTAGATGGGAATGTCAGTCGAATAACAGAGCTGGGGTCTTGAACGCCATTTTCTTGAATACAACACATCGATGGCTAGGGTTTCTAATGCACTAGCTAAAAATCCGTGTTGACCTACGCGCATTAGTGTTCGCACACTGAATGATACTTTTTTGAAGGGGCGTCGACGGGGAAGCAGTGCACCAGCCGACGGAAACAGGTTCGGTGAGATTTGGATGCAGCCTGAGACAGCGTGTTTGAGAGAACATGAACAGGACTTTTTCGGTGATACTGACATGGCAGATTGCATCTTCCAAAGAATGTAAAGAAATAGGGTAGGAAATGGAGTAACACGCGTCAGTAGAAAATCAAACAGTTACGTACGGTGGAAGGTGGTCTTTTGGATACGTACTGAAAGAGAAACGTTTGCACGATGGTTAGTCGTATTCATACTTGAATGCGTTGTGGGCTGTTGTACTACTCGGTCACCCAGTGCCGAGCAGGCTTTCAAATTTCACAATGCACCTCTAGCGTTTATGCAACCAAATGCTTGCTGCAAGGCAGCAGAATCATTCCAAACGAGCTGGTGACTAGTTAAACGGTTCATACGCCTTTTCTGGAAAGCCGTGCGAGTCAGTTGACTGCGATACGGGCAAATGACCTGATTTAGCTGACTATCCACACTGGCCACGCCACAGTCTCACCATAGGGCTATTGTGGAATTTCTAGGGAGATCTCTCGCCAGGGAAATAGTCACCACATCCTCAGAGCTGCCGCTGCTTGTCCGCGGTCGCTTATTCGGGCGACCTTAATCACCTGGTGGCCGTTCCTCTATCCGCAACCCACGGACGCGACCAGTAGCATGCATCTCTCCTATCAGATGATATTTGGATACCAAGTGAAGTGACCAGTTGAGAACGAACAAAATACATACGTAAACATAATCGATAATAAACGTCGAGCGGCTGTTAATATGCACCTGTTCTCCTTGGTGTAAATAAACTCTAGTAAAAGCGGTACAGCACGTAAAATCGCATTTGCCTAATTTTGACCAAGGGTTTCTAAGGTGTGTGAAAACTTGTTCGGATCTTTTGTGAACTGAAATGTGATTTATGGCAATACTCAGACTGTTAACTCATTGAGCTTCTGACCAGAAATCTTACGCGGCACTGGCGTTTACTTTAATGCGACCTTATTTCATTTAGACCAGTACAAAATGTCTCAATGTTTCATCTAAAGCTCACCTGAAATTTCATTACTAGAAGTAATATTAGAGTAAAAATAGAGCACCATATATTTCGAGTTGGTTCCAGAGCTCAACTCCTGATTTCTACAAATTGCCTGAGAAATACAACTTAATCTAATCACCTATTCGATGTACATCCTACTAGGCCTTACTATTTAGTTCAAACCGTCCTCATTTTTTAGGTTTTTAAAATACGCGTTTGTGAATTCTCCGTTGCGGACATCACTCCAATCTGACATTCGCTTTTGATATGTGCATCTCTCTGTTATTCACTTTTGTCAAATTGGCTTACCACATTCTCGGGTCATCGTTGCATCAAATGTCCCTCAGACGTGTCCTTCTTCACAGATATACCGCTTTGTATGTATACCTTTTCGTGAATTTTAGGATTTACGATGCTATTGTAACCAAAAACAATCTTATTCTGATAAAACCACTATCGTATAAATGAGTTATACACGTAAGCGGCCATGGCTGGAAAATTTATCCCCAACAAATTCGGAATTGTTTACTATCAGAAGAAAATCTACTGTTTAAGCAAACTGGCATGTACAAACAAACATGGGAAGCTCAGTACCAAAAAGTCCCAATATTTAGCTCAAAATTACCTATCGGTGGTAGCCGGTCGACGAATATCATACTAACTCCAAGTGACGATCATGGGTTTGAATCCTTCCATCACTGGCCATTTAATCAACTGGCAGGCTATAATTACTCGTGATCCAATTTTATGACAGTAATATACTGTTATCACTATAATCCAGGAGTGCAAATGACTTAGAGATGTGCTTGTGGTACTGGAAATAGGAAACTGGTGAGACGTCGCGAAGGATGATCATTCCCTAAGCAACAGCACATCCTATGTGGCGGGACCCAACGACTCCGATCAGCAATTCACATCTCAATGTGGTCAAGTGTTGCTGATACAAAGCTAAGTCAGATAGCTTTTTGCTTTCGTTTTGTGAATCGGGCATAAAATGGTGACATGACAAACTTCCTAAAGGGGGTTTCTAGTTGGTTTGGATCGACAGCAGTCCAAAGGCCGTTATCATGAAGGTATTTGGGAACATAAAAAGGATCCACTAAGTCTTGATATGAATAAGAAAACGAAAACTTGTCTTTCGATACATTCAAATTTACAACCCATAGCAGTTCAGTGTTATGCCTCATCTGAATTATTTTGCGTTTTGTTTAAACCGTTTTAGGTCACATTAAGTTGACTGCGACAAATGCAAATGAAAAAACACGAAAATAAAAAACAAAAATGAAGCTTTCATTTACGACGACAATCCCAAGGCGGCTAAGCTTGGTGAGCCTCGTCTTGTTTTGTCCGGTTGGAACATACTTGAGTACGGTGATTCTGTCAATCCAGATCTACTCCAGTCACTAAAAAACAAACTGAATTACTTTTGTACCTTTCCCATATGACGTCCCCAAGCTTTTTCACACCTCAGCGAACGCCACATCTGCACACATTTCATTCTACAGGCCCTTGGTGAGAATTTCACACAATCGGGAAGCACGAACTACTATATTCCGGCGATCTGTTGGATGACCTTTAACGAAGGTGACTCGTTCCTGTTGCTTGTGTGCCTAAACAGTCCCTCAAATTAAATTTGCGCACTACAAGTTGGACGCTTCATACAGCTTAGTTCAATTAACTGAGTCGGAAGTTGATTCATTTTAGTTGTTCAATCATTCACTGTTCATGATCGATAGCCAACCATCCAAGCAAGACACAAACTTTTCATCTTGGTTTTTTAGTCTATTCGGAAATCCGCATTGGCCGAGCCTTAAGTTGGATGAGGCTGAGTCATACGACCGAAAACCGTGTTGACTAGAGTGACTCTGTGGAGCTTGATTCAATTCAACCGGAAAATCAAAGTTGGAGAATGGATTGGCTTTTGCTGCTTTCGAATTTCTACAACCCTCCGAAGTGAATTTAACTACAAAGAGGACTCTGACACCCAGCTATTCATGTTCTTTGTTGATTGTCTTATCATCTCTAAAGCTGATATTATTATTACTATTATTATCAATTCTACTAATAATAGCAACAATCATTCCTACTTATTTGAGCGAAATCCACTTCACTAACAATCTGCTGTCCAAGTTATCGAATTGCAACCGAAATCCTGGAATACTGTCAACTTTTGAATTTTTTTAAAAGTTACAAATCGGCCATATCCAAATCTGACGAATTAGGTCGTTCACACGTTAGCTACACTAAGCAGTTAAGTTCCAACAGGTTTCGGTTATTTTGTACAAGGATCCTATTGATTGTCCCTTTGGGTTACACAAGCACAACATATTCGTAACTCCTATGCACTCTGTCGGGCGAAAAACCATAAGTTAAATTGTTAGGCTCCATACAAAGAGATGCTGGACCTTACAAATCCACTCCACTGGTAATGTGAACAGTTAAAATGAAACCCTTTCATAACTGCTAATCATATGCCACGCATTTGCTTGATTCAAAGTTGAAAGACAAGCAAAATCCAGACCTCCACAAAATCAGCTGATTACATTGCAAAATTTTATTTTACCTAGCCCGCGTGAATGTCATTCAGAGTCATTGAAATTTCAAACTGCAAATGGCTTGTTGTGCTCAAGTTTAAGGTCAATGCAGCCACATGAAAAGTGATTTATCTTTGCCAGGAAACTTCCTCTGTTGGAACAAAACAAAAGTGAAAATTCATTGAATTTAAATTCGATTCGAATGTCTAAAAATTTCTTCCTTATTCATGATTTCAGGTTGAGAGTGTTTTATATCCCAGACGTAACATCATATTTGTCCGGTCAGTATTGATCAATTCGGATTCCACGAGCGATCAACGACAGCTTTGGCAAAAACAGTCATATAGCCTTAACGTGAGAATATTACTTATTCAATGATGGTAGGTAGCACCGCTGTGTGTACCAAAAAAACACATTGTCAATAAGTAATTAAAAATGCCTACCCTGATCCTTGTCATTAATGGGTTCCAGTAGTCAGTTCTGATTGTTTACCGTAGCGGACTTGGAAAATGTTTGTAAACTAAAAAGAACCGCAGAGAAGTGTTGGCTAGTTGGGAGCTTTAAATGACAAATTTATTACCATTTTATACATCAAGTTTAAAAACATTACTAGAGCGACTTAATCTTGTCCTGGCTCGTGCTTTTCGTATGGTTAAAAGTGAGTTAACATCAATAGAAAACGTTTCCACTAATGCCCCCTTACGTGAAACGGTAGATTATTTGTGACAATTTCTACACGAGTTCTTCCTTTACTTATTTCTGTCTAGCACATTAAGAATCTTATACTTTTATGCACTGAAAACACGGTTTGACTTTGAAGGACAGTCTTACAAACAAATCGATGGCGTTGCTACGAGTAAACCGCTTGTTTATCTTCCCTACATTAATTCTTTTTACTTTACTGAATCCAACAAAACCTCAATTGTGCGCTAGAGCATATCAACTTGTCTGGTGAAGTGAACATTCTACACGCTACCAGGGGACTGAATCTCAGCAGGCAATCGAAGAATGTGTCCGACCTAAGTCGCGCTCACGTAATTTACCAGTTCACCTGCGGCTGCAGTGACATACGTTGGCAGAATGGATCGGTGCTCCGGTTAACGGATGGGAGAGCATAGTCTCAAGTGGTTAGTGAAGCACATGCCCCATTCTTCCCCCAAACAGAAAGTGGGCACGAGGAAGCCGACCTGGTCAATCGTGCAACTTCATATGACTTTTGGTCGCCAAAGTACCTTCTATCCGATTGTTTTAAAATCAATCGAGGAGACTAATTGCTTCAGTGTATGAAGGTTATTTTGTGCAATAAAGCTTTGCAAGATGGTAAATGAATCATGAACCTTTCATGATAATTATGCCATCGTTATTTGAGATACTTTTGGACTATTTTTTGACGCCAGTGAAATCCCATTCAGTATGGAATAAGTACATGTAGAAACCTCGTCTAGTTGTTGACTTCAGGTCAGAGTACGAAGATAAACAAGTTATTCAGATACAAATTGTCCGATGAATTTGTACAAACAAGCATGTCATGGAAAAATTGATTCTCTATTTACTAGTTTGTCGAAAGTTAGACCTTCCCCTCGCCCGGTTTGTGTGAATACAAATTAGCCCACGTTTGACCACAACGTCTTACATGATTCCCTGACAAGTAGTCTGCTTTTTATTCGACCGAGCAAATCAGTTGCGGCTAATCCTGAAAGACGGAATGCAAGCGTAGTTTGCTGGTGGGTAAATTTTGCTTTGATTTTTTCAGAACAAAGCTACACTGGAGGTAGACAATGAGTACCACGGTTTGAATCCCGACTTTTGACCTTGACCTATTAAATTATGTAAGGGCCTGCACGCATATATTAAATGTTTGTTTAAATCTTAGTTTATAACCAGTTTGATGCATACGCCGGTGTATCGTAGAAAATTGAAAGAACGATTTAGACACAGTCTACGTTCAAACAGAACACAACCTTGCAAGCATTTATAATAGTAACTACTTTTCAAACAGTTTTCTACTGCCCCAGTATAAAAAATTACTCGTGTTATAATGGCCATACAACGACTAATGTCATTTGGAATTGCCGACAAGGAGGCACACAAGCATACAAAAACATGTATACGTACGGCCTATCATTGTGTTACCATCCCAGTGCGAGGTCAGTATTTGGAGTGAGGTTCTGCCCTCCTAGAGAAACTAGATGTATTCGCGCTACAACGCACTCGGGTTCGGGATGGAGTTACAAGGAAGAACTTCAGATAGGAACCACGACAGCGTGTTCGCTGTAATAGGGTGGCCGACATTCAGAAATGCACTGCATTTGAGTGAGTACACTCATAGAAGCAGCTCTCAGTCGCTGACGATAAAAGATATATTGAAGAAATACTGCGGAAATATTTGTTCGTATGTATGCATATACAACAACGGCTTAAGAACTCACGGTGCGAACATAAAACAGTCGAATGGGATAAGGAAGAAGGATGCTTCAGTGCATGGGTCCCGTCGAAAATGAAAAAGGTGCACGCCCGTGAAACCCCACCTAAAACTGGACCAGAGTGTCCGGTGTAAATAGCTTGACTATTTTCTTATTTGTATTGACTGTAGTTGGGGCGAGCAAAGCAATTATCGATTCTGTCTGTTCAAGTCTTGTAAATCGAACCACTCTTGGTGTATGACGCAGGTGTTTGACCGGACATGCAAAGCCTCAAATAGATCCCCAAGTCACTTCAAGTTTCAGGTCACTCCAACTGCAGAAGCTGCGAGCATTCAACTGAAAAAATCTCTTTTGCCGACCCGGAAAAATCCGTTCAAACATCAAAACTTTTATAATCCATTCCCCTATCTAATCAAAAGAGAAAAAGAGTAATTGAATTAACTAAATTCAATATTTAGAACTATTTGATTCGAGTAAACGGGCTTGCAAGGGAGAACTTATTTTCAACGATTGTTCGGTCAGCAGTATATTCCATTAGAATCTTTGGTTTACCAAGT
>LUCM01011571.1:3434-24400 GCA_008360955.1 Fasciolopsis buskii
AGGGAGCAACGAAGAAAGACTTGCAAAAATTCCTCACAACTACAAACCCAAGCACACCGGGAGGTATCTCTACAGCTGAAATGTCAATGAGCTGAAAGCTGAAAACCATCTGCGATGTTTCACCGCCGAGTTCGCCAACTTGTCCCAGCGTGCCGAAAGACGGCCTGACCGAAGATTCATTGGTCTACGTCAGAGATTACAGACCCGGTCATCCAGGCTGCAGGGAGGGAGTCATTCAACGTCAAATAGGATCCCGGTTGTATGTGGTCGCTGTTGCTGCCGGAACTTGGATCAGACACAGAAACCTAACAAGGAAACGTTACGCGGACTCCCCGGTGGATAGAGGTACGAAAGTCCCTCAGGAAATACCTTTAGACGCGCTCTAATTGATGAAACTGTTTGCGTCAATCAACACAAGTGATATACACTTGCTCCCCGAAGATGGTCCGATCGTCTACGCCGTCAAACGAGACGATTACAGGTAAATACAAAAGACGCTGCGAACCAGTAACATTTTTTAGCCAAAAAGGGGAGGTGTTAGGGTCGATGACCGATCCAGGGTTTTCGGAGCCGCAGGTTTCATTTCTGCTACCAATTTTCCAAAAGAATCTATCCTTTACTCAATATTTCGAAATTAACGTTATCTTAAATATTGCGCGGTTGAATATTTTTCTATGTCCGCGAAATGATTCATAAAAGCTCGTTCTTTGATTGGATAGTCCAAACATCGCTCAAGGCCACCCAACAAAGCCATGCAAACGATAGAGCTCACTTGAATTCTGACTTGTGTTGGTGGGTCACCAATAAACGCGCGGCAGTACTCTCTGTTCGTCTTCTCTCTTCCGTCAGCGGGCTAGGCTAGCTGATCTTATTTCGCGCCGCTCATTGTTCCATGTGGCTGCTCATTCAAGGGAGTAGAAGATCTGTTCCATTCGTCGTGCGACTACTGACCTTGAGTCTTCAGCCGAACTTTTTGTGTCTCCAACGTTTGTGTGCGTGTTTGTGTCCCATTAGACTACAGGCTGTGCTCCGGTGATATCGTGCGCTGCGAGGACATGTGTCTTGTGTTTCAGTGTGTTCATAGACCAACCAAACTCGGCAACATAACACTGGAGGAAGTTCATCGGGACCGGCAGCTTTTCCCCTCTTCATAAACGGAATATTCGACTCCACTTCCACTTCCGTTAAGGGATCAATTGACACCTCCCAAGGATTTGCAGCTCCAGGCGTCGGACTAGATACGATAGCGTATGGCCAGTTAAACTGATCCTTGAAATGTTCTGCTCAACGGTCCAATCTTCCCTGTCTAGCATGAATGAGCTCTCCATTCCTGTCGCACACGACTTCACTAACCGAAGTTCGCCGCCCACCGCTGTCGCGTATAAGTTTAAGCAGTCTTTGGCTGTCACCTGAAGCGGACGCCACTTCCATCTCTTCGGCTTACTTAACCCACCAGCTTTCGCGGTCATTCCTCAGGCTTATNCTCCGTGTACCCTTCTTGAAGATGGGTATAACCAGTGACTCACCCCACGATAGCGGGATACGCTCCTCGTTCCAGATATCACGAAGCAAGAAGGTAAGTGATTTCATCAGCACTTCTCCACCCAATTTGAAAAGAACTGGGGGAAGTTCGTCGAAATCGGCAGCTTCTCCCCTCTTCAGAAGCCGAATATTCGACTGCACTTCCACTTCCGTTGGAGGATCAAGTGACACCTCCCAAGGATTCGCAGGTCCAGACGTCGGACTAAATACGTTAGCGTGTGGCCAGCTAAACTGATTCTTGAAATGCTCTGCCCAACGGTCCAGTCTTTCCTGTCTTCCATGGATGACCTCTCCAGTCCTATCGCGCACGACTTCACTACCCGAAGTTCGCCGCCCACCGATGTCGCGCATAAGCTTAAACAGTCTTTGACTGTTACCTGAAGCGGACGCCACTTCCATCTCTTCGGCTACATTAACCCACCAGTTTTCGCGGTCATTCCTAAGGCTTATGGTCAACTGACGCGGCAACTGTCGACTAGTCCTATTCACTTCCTTGCAGTTAGGCAGCTCGCGTTTTTGCTCCATTAGACTTAGCGACCTCTGTGAGATCCAGTGTCTAGGACCGCAAGCGAAATCTGCTGCCAAATGCATAGCCTGCTTAATTTGATTTGACTGGTCGTTTACATTGCTGTTGGTCGCAGTTCCTAGTCCCTCGAACAGTTTCTGCTCATAGCTGTTGCGAACAACCGAATCAGACAAACGTTCGACAGCCAGTCGGATTTGTGGCCTGTGTCGATGGCCATTCAGCTGCAGCAGAGATCGCATCAAAACTAACACGTGGTCTGATTCGACGTACGTGGTCCTGCATGATCTACGGTTCTGGACAAACACTTCCTCCTTTACATTATGGCTATGCTCCGATCCTTCAGGCAGCTTACAGTCCATTCAAGGCCAAATCCGTCCTACCCAAAGCATCCAGGAAAAAGGCTTTCAGTCAGTAAAATTTCGTCAGGTATATATATATATATATAATCATCGTTCAGCGGTAAATAGCAAGGCAAGCCTCAATGACCTCTGCTTTTTTCCCAAGGTTGCATTTTTCTATATCGAATATCTAAGGGAAATAGGGGGTGTACCGAATAGGGCGTGAAAAGATAAGATGCTGCTGCAGCCAACACACGAAACACACTCTAACTGTACAAACGCACTCGTTCAATCATTCTGATTTGATAGAAAATGACAACACGATCGCCACTGTTCACGGTTACTGCCATATCCTTCAGCATCTCTAGCCAGCTAGTTGATGGGTCTTTCGGACCCTAACCAACAAGACGTGAAACACCTACTTCACCTAAGTTCCATGTTACCACGTTATCTGCTGACCTCCACATGGCTTCTTTCATTCTTTAGGAGGAACACAAAATAAGGCAAGACATGGTGGGCGAGTGTTCGTCATATGCGACAAGTGATCCCACCAGCGCAGTTTACTAAGTTTCATATGCCGAGATAAGGTATTCTAAGAAATGAGACCTAATGCTAAATTCCTGACCTCGACATTATTCACCCGGTCACTCCAGCCATTTCTAGCCTTGCCACGTAGATAACGGTGGTCGAAAACCTCCAACCGACGAACATCTTCCACACTTAGATTCTATACCTCGCAACCGCAAAAGAGAACCGAGCGCACTGTGGCACAGTACACACGGCCTTCCAAATCCGATGAAATATCAGGCCGACGCGTGTTTATCTCCACTGCCAAACTACCATCATTCGACACGCAGCTACCAAGATAGGTGAGACGGTCCACAATCATCAGTTCCTGTCCACTCAGCACCAAATTCGACACTACTACCATCCAGTTCTGTAACAGCACTTCATTTTCCATTTTGAAGGTGCAAAACGCCAAACTGAGCAACCGATCTCGAGAATCTATCTAGTGCGCGTTGTCCATGGTCCGCGGATTCGAAAAGGCACATAACGTCATTCGCCTAATCTAGATCACACAGCTTCCCTCCATGTACCAGTTCGACTCGTACATATTGGAGACCTCCCAAAGCATTCTTCATCACCTCGCCCATGAGGAAGTTGAACTACAATCTGTAGTCACTAGCGCATCGCCTGCCGGTTTCTTAATTGTTCCTTATCTACGGTAACTAGATTGAATTTAGCTTTTCAGAACTTGCTTCTGCATTTTCTTATTTCTAGCCAATCGGGCACCCCGGCAGCTAACCACCTCTTTCGAGTTTGTTAAAAGATTCCGTACTGCCATCATTCATCCGTTCCCCCTGGACTAGAAAACTGTGGAATTCACCAACTTTCAGTTCTTCAAACCCTTTTGTGTCGTTCTCGAAAAATGCAAGGTAAATAAACCGACCGTTATATCCATAATTCGACTTCATCATATCTTTTCACCATAGGACTCACTGCCTATATTGCAAATCACTCAGTGTATTAGGAACAGAAGAAATAAAATTGACATTGTAGTTATGATTTAGTGTCGCAGTGGCCGTTTACTGAGTGATTTCATAGGAAGAATTTAATTATTCGACAAAAGGCAATTTGGATTCAAAACTTGTCTCATTACAGTAAAACAACATGACGATACCGTTCAGCGATAAACATCAAAGCAAGCCTCGTTGCCCTTTCCACAGAATCACCTATTTTCATATAAAAAGTGAACATGCAAAGGGAAGAGGGAGTGAAGCTACATAGGCGGGAAAAGATTGGAACGTTTCAGAAATCAACACACGGAGCACAGTCTAACTGTGCAAACGTACTATTTCAACCTCTACTGACGAACTACCATCGTTCGACATGCAGTTACCAAGATAAGTGAACCAAACATGCCAAGGTTTTATTACACGTCTTCCTGTTCCAGCGTCGTTGATACATCCCCGAACAAATTGAAACGGGATGTGCCGATTAGCAGGAAGGTGCTTTGATGCCGCGCACGCCGATTCAAGCGTAGGCGCATTGGGTTATATCAACAGTACAATTGTATCAAAACACAGACTTAAGCCAATCGTGTTAAGTACTGAAGTGTACACAATTTTATTATGATAATACAATCAGATTATATACAGCGATGATTTAGCCGGGACCGCTTTATAAGCAGTGAACAGACTCCCAGGGATAATGGAAGGCATGCGCGATGCACAGGAGTATTCGACTAAAACAGGTGGACAGAACCAAAGTACTTCTGGCAAAAAGGTCCAGGTAAAACGGAGTTCTTGCATAAACGATGGTTACGAATTGTTGGGTGCTGGTAAGCGTGTGATCAAAACCATCGCCTCCGCGTGCATGACTGTAGTTAAATTAAATCTAGAATAAGGATAAACTGGAAGTGGATCGATCCGGAGAGACAGTGAAAAGTCTCACTACACACGAGCACTCTGTCCCAACCTGCGTACTCTAAACAATGCATAAAGTAATTCAGTGCAGGACCACGACACGCACCGGTGTCAGATTGAGTCGTGCCTTTGCCAGGGCACACATTCCACGCAAGAATTCAGCGATTAGCTGTTCCTCGACGAGCGCCTCGACGCCTCTTCGGTGACGGTGCAACACCAAGAGATGAACTTTCAAGGAAATTACATAACAACTCCCGTGATCCATTGTCGGAGTTCTGATATAGACGAAACAGGAGATTCGGTGGTGGTGTGGGTGGAAGAGCGTTCAAATCGTCCGATGGCACTGATTCCGTTATTCCAAGCACGACAGATGCCGAAGTTTGTGACCCTGTGGGAGAACTAACGCTGGTAGTCGCTGGTAGTGGCATCGGTCCTGTGAATTTCGAGGCAGTGATATTGGCCGTTTCAGCCTCCTTACGCCACTTGTTGAGTAAAGCGGTTGTGTGTTCACGTAACGCTGGGGGCATTGAACCGGGATTCATGACGCAACGTTTCTTGTGCGACTCGAGCATGTGCAAAGGCCCGATAAAGTCGCAGCCTAGAGCACGCCATGGACAAGCTACCTAAAAATGAAAGTGAGGGGAAAATGCAGAATTACATTTTTCATTCACAACTCTGGTTACACTCACAGGATTTTCAGCTCTGAATATTATACTTCACGCTCTGAATCACTACTTTCAAATTACAGATCGAGAAAACGTGTCTCAAAGAACTGTGACAAACGATCCTCGTAATTTTGTTCTGAATGAAACGTGAATTCACCACATACCCTTGGGATTTCGCCAAGCTCATTCATTATACCACGTGACAAGTATCGCAGTTTTATTTCCACAGGGACAAAAGGCATCCATTAACAAAACGAAACTATCCGAACAATCGGAATCGACATCATGATTCCTTTCAAAACAACAACCAATTAAATGACTGAATGCTGTTTTCATTTTCTAGTCACCAGATATCGAATCAACGAACTAATTGAAAAGGTGAAGTTATGCAGAAGAGACTAGGTTGAGACAGGTTTGGCAACTGCCAAAACGGAGTATGTAAGCATAGTGTGTATTGACTCGTCATAACGCCTACATAGGTCAGTGGTCAACAAAGCTGCGACGATTTCTTGCTGACTGCTTCAAGCAATAGGCTGAGTAACAACGCCGCATGAGAAAATCGATGAATTCCGGAGGCATCGAGTTAGTCGAAAGAATAAACAATCAGTGAGTGTTGCTCATCGAAGATCAATATAAGCTTTTTGATTTTGAACGATAAACAGACTTTGTGCATGCTCGACTTGGTCTTCCTCACCAGAGTTCGTGAAAACTGCAGATAGCGGCTGCGAGATAGAATAGGTTGAGGGTCTGCCACAGAAGACATCTGTCTTCCCATTTTCGCGTTACGAAACAGTGCAGCAGCGAGCAGACGCCAGATGGACCGGCTGGTGTAGATAGAGTTAGACTACCGGATCTGCGAGATCCCCGAAGCGATAATTGGAGACAATATTTGATATGGCTCAGTGCCACAGTCAGTGGCATTCTTGCAATTGAAACTTATCTAGATCTTCAACTTACTATTTTGTCATCAATTTTCACTAGTCTTCTTTTTTCTGTTTTAGTACAGTACTGTTTGGCAGCTACCAAATCAGAGCAAATTGGTGCAAGGCTAATGCGCGTACAATGTGAACTTCAAATCATACAAATACATTGTACAGAAAGAACACTGCGTAGTGCGATATAGCTCCGATCATCTTATCAATTCGTATTGGTGGGTAGGAATCCAACTGTGTGGATCGATTGACTGTTTGACTGTAATCAACAGCCGTTAGCTTGTAGACTTCAAGACCTGTGCCCTCCAGAAGAGTTACACAGGAAGATAACGCCGTCCTTCAAGGAGCAATGGATTTCGGAGCGGATGAAGCACTCATCTTCGTCGGAATATCCGCGGGATTTTTGGGAAATGGGCTTGGAATCAGGTTATAAGTAAGCGAACAAAGCAGGGGACTGTGCTTTGGCAGCATCCACACCGCACAGCAAAAGTATACCACGTTCGCCGACGCATGGTATTTCCATTTTCTCATATAATTTGAAGAAGCCGCGACTCGTAGGGAAAACTTCCCAACGATAAACATATACATATATACATACTGCACAAATCTGGGTGCAAATCATGTGCATTGGGCTCACTGCGAAGGATGATAACAATGAGCTAGATACAAGAACGAAAGAGATTCAGTGTGTAGCTTTTACGTTTTCCATCCCCATGTTATCGGTGATCCATAGGAATCCACGATAACACTGCTCAGCTGCCCAAGATGAAGTGGAGGGTTGACCTGAGAAACTCTTACCCCGAGCGTTTGACCAAATGTTGTAGCCAGCAAGGCATTGAGGATCGATGACTGTTTTTCCCGTGCAAACGCATTTTGAATGAGGTTAAAATTCCTGTGGGCCCAGTATACTCACTCCTCCTGAATAGATGTCGGTGAGCATAACGCCGTTTGCTTTCTATACCGCCCGTAATTGTTTGGAAACCAGGGTTTAGCCAACTACGCAGGACTGATTACCGGAGACCAGTCAACCCGGTGGAGGGCTCCGCGCACTAGCCTTCGTCCTCTACCATTAGTGAGAAAAGTACCATCAGAAGACAGTGCGCTTGACGTCTTCAAAAAGGCTGTTTAGGATGCCAGTCAGTTGCGACCGTCTCGATAGGCGTTCACGCTGAACGACAAATTCGGAGCCTGAAACACCTACCCATGCTGAGGCGTTTGGAGATTCCACTATCAGTGAGCAAATATCGGAACGCCCAGTGTACGAGTGCTCGCAGTTCGACATCGTTTACGTGGAGGCGAATAAAACCTCGAGACAAATGAAGTTTGGCACCTGCCAAAACGGAGAACAACAGCGGACAGACAATAAATGTGATGGAGGAATCGGTGGGGTTCGATCTGTATATTCCCTCGAAATTACGTTTTTCCACTGGCCTCCCAGATAGCAGTTTCAGCGGTGAAGTGAGAGCAAGCAAACTTGAAGTAACCGTACAAATAATACCTCTCAACACTGTGTAGAAATACTATTAAGTGAGAAAGCTGAAGCGGCCCTTTTAGACTGGATCCCAATGGTTAACAGTCGCTTGTGAGCCGTGAGTCTACAGGGATCAGTCGGTGTCCGGAAAGATAGTAGTTTTAGGTGCAGTTTATTTGTCATCTGGGCATACGCTCTAACAGACTGCAGGCTTGACATGCAAAGGGACGAGTTTTACGACGAACTCGTCACTCCTGTTCGGAAGAGCAAATTTTCTGACATCACAGTGGTGGCAGATTTTAATGCACAAGTCAGAAAACTGTGTGCATCGGAAGCCTGTTTAGGTGGGCGCTGCACCTTGCCTCGTCAGCGAACGGAAAACGACGACAGGCTTCTTCAATTTTGTGCGGATAATAACTTATTCTTGTGTAACCCGAATTCTCGACATAGTTCGCGACGCTCTAACTCGACGGAGGGTGAGTCAGGTCGACCATATCGTAATGGGCTACCGTTGGCGCGGTTCTCTCCAGATCTGTACGTAGACCTCACTGGTCCACGTACGCGGAATCGGACGATACAATGGTTTTAACGATATTTTGCTGCATCTCAGTGGCGATCGGCGCAGAGGGCGAACACGGTTTAACGTAGAAGATCTGTACGAAGTACCATCCGGAACTGACAAAAACAAAGCAGCGTTTAAGAGCTTGGAACACTTGGAGCGCCGCCATAACATCCTGCTTTTCGTCATCGCAAAGATATACAAAACCACAATTCGTAGTATTCTCCTTTACAGTCGCGAGATTTACAAGAGACGAATTATGGGCAGTAAAATATAATCAGATACTACACAATTAATAGAAGATCCGCAAACCGATCCCATAGTCGATCGTGGCAAACCGTGGACGAGACGCGTACTACAAAAAACCTCCTGAATAACGAAGATGACTGAAGACAACGACGCCCGATCATTAGTATGTTAATCCAACGTACTAATGAAGTGCGCCATAAACGACATGAAGTATTTGAAAGCAAAACCGCACACGGCTCTAAAATAATCAATTCCTTTGCTGTCAACAATTTCCCTCACCTTCAATTTGAAGTTATCGCGCCCTATGTCAAAGGAGCGTTGGTATTCTACTTGCTATCACGTCGGTGTTTTTATTACACGTACAGCGTATGAGCGTAACGGAAGGGGCATATCTCGTATCTTCCATGACCCAGTACACGAGTCGACGGGGCACCGATAATAATCATATTTTACCGTACTATGAAGACAACGGTGCTCAAACATCAGAACTCTTCGCATATCTTTTGTTCGTAACGGTCACGATACTGAGCCGCATAGCAGCCCCGACCTCACTGCACTGTGTATACTCGATCTGGGAGACATAAACGCATGTCATCCTGACGCCATAGATGCCTCAAATTAGCAAATGCTAATTGAGTCTTCCATATGGACGAAGACACTTTATTCAATGTACGACCACCAGGTGAGATACAACTGCCCAAAAAATAAATCTATCTATACAATCCGGTTATTCCGCTCCAAGAACAAGGTTCGGCCTCCAGCCAATCCAGTTCTGCAGCAACATTTTACATTTCGGAAGTGCGAAACGAAAAACAAACATACGTACGCCATTGCTCAAATAATCGAGAAAAACCTGCAACTTATTTGGATCATATTACTCAGAAACAGAACATTGTCCGTATATTCTAAGTCAGACAGCTCACTGTCTGAGAAAATATCAACGCCACTATTCTTGCTTGAGGATAAGCCTATATCCATGCTCACGCCAATGGAGAGGTTGAAAAGAAAAGATGGAAGAGGCAACCTCGACGAACACCATTTCTCGTGGCGAACTCGAATGAAACACTGCCAAAAACACGAACTCGGCTTCGGCGGTTCGCACACGAATGTTGGAGAAGCGAAATGAGTTTCTTTTGCGCACGGTTCGATGTGAGACAGCGACACAGAACCGCACAACATACCGAGTTGAACGCCGCTTCCAGATCAAGGAAGATCGAGGTCGTAGGTCTACGGAACATGCGCCTATTTTCTAAGATGTCACAGCGAAAATCTGATCAATTCAGCTCCGATCGGGAAGAAAACCGGTTTAAGTCTTACGCACATACCTTTCACTAGCACTAGATACATAAGCAGTTTGGATGGCATGCTTATCAGACTAATTCCTGTGTGATTTTTACGCGAGAACCTATCACATTTCTTGTGAATGGGTACAATCACCGTTTCACACTAGTCCTGATAAATATGAACCCCGTTCAGATGGATCCCAGTTTTGACAAATTCGATGTTGGCACCTGATCTCCGTTGTTTGATCCAACTGGTTGATGTTTTTGAGAATGCTCGACTGGTATTTACTTTCACTGACTCATGTGAAGAAACCAGTGGAATTTCCGCGGGGGCTGAGCCAATTAAACTGCCTTCCAAGGCGCCCAACACTCCAGAGGACGCTTCTGAAAGCGACTTAGTGGGCGTTTAGTATCCTTGATATCTTTGCTTACACTTGCCTTCCGTGGACCACTATGCCCAGCCAGTCCGTAAAGGTTGCGAGTATTTCCGATAGCCGCAGCCTTTTGCGTTTCTCTACATTCCACTTCTCATTATTGCACGCAGTCATTTCTGACCCGCGGTCAGTTGATGTCTACGTGTTTCATGGTATGCGCCACCGGGAGAAACGAATCCGTGAGCATCCAAGAGAACAGCTGAAGTCGAAGATATCCGTCGCCTCCGTAGTTTGCACGGCACGAAGTACTGGCTGTCGGTTACCGCTGAGTATATGGCTTCTTTAGTCTTCTCTCAATGTTCGCTCAAATCCTGGGTACTTATTTCCTACCGACTGGAACTGAAGTTGACGATCCTCACCTAGGATTAACTGTGTATGACTTGTAGTGTCCGTGTTGTTGTAGCAAGCAAATTTTAGCAACGTTTCAGAAACATCGGTAGCCGAACACCGAAATCCGCCGAGCATTCTTAACGGGGAGGGCCAGGTATCGGAAACAAAGAATAACACGACATACTGTAACGGTGTATGTCCTGCACTTGAAGGAAAGCCGGATGTCATGGCGAAACCACCGGCGTCACAGATTTGGAGAACTTCCTAGCAATTTGAAGGAGGGAAACACATACCGTACCTACACACCTCAGTCACTAAGTGCTTTAAAGTGTGTCAAATGCCCTGTGAAACGACGCTTAGCAAAGCGATATTGCCTACCTAGTCTATTTCCCCAGGATCGTTTAACTCGATCAACTGCTAAACTAGGAAGGACGTGCAGTAGAAAATCCTTTACGATAAAATTAAAAAGAAATGAGGATATATGGTAGCGTTTACGTGTTCTAGTGGAGACAGCGAATGGTGGCGAGAGTTGGCGCAAACTCGAATTCGCCTTGAGGAACGACACATGTTTCTCCCGTGCTCCATTCCCGAATGAACAATGGTTTAGTCCAGACTCATCGATAGAGTGGAAGAACTGGGTATGTCTAGCAAGACCATGTTTGTCGGTGCGAACCGCAGTCCTCACGAGTTTACTGATCATGAGCGTTCCATAACTTGTGCGGAATGATGGATGTTAACAGCGCCAACGCCTCTGGGATTAGACAAATTCTCGCAAGGTCAATGTAACTACTAAGCGAGTCCTTCTTAGAGATGGAGACAAAAACAGAGTTGCTTTTTATAGAGGGAACTGGCTCGGAACAGGAGAATCTGAGGTTTCTTCACACACTCCATCACACTATCTTTGGAAAGAGCCAAAGGCCATCAAAACTCCACGCTGAGATACCCTTGCGTTTTTTTGCCAATCAGCCTCACAAAGTAGACTTGTCGCGAGACCAATAAAAACATCCTGAAATAGATGCGGAAAAGACTGACGCTAAAAGTCAATTGATTTGTATCAAAGTGCTTTGAGTAACGTCCGAGTTTTTACTGTTGATTTTGAATGGGCGCATCTTCAGCGTCGCAGACCGTTTCGCTCAGAACGAACGTTTTTTCAATGACGGCTCAGATGAGACGGAACAGATCGCGGGAGTTTCCGACATAGGCAACAAGTCCCACTGCCGATGCACGTTGAAGTCCTCCGTTATATTCACGTCTCCCTGCGATTCGTGCTTCATTATTCCAGAGGGGGGCATTTCTAGCTTTTCAGCCAACGTGCTTCAATAAATTTCTAAGTGGACAGAGTCAGAAATTTTTCTCCGCTATGTTATGCGCTTCTAGTGTCCTTTGAAATACGTGGACAGACTGGTGAAGACTAAAGCACAATCGGAGTCGAAAGGAGTGCTCCAGCAAGACCGGCGATCTTGTTAGCAGTCGGCTTGGGTTTAATTCTGAACAGAAAGGGTCGGACATCAAATGGCGTAACGTCTGTGCTTATTTACTAGAGAACAGGTGGCGGTCACATTACGGCATCAGCAACATTCCCGATTTCTGCGCGACCAAGAACACCTACTAATGTGGCATTGGAAAGACGGTCGCACAGCACACCAGATCGACCACATTCTCGTGCAGTCTTCCTAAGTTTTCCCAGTGGAAAATTGTCATACGTTTTGGGGCGCAGTGACTGATAACACGAACACTACGGACCATGTCCTGCGTGCTCGCTTTAAGCCCCGTTTGACTACATTCAAGGAGGTTCCCACCAGGTCAGTTAAAAGTTGCTGCTCTGGAAACTCGGGACAAACGCTAGGAGCTGTCTACGACGATCGCAATACAATTGAGCACTATCACCAGTACACCAACGGACGAAGTCTCGGTGGAAAACTAGTGGAAGATGCTTAAGACCGCAATAAAAGAAACCGCTAGGAAGAAACTAGGGAAGTCTTCAAAACAACTAAAAGATTGGATCTATGCAACTACTCTTCAGCTTCCAGCCAAGGCAAAAGAAGTCCGCTTATTGGGAAGCTTAGAACTTGACAGGCTAAAATGTGCGCTACAATGTGCGTTCCCAAAAAAGACGATAAAACGGTTTGCAAGAACTACAGAGATATCAATCTGATCAACATCACTGCAAAGATTCATTGTGTACTAATCCTTAATCACTTTGCAACTGTGAGAAATCGCCGCACTGAACCAAAGCAGGGGGTAGATGCGGCAGAGGCTCCATTGGTCAAATATTCGAAATGCCCCGAGTACTTGCACGCAGAGATAGGTTCCAGCAGTCAACCGTAGTGTGCCTCATTTATTATGCGCTGCTTTTGACGCACTTACCCGCCAGTCCTTACAGAAACTAAAAGAAACTGATGAACTCCTGCAAAGTCTTCAAGAATTTTAAGGATTTACTATCCATCCACTACCACATGAGTGCGAGCAAACGGCAAGGGATTCTCAGAGTTCGTTATTCATTCCGGAATGCGACACGGTTGTCCAATTCCCTCGGTTCTGTTCAATTATGTCATCGATTGGGCTATGAGCAACGGGGTGACAGACAACCCAGGAATCCGGCTTATACCAACAACTTACAACTTGGATCTGGAGTTTGCAGACGACATCGAGTCAATACTAGGTCTAACCATCCCAAATTCCCAAAAGCTTTTCACCAACAGCAAGCGAATTGAAGATGCCCCATCATTGAAATACCTAGAGTCGGTTCTGCTACCAAATGGATGGGCGAAAGATGAAGTTATTACGAGGATCGACAACGCGCGCAGAGCATTTGTGAAACTTCGATGAGTACTATGGGTAAAATGAAATCAGCGTCGTGCAACAGCCCGCCCGATGCTCAGGAAAAAATGCAAAACTTGTCCGTTGCGAGATGATGAGACCAGTCGGTTGGAAGTATTCAGTCACTGGTGCTTGCAACGAACTCTCCGGACAAACTGCGAAGAACAAACCTCTATCAAAGAAATAAGAAGGCGATGCTGCGATATCGAACAGCTGCCTAACTTCCTGCAACGCAATCAGTTGCAGTTGCTCGATCATGTTTACCGGCGCTCAGACACAGAACCCTACCGACAAACGTTGTGTCCCACACCCAGCTTACCACTGCGCTGTCGACTAGGCGGTCAGTTGGAAATGTGAACCAGTGGTATTGAAGACGATGTAGAGCATCTAGGCTGAGACACATTCTACGGTCACTGTTACTGGGAACATCTGATTTGGAATCTGAAGGGACTTGGGCTCCAACCGCAATGATTCGCGGTGTCCATGGAGTCGGCTTATTCTCTCGCAGGTAGTTGGGTGAAAATAAAAACGTAAGACCAAAACGAAGTAAGCCCCGGCCCAGTATAACCAACCTACTCTCGCATTTGTACTTCTCGCTAAAATCACGACATCACTCTGTTTTGCTATGTATAGGAAGCCGTACAACGTTTGGAAGAAAGTGTCCATGATTTCATCCGAGCTGAGATGTGCACGCAGAAACGACATACGAATTTCGTCTCTCGGAACGAAGATTGTTTGTCTAACACAAACTTCTTAGTCTTATCGCACATAGCCGTTGTCGAATGGAATACAATCAAGTAATGTAGCCTCAGATATCTCACTGACAATGAGATGAACGCCAATAAGACCACAATTCGCAGTCTCAGCCCCTGCAGAAAAGTGCACAACAAACTTTCAGCATGACCAGGAAGGGGATATTAATCAGACAACGAAGCTGGGATATTGAGGATAACATTTCGAAGACCAGGGATCTGCAGCTTCTTACGGCATGCTTTATGCATGAAAGTAGAAAAAAGGGAATACCCCATATGACCTTTTACATCGAAAACAGGGGACTTGCAACCATGCCCCAAAATTTGTAGTAGCAAAGAAGTTCACGACTAGATAGGTCAAAAGGGAACGAGCAGGATGACTCCGAATTAGGGATTATCGCCAAATAGACTACTGATTTTCAGTGGCAACCGATTCATCATCATCGTAATCAATCACCAGTAAACGGCAGGGCACACAACACAGACCATCGGTTTTCCCACAGAATTACTTATTTCTATAAAAAGCGAATATTTGTGGGTTCGGTTATGATGGTTCGGTTTGCTAGGCTAAAAACTAATGCAGTCTGCGACCACTAACAATGTTAGAATGATTACAAACTCTTCTTGGTAGTGTTGCTGCAGAACTTTGAGGCCACGCGGTATATAATCCCTAGCCGTGCATGCATGCGCAAGCTACGTAAAAATGAAAAGGCAGGATAGATAACCGGTCAAAAGAACAGAGATTGAAATCAAGACTCAAATACGAGATGAAACGTACGGTGTAATCGCCAATTATGCTTTCAATAATGAAGTCATGGTGCAAACTTCCTTTCGGGATGGGTTTGCGATCCACCGGACAAACGGGATTGTTCACTACCCACGGTTCCAGACACTAGGGAATTGCGATAGTGCGGCGGTAGAAAAGAGTAGACACAGCATTAGTAGGCATTCAATGAATGCGAGCGTAAATATGTAAAGCTATTAACCGACACAGGCAAGATAAGCCAAAATCAGGCATCCATGCCACCGACTAGATTTCAAGTAGTACACTTGCACCGGCAGGTGTCGACAACCCAACATAATTAGCAAAACATAACATCAGCTTTTAGAAAATGTCAATGCATCATCGCCCCTCGCCTTAGACAATAACTTACGGTATCAATCTGCTACGGCGAGACGTCGTCGAGCACCTCCGAGTATAATCTAACGAAGTTACCAGTTAACTTATTTGAATGCTTATTCCCTTCTTACCTCTTTATCTTGATGAGATGAGTAGACGAACGGCATCCGGTTAGTACCCTTTGAATTAATTGTTCAACTGCTGCTGCATCCTATCGCAATCGATCGGCCAAACATAAAAGGTTACAATCATTACCGCCAGAGAAACTAAGGATTATCCTGTTAAAACAGACCAAGAGAAATGGTGTATCGTGGCGCTGGTCGTAGAACACATTTTGGAGAAGGCTCCTGAATAACTCATGTGCCCTTCATTTTGTCTGAAACAAGAGTACAGCGGAAAACCATGTTTAATAGCCTATGGAATTCGCAGCACTTGGAGGAAGGCCGGCAACCAGAAAATAAGAAGCCTGGAGTGGCAGAAAACTATAGAGACAACAGATTATTTCAGGTGTGGTAACCAGCTGGACTAAGCAGAACCGCCGTCAGCCCCCAAATCTTCCCAATAACGGTATAATATTGTCAACCTGTTGCGACTGACCCTTTCGGAAGCATTCTATTCGACATCGCGAATCCATCAACTCAGGGAAATACGAATTTACGAGACGTACTCTCGTGACCTCATGATTCTGTTCCGAGGCAACCATGTTGTAAAATCATCCATACCCAATTCTGGACGTGATCATTTGTTTGCTAGCCTCACTAGGTTGCCAGAACGAACCATTATCGCCGTCCATCTTACAGTCGAAGCACACGGAAAGACAGCATTTGCGCAGCAGTATTACATCCAGATCAATATACAAATCTGAAGCACTTGTGGCGTCGGTCTGATATTTCACTGAAGTTGAATGATCGTGTGTAGTGTGCCGCATTGCGCTCAGTTCTGTTGTACGGTTGCGAGACATGGAGTATGCGTGTCGGAGATGTTCGTCGGTTGAAGGTTTTCGACCACCGATGTCTACGTGGTATGGCTAAGACTGAATGGAGTGACCGGGTGAGTAATATTGAGGTTAGGAATCTGGTATTGGGTGCCAATTCTGAGAATACCTTGTGTCACCGTATGAAACTTGTTAGAGTACGCTGGCGGCGTCATGTGTTGCATATGGTGAACACTCGTCTACCATATCGTGCCCTATTTTGTGTTCCTCCTAAGGAATGGAAGAAGCCCTGTGGAGGCCAACAGATGACGTGGCAACGTGGGATGAGAAAATGTACAGTGAAGTTAGGTACAGTAGGTGTCTCACGACTTCGTGGTTGGGGTCCGAAAGACTCGACCACTAGGTGGCTGGAGACACTAAAGGATATGGCAGTGAACCGTGAACAGTGGCGATCGTGTTTATTTTCTGTCGAATCAGAATGATTGATAGAGTGCGCTCGCATAGTTAGACTGTTTCGTATGTTGGTTGCAGCGGCATCATATGTTTTACCGCCTGCGTAGGTCCACTCCCTGTTTTCCTTGGATATCCACTTTTTTTATAGAAACTTGTAACTGGTGAAAACGCGGCGGTCCATGCGGTCTGTCTTGTTGTTTAGCATTGAACGATGATGATTGCATAAACCAGTAGGATTATCTAAAGCATTAACCGCCAACAGCGGTAAAACAGATATCCGAACGGCTCTTTTCAGACTATCGAGCTTATCATTATTAACGGGTAGACTGTACAGACCAGTGTATAAGTACCATGAAATAAAATACAAGAAAACAATACCACTCGTTCCTCAAAATGAGATTTCACATTGACAAGGGGTGATCGCGTGCAGTTCCCATGACCCAACAAGCTATAAAGCATGGCCTATCTTAAACCGAAGATCCTATCATGCCCGGAACGTCAACGGGTAGAAGCCTGACGAAGTAACCTCCTGGTCCTTCAAGTCGGGGGTTGACCTAAGTTAGCAGCTCAGTCGGAAAAACGAGCGAAAGAATAATTAATCCAAGTAAATGGGCTTCCACGCAGCCATGCCCCACTGCCTTGTGGTCAGGTTCTTGTCAGAACCAAAGGCCTAAAAATTGAGAACACTAATCGTTCTTCTGCTTAGCGGTTGGACTTCCTAGCAGTACCTATCCACCTTTTTCCATTAGTAACACATCTACTAGTTATTTCACACTGCATCAATCGACGCGCAGGATAATCAGGACCGTCTAAATCCAGCGGGTGGATAGTAATAAGTATGCTCTGCTCAGAATTCCCTCTGTTGCATTCAATTTGTCTTCTGTCTCCAACCAAATTTCTTTGCCCCTCTGCTTACCAATAGTGTTCCAATGATAACGCGCCCGATAATCGCAACGGTTCATTATCAAATAATGATTTTCAGTCTGCTAGCTCACATTTTCTCAAGCCTTGTTATTTGAATTTCGGTTCCTTCAATGTGCACTTTAATACAGGCTGACCAACAACCGCGTTTGATTCTGACAAAGGGCCCACCTCCGATTGATGTCTACTGCGTCATTGAAACACGAATTCAGGATTCGAGTAGTGTAATTCAACTAGGTGCAGCAAATGTCTCGTCAAGATATTTCCTGCACACTTCAGGACACGAAGCAGCTCACACTGTGGGTCAATGCGGTCTAAGGACAGTCTTAAGTGCGATAGCTGAAGCAGCCCTTTTAGACTGGATCCCGATGGTTAAAAGTCGCTTGTGAGCCGTGAGACTACAGGGATCAGTCGGTGTCCGGAAAGATAGTAGTTTTAGGTGCAGTTTATTTGTCATCTGGGCATACGCTCTAACAGACTGCAGGCTTGACATGCAAAGGGACGAGTTTTACGACGAACTCGTCACTCCTGTTCGGAAGAGCAAATTTTCTGACATCACAGTGGTGGCAGATTTTAATGCACAAGTCAGAAAACTGTGTGCATCGGAAGCCTGTTTAGGTGGGCGCTGCACCTTGCCTCGTCAGCGAACGGAAAACGACGACAGGCTTCTTCAATTTTGTGCGGATAATAACTTATTCTTGTGTAACCCGAATTCTCGACATAGTTCGCGACGCTCTAACTCGACGGAGGGTGAGTCAGGTCGACCATATCGTAATGGGCTACCGTTGGCGCGGTTCTCTCCAGATCTGTACGTAGACCTCACTGGTCCACGTACGCGGAATCGGACGATAAGATGGTTTTAACGATATTTTGCTGCATCTCAGTGGCGATCGACGCAGATCGCACACCCAGTTTGCCTCTGAACCTCTGTCCGATCCGGCTGTTCGTACCAACTATGAACAGAAATCATCAGACGGACTAAGAACCCTGATGAGCAGCAAGGTAGATAAGTGATGGGATCAGATCTAACAAGTGATGCATTTTTGTCCTAAATTCAATGTCCAGTAGAAAAGCTGGAGCTGGCGAGGGTCACTGAGCCCAATGGAGCAAAGGCGCCAGCTTCCTAGCAGTGAGGCGTTCAGGGTGCGACGACTGCTGTAGCATCAATTGGCGATAACCCTTGTAAAGCACTGTGAAAACTCGTGGGTTATAGTGGCCGAAGAAATGTAACTATCAGATGTTTGAGGCAGCAACCAAATGCTGTTTAGGTTTATATGCGGCATCGGTAAGCGAAAAAATTTGGATAGTAAAGCCGTATGCGATAGAAATGGAGAGCTCATTAATGGTAGACAGTAAAGATTCAACCGTTGAGCTGAGCAGTTCAAGATGCAGTTTAGCTGGCTGCACGCTAATGTAGTTAATCCGACGTCCGTAGCTGCGAATCCTCAACGCGTCTTTGAATGTGCAAAAGCAAGGATGGCGAATAACAATAGACCACAGCGTACCAACTGTTTCCGTATGTTAACCGTATGTTTTGTAAGTTTTTGGATATTTCCAGTATTTTCAAGGAGGTCAGGCTTCACAGAAGAGCCATACAGCATTCGCGGCACTGGCTCCCGTTCTGAGACATACATCTCAGTGTCTACAACCAAAATCGATCGTCTCTCGGTCTCCAACCACAAAGGCGGGTGGCACCAACCGAGGCCGAAGCCGAAGCTAACTTCTTCGTACCTTTACCCCAATTTATATCCTGACCGTCACATCACTTCCTCCAGCCTCGCCCAGCACGTACAAAAGAGCGCGAATAGGTAGGCAGTGGGCAGGCATACACAATAACTGTCCAACCCACCGAAGCCAACGTAGAGCGTTCAGAGTACAACAGTCTGTACCCAACACACGATGACGCACCTCATCATTGCTCACCCGATGTTCCCACCAGACGCGAGCGATGTTTCGGAGACACTGGTGGTCGAACATAGAAAGTCGCCGGACATCATCAACGCGCATGTGCCAAGTCCCCCAACCGTAAAGAACACTACGAACTGTGGCTTTGTACATCCTTCCGTTGAAGGAGAGTCGGGTGTCATGGCGGCCCCACAAGTGTCGTAGGTTCGCGAAAGTTTCGCTGGCCTTCGCAAATCATGGTGCGAATCCAGACAAACACAGCAGGACATATAGAGTTTTGGTTGGAGACAAGACTGATTGAATAACTGACTTGGCGAACGACCGCATAAGCTCAAATGAGGTAGGCGCGGTGATAAAACGCCCAAAAAAAGTGAGGACGAGTGAACGCAAAACGTTCGGGGGAAGATTCAAAAAAATTCCGAATTACCTTACTTACCAATTTACAAAAACTGTGGCCACATGGTGCCCGTTGAGGATTTGCGAATGCCTCATGACATATCGGGCAAAAGAGATGAGGACTCACAGCGGAAGGATTGACGAATGTCCTAACAGGGTGAACAATAGTATTTCGGCACAAACTACCTTTCTTCATATGAGCAGTTCAAAGATTTCCGGTCAAGTGACTTGCGAGGCATTGATTATAAAAGCTTATCTGAAAAGAATGAAACGGGTAGGCAATCAGCTGTTTCATCTTGGGTGCAATATATAACACAGTATGATGAAAACCGAGTGCTGACAAAAGGAACTGCGGTCCAAAACTAGCACGCATCGATGAGACGTGAACAAACAGAAAGTATGCGACATTTATGAATGTGTTTCATCAAAGTGAAGCCCCGTCGGGTATATGAAACTTCGTTTTATTGATCTTTCTACCACATGAAACAGCCGATGAAGTCTACAAAGGGATTACGACGCTACCCAATTTCAGAGATGACTGCTGCTCTACATCCTACCAGGGCTGTGCCCCGGAAGCCATGGAAATTGCGCAGTCCAATCCAATTAAACCCCAGGAAATTAATAGAGGATCCGGAAACCGATCCCATAGTCGATCGTGGCAAACCGTGGACGAGACGCGTACTACAAAAAACCTCCTGAATAACGAAGATGACTGAAGACAACGACGCCCGATCATTAGTATGTTAATCCAACGTACTAATGAAGTGCGCCATAAACGACATGAAGTATTTGAAAGCAAAACCGCACACGGCTCTAAAATAATCAATTCCTTTGCTGTCAACAATTTCCCTCACCTTCAATTTGAAGTTATCGCGCCCTATGTCAAAGGAGCGTTGGTATTCTACTTGCT
>LUCM01011572.1:3313-14514 GCA_008360955.1 Fasciolopsis buskii
CAACTAGACTTGCGAAAGGTGTGTGCGCGAGAATCAAATCTGCCTCCGACTAGGCTGACGTTGTTAACAAAGTATCCATTCGATGGCTGTCAGAATCCAGGGGCACCTTCTGTAGTCCTAGGCTCACCGAAAGCTCTGTTCGGCTCAATCAGTCGTGCAGCTCTTCGGCGCTGACTTATTGAAACGTGTGCCAGAGAAATTCATTCCACTCATCCAATCTCTGTATGCGAACACTCAAGACCGAGTTCGTGTTCCAGCGAAATTTCACCCGAGTTCGCCACGAAAAGTGGTGTTCGTCAGAGTTGTCCCGTTTCACCCTATCTTTTGAATTTTGTCATTGGGATGGTTATGGAAGTAGCCATATCCTCATGTGAGGATAGTGACATTGATATTTGATCAGACATGGATCTGTCTGACTTGAAATATACGGACGACGTTGTGCTGCTTATTAAAGGATCAAGTGGGTTTCATGATTTTCCTCGATCATCTGAACGATGTTGTAGGTGTTTTTGATGCGTTTTACACCTTTGAAATGTGAAATGCTGCTGTAGGATTGGATTGGTTCAAAGCTGAATCTTATTGTTGCGGGAGAACAACTAGGTGAGCTGAATGGATTTAGTTACTTGGGTAGCTGTATCTCACGTGCTGGTCGTTTATTGGATGAAGCGTCTGTGTGCATCCAGAGATATCAGTTGGCGTTTTCCAGTTTTAAGCGTCTTTGGCGAAGACTAGATATGCAAGTTTGGGGGTGTGTGCCCAGTTCTGAGTGGGCTACTTGCCCTGAACGCCTTTCGAAATGATCCCAATTAATAAGATTGGGTAGTTTAGGATTTGTTCACAGAACGGTCGTTTCGCCGTACTCTGGTATCCTTTGGATAATGGGCCGTAGTCAGTCGATGGTGTGACAAAAAGTACGAAGGCTTTAACCAGTGCACCCGCTTTTGTAGATGCGGTCAGATCGCTGAGTCTAGAAGATCTAAACGATGGTTGGATAATAAATGATACAGTTCATTGCCACTGGCGGTGGCATAGTTGCGCTCGAAATCTCCCCGCATCTGTGTTGTTCTTCAACTTCATAACTTGCCGTTGGTCTTATCGGACTTCACGTTCACTCATCTTTTGAATGGATGGCACTGCGCTTTCGTTCAAAGTCAGCAATTGTAAAATTTGACTGAAACAAGTGGTACACTGAGGACACTACATTCGTTGTTGATCTTGGTGCATGGCTGGAAGCGTATCGGCAAGGGAATGAATGCGACTGGACAATCCGGGTACCGAAGAAGCTTGATTTCGGATGAAATATTCGGATCTACTCAGAGGGACCGCCTGGTTGAGTCGTGCTCTAAGACTCAGAAATGTAGCTTTTCAAAAGTGGAATATGCGCAAATTATGTTGTCCCTCGATTTCGGTAACGCGTGTTCAACAGTCTATTCACTTTTGTCATGGTTTATACACTGACTTGTTTCGTTTCGGTTTATATCGAGCGGCATTTATCCATATCTATCCAACGTTGATAAGGAAACCACAAATCCGACTTCTTTAAATGTGGTGGATAACCTAGCAGCCACGGCTAGTTCAAAAAGTTCTAAAGCATCTCACATAAGTGCCGACTTTGACTCAGTATCATTAATCGGAGGATCCGGGCCAAACCTGGCTAATAATAAAGCCCTGTAACTGGACAGTTTTGTTGAGTATTGCAATTTTGAGAAGTTCGGCCGGTGGTAAGTCCGCCTGAGTGGATCACCGAAAGGGAATCAGAACAAGTAGACAAGTACAATAGTAATCAGCCACACATGCACACTCTAACACGACGCTACCTGACCCGCCCTTGTGTTCCAGGGGGTACGCGCTAGGTGACGGCGCCTTTTTAAGAGTCTCGGAATTCGGTGGCGACCAGAGAAATACGACGATTAGGGCAAAGAGCTACTATTCCATAATCGTTATGAGAGGGGTTTCAATATAGACCAAAACGATATATGAAGTGACAAGATCCAAGCGCATACCTAATGCATCAACAAGGACAGCGACATGGTTTTTATTAAAACGTTGAGATTTACTTGTTTAGGTATTTAGGCACGTAATTTTAGTATCACATCTGTTATGCCTGAGGGTATCCGAGTTATCCAACTGCTATTCATAATTTGCGAACAACGAATGATACGTAAAAAACCGTCTTCAGCCCAAAGAGATCAGTTTACGGAAGCCTGTGGCCGCTTACTTCAATGTATCCCGTGGTATGAGTTTGGCGCATGTGTTCAGGAGACAATCACTTTCGATTTGGACCATATATGGGTAAATCTCGTCAGCCGAAATGTTGGCACAAGCGTATAACATCACACCACGTAATGTAAACAAGGAACGATCGACAGGACCTCTATAGAAGAGTTTATGTACATTAGAGCAGTAGAATCAGGAACATCAGAATAAAATAGTCAAAAATTCGTGGAATTCAAAGTGAATGGATGCTAGTTACAAAAGCTGAAGGGATGACATCTCAGCAATATGGACTGAAGGGAAAACAGGCGAAAATGGCAAAGCGTTCAACTGACAGGAGTAGATCTTAAAAACCCATCGCAGTAAAGGCTGACCATTAATTGGATGATGCATCCGCCGTTGTCTCAGAAGTGACTGAAATCAAACAGGGAATACGAATAGGTTGGTTAATGCAAATCTGGTTAAACCGTTTTGTCCTCTCCGCATTGCGAGGACTGTTACCGAAACAGCCAAGCTACGCACAAACCAAAAACATTCGTTCTTTAATTTGGTGGAATTCACTTTAAGTCATTGAACTGCGACATGGTAAAATTTGCGAATAAAACCATCAAAAGTGCACTGAACGTATGCCCGTTATCCAGTTACCTGTTGTTCCCGTTGTGGGGGGGGGGTCAAAATGTTACGGAGTGGAACAAAAATGTCGAATTCTCATCACGGCAAGAAGCAACACCGTAGCGGAATTAAAAGACCCAATTCGGGATCAAAGAAGTAGAGAAAAACTGCCACCATACAATCAAGATTAATCAGCAGCCCGTCCAAGGAAGTTTCTGTGGCAAGCCACACCCAACCCCAACCGGCAAACAACTAATTAACAACAGATTAGTGTATACCATTGTAAAGGAACCTAATATCCGCCTTTCGGAAATCTTAAAAACCTGATTTTTTTGAAATTCATTTCAGCTTCAGCTTCACACCCGAGGCTTGCCTTACGCCAGCTATCTGTCTAACATGGTCCCAAGTTCTCTTTAGTTTTGTCTGCTGGATTAAGACACCGCGGTAAACTCAGAGACGCATTGCATGGATCAGTGAAATCGCCCGCAGAGAAAGTGGCGAGACTGAGAACCTGGAAGGGGTTTTTAGGTATCTCAAACAAACCATAGGTCCATTAAAGTGATGAACGTAATTCGTTATTTGATTACTTCTACGACCGCGCTAGATTGTAACCAGGGGCACAGAAGCACTACCTAGGAAGAACTCACTAGGTATACTAATGATGGTTGCCCGCACACATTATAAATTAGGTCCGTACACTATCAAGGGCCACCACGACGCCTTGGTTTAAACTACAGAACAAAAATCTCCACTCAGAATCAGATCCGGAGAAGCAGACACTTCGAAAGTTTTGGAACAGCTATAGTATCAGTAATGAAACGACAAAAATGAAAACGCAGTTTGATGCAACTGTTCATGTGCGCAGCAGTGCGGTGCGATGTTAACCGTTCGTATAAACGAACGGTTCTATATTATCCCCGATAAGACGGAGCGAGTAAGACCTCGACCTAATAGAGGACACAGTTTTACCATAAACCGTCAACATCCTGACTTCCTACTGCTTGTGTTCTTGCCTGCACACCATCACTTTCATGCAGGTTATAGTACAACTACCACAACTAATCCATACTAGTTCACTAAACTGTTAGACATGTGTACATTTAGATCAAGGTGGGTACTCATGGGAAGGAGTCAAGCGTGGCCGCTGTGATTAAAACCACAGAATCACAATAAGAGTGATCAACTCTGTTGGTTTTATCTGGCACCTTTATGGAGCCACCAGTTTACGATAAGAAATCTGGAAACGTCTGAGATACACAAAACTGGTGACTGAATTTAGATGACTCGATGAACAGGGGCTTTTATTAATATAATTTAATTCCCGGTGATCTGCGTACCAGTAACCCGATGACCTAGCATTAACTACCGACCAGTGCTCGAAACTAATAGAGTTCAAGCCTTAACAACCGCGGTAAATCTTAATACTGTGAACCACTACTATATCCTGGATAAAGAAACCTGGAGCAAACGAGTTAGCCATTATAAATCTAGCTTGCTTTATTGGGAAAACGATCGGTCTGACGTAATTATTGGACAAATATGAACAAAGGAGTACGATCGAGTTTAACGGGGACAAATAAAAAGCTCGACGTATAGGTAGTGCCTGATTTCGAAGAGATTTAACATGCGATATCATTACTCAGCTCACCATGAAAAGCCATGAAAAGCTCTACAGGCATCTTGTCTCTAGTGAAGATCGCCAACATTACCTACCCACCATGCTCAGTCGTGGGCTGCAGGAAGGAATGCAATGGGGACAGTTTGACCATTCGTCCATTGAACTGGATCTCAGTGGTTCGTACAGAAATCAGCACAACATAAGAAAGCGCCACTCACTGGAACGCGGTCATATAGCATTAATTTTATCGACCCCTGTGATAAGTTCCTTCTAACTTAACATTTTTATACTTTAGCATACTAACAGTGGTTAGAGAGACTAACAGTCTTTTAGACGTTTCGTTCGAGGTCTGATAGCCGGTATGGATGATACACGGACCACGAGTGTCTGTTTCGGAATGGCCTTAATATCGGTTGAAGAAGGAGGGATCGGTCGGATTGTGCTAAATTTGTGGGAAATTGTTTATCAATGAAAATGATTCACCGTAGCAAATTTCAAGAATCCCCGTTAGGTGCATTATGGAAACGGTTAGAAAATTGTAAAACACCATGGGGAAAATGGGAGAAAAAGAGCAAACAGGTAATTTTTGTTTCATGAAACAGTCACGAAGAAAAAGTTGAAAAAAAAAATCATCTAGATAAACGGATCGTTCCCTCTATGGGAAGCAATGAATCTTACAAATCAATAAAATAATCGTTCTTGTTCACCTGCGCGCACTCACTCACACAGCATGTACGAAACTCTCACCCTTATCATTGACATTCGTGGTTTTAATCCGAATGTTGAATCTGTGCATCATTTTCTCCAGTCTTCCTACCCTGTTGCCTTATTTTCGACCGAAACACAAATCTGTCCCTCGTCAGACGCGAGCCACCTTCAGTTTCTTAACTGCATTATTCCTACTTCTTTAAGACTGGCGTCTATGCCGCTTCCTCTCAACTTTCACATGTTGACTTCTCCAACCGAGACTTCCAGTTTATTTAGCTGAAAATTCGGTACCCATCTTTTAATCATTATTTGTGAACCACTTACCGGTCTCCGAACATCAACGACCCTCCGCTGTTTTTATGTATCTTCACCCTCAACAAACCCCCGCTGTGAAATTCCATTCTTGGCGATTTCAACGTCCGCGACGAAGACTGGCTACTGCACTCATCGTATACTTAGACCATGGGATGTGAAGCTGAGGCTCTCGCTATCATCAACAATCTCTATCAACTGGTTGACCTTCCTGCACGCGTCCCCGATCGTCTTAGCGACCGAGCATATGGTATTGATCTCATTCTTTTTTCTATTCCTTCATCATTCTCTAATATCACTTCCTTGTCTCCTTCGGGCTCATCGCGCCATTGCCCCATCTCATTTCCACTTTTTTCTCTCCCATCCCAGTACCAATCTTAGGGCGCACCTTTTGGAGCTACGATTCTGCCGATTGGGGTGGTTTTCGTAATTGTGTTGCCTGTTACCCTTGGAATAACTGTTGATTTTCATCTGATGTTTCTCTGTTTCTGACTTTTCTGAGACCGCTCTTCAAGGTGTGCTTTTATACATTCCACACTTCTCCAAACCCTGAAAACCATGATCCCCTAAGTGGTTTAACCACACTTGCAACTGTGACGTTCGTTTGAAAAACTGCGCGCCGCCGGTGGCGCCCTACCAAGCACCCTATAGTCGTCTAGTGCAGGCTAGGAAAAAAATGCTCGCTCACCATGCAAAAGGCTAAAGATCGCTTGGTATGCTACAAATCTGAACGACTAGCCTCATCCACCATCAGTAGCCGATCACTGGTCCCTTGCAAAGGCGATACTCCACAATTTCTGCCCTTCCAGCTTCCCTCTCATCCGCAATCCCCCCGGGGGCTCTGGTCTGCGAACCGCTTAACAAGACCAAGGATTTTGCCAGCTGGTTTGTCTCAAACTCCAGTCTATCTGGCAGTCCTACTTCCCCCCCATCTCGCTAAGGTTCCAGCCATGCCTTTGTTCCCTTTATAACTATCAAAAAGATCCGTTAAGTTCTTTCTAATATGAACGTTTCCAATCCGCCGGGTCAAGACGGTATTCCACCCATTGTCCTAAAAATGCTCGAGTTATCCCCTATACTACGCCGTCTCTTTCTTTTCTTAACCAAATTACTCGCCCTTCTCCATGGAAGAGCGCAATTATTTTTCCTACTCCACAACATGGAGACTCTTCTGACCCCAACAACTACCACCCACACTTCTGTGATTTCGAGTCTTTGAAACCGTTGTCTTCGACCAACTGCGACTGTTCCTGGGACGCGAAGGTGAATTTTGCTTGCATCGTTCTACGGGTGAACTACTAGCTGTCATCTCGCACTTCTGATCGCTTGCACTCGACAACCCCGGAGGAACTCGTCTGGTCTCGCTGAACATCTCCAAGGTCTTTGGTCGAGTTTGGCATAAAAGTCTGTTATCCACATTGTCCTAGTTCGGGTTCCATCTGGCACTCGTATCGTGGATGTCAGGGTTTTTTCAGCAGGCGGACCATCTCCGTCCGAGTCGATGGCGTTCCGTGTCAGCCGTTCCCCAAGGTTGCATACTTGCGCCCAGCCTTTTTCTTCTATTCATTAATGATCTTACATCAGCTTCCGATTCTATTCACCGTTTGCCGATGATGCCACTTTTCATTGCTCTCTTTCCAGTCCGCGTGCTCGTCGGACCATTACCAATATTTATCAGTATCGTGCTGTTCTCAGTGCATCGCTTGCTTCCAACCTAGGGCGAATATCTACTTGGGAGCTCTATCAACCATGCCTATTTCAATTTTCCAACGACTCTTCTCTTCTGTTTCGCCCAAACATATCCTTACTCTCCCCAGTTAAATTTTGACTCGAATTCCCTTCATTCCATTGAATCTTATCCATTACTGGGCTTCATTTTTAGATGTTGAACTTCCTTATTTCATCCCTTTTTATTCTTCGAACTGTAAATCCATGAAACACCTGTCCTTTTTGTCTTTTCAACAGCCTACAATCTTTCTGTTTTGTAAAGCCAGAGTCAACAAGCTGAATCTTACTTGAATGCTCCCCACAGCATCCCCCTTTACAGGATCTCATTTGATTATGGGGTTTAACTCTTTTACTGTAATTCACTCTGAGTAATAAAAAAAGTGACGGTCAGGTTTCAGGACAACCGAATATATACGAACCACCGTACCATTTTGAGATTTATTCCAGGAGCAATAACATTCTTTCCGCTATGCTGAGACGAGATCGTTAAGCGAATTTAGGGCATAAGACTTCAATTGTTCTGAATATTTGTCACTCGTAGTTCTGTTTTCTGACTCCCATGAGGCTTTGGTCGGAAATCGGAAAACATCACTGATTTGAAATCAACTACATTGCCAACGCATAAAGCAACATCGGAAAAACAAACGGGATAAGACTTATAAAAAGACGACTAGAACATGTCCTGTTTTTCACCGTACATGTTCTGACGTATTTTACATGTTTTGTATTCATTTTTCCATTGTGACAGCACGTAATATCCGCAACACTGACTTTAAAAGTGAGATATTTCTTTTCATGTCTCCATTCAGTTCTCGTCTCGAGCTCAAATCAAGAGGGGAAGAAGTAACAACCGAAGCGAATCCCAAAGCTGACATTATCATACCGTTAATCAACGTCACAGCCTAAACGCTGTCACATTTTTTCGGCCCCGTCCATTTGTCAGGTGACCCAGTTTATATTGTTTGTAAACATGCTGCCATCCGGATTACTTTGAACATGAGAGTTCTGCTCGCAGTTAGACTGCATCCCAGCCAGTGGCAGCTTGTGTGCAGTTCAGTTGAACTATTCTGTGCACATTAGTAGCAGTCGATTGAAACGCCGATATTTATTCGCCACATTTGTGTATGCTTCCATCGACTGAAGCTCTTTTAAGGTCTAAGACGATTCCCGGATTACTTCTGAGCGTGCGTTCAACGGACCTCGCAGTCAACAAGCAAGTTGACTGTTTGTGGGAGACAGAGCGATACATCTCCCAGCTGGATTCACTTATCAATGGCCCACGTTCCGATATCCTTCATCAAGACGACACACGAATCAGATCTGTCTCAATTTCGCGTGATTTTGAAATGAAGCCCAGTAAAAACATGCAGAATGTTTCTCATTTTTTCACTAAAAACGTAACTCATGTTCGTAAGACGATAGGGGTAACAACAGTGCGCGAGGGACAATGGGTTTGAATTCCGTAGGCACTGGATGCTAACTCGTCAAAATCTCTGGCCAAATTAGAAAAACGAGCAATATTTTTGGAGACCGTGCGCTAACTTACTTAATTTCTGACGCTGGCTCCGATAAAGTCAAACCTTGTTCCGTGGCCATTCGCGGAGTGATGATCGCAACAGCACGCGGCAAGACATTGCTGTGAGGAGTCTCCAAGATCGGTTTTGGTAAGGCTGTCTTCGGCGGAGGCTGTTGACCGTGCTGATGGAAATCGGTCGACGGGGAACCATCGGAAGACACATTGGATGGGAAAGAAGTGGACACCCCGGGCACAGGACTGGGCGTAGGTGGTGGTGGACGAGGTAAATAGCTTGGTGCAGGGGGAGCTGTTGGTTTTCGACGTACCACATCTCGGTTCAGCCGAGCTGGCTTGTCTACAGGCGTGTTCGCAGACCTAGATGGAGCCGATAAGAATTCAGTCACACCTGGTAGTAGCAACTCAGTTATGCGAATCAGATTTTGGCTTCTAATTTATTTCTAACCCTTGCCCTGTTCACGTCGAAATCCATGCAACTAGCGCCATACGAGTACTTTCCACTTCAGTATATGACAGCGTGAGGAGCAAAATACTTGAGTTCTAATTCTTAGTATTGAGCGAAAAGTGGCGAGGCTTTCTGATAAAAAACTGCAAAATTTGATCCTACCTAGCAAGGAGATATGTTAGAAATTTAGTTTGTACCCCAATTTGGTCACCAACTGCATACCCTAACCAAGAGGCATTACGGGTCCTCCAGGTAGAGTAGGTGAGCTTCATTCACAGCAGTTTGATGGCTGTATTGCCACATGAAACATCAATAGGCACTAGTGATCGGTAGACCCGCCACTTCCCTCCAGTTATTGTTAAGTCACTTTGGCGTGAAATCCAACAACTCCAGCATGAAATTACTTCTACCGTATATTTCAAGAAGTCATCATCGTCGACCAGCGTTAAACAACAAGGCAAATCTCACTGACCGCCGCCTTTTCCCCAAGGATGTGGCATATTTTTTTTGTATATAACATACTCCAAACCAAAATGTGAAGTCGGGAGAAAATCACTCTCCTTAGGATATCATGATAACTGGACTCTGACGGGGTGCAGTACGGAGCTTCTGTCACGGACACTATCGCACTTTTTCCTATTGTCTACGTACTTGCGACTGAGGGAATATTTCCCTCAACAAAACAGGAACATAAACAGCGCTATGTTCACTTTTGGATGTGATTGATTTCTGGTATAAAAGATGGAACTAGCATAGGTTATTAGAACAATATTGTGTAGACGGTGGTGTTTAATTTAAGACACCGGATATCCTTAAACACTAAAACGTAAACGGAACAAGGTTTTAACCAGCTTCTTATCCTCTTCATTGTGGTGCCAAAAGATTTCACCATGTATATAGCTCACTGTTTCGCTGTCGCGTAACAGCGTAAGCGATTAGCATGGCGCGCTTAAGTGAAGTAAATCAGGGTCCTTTCTAAATGAAAATACTCGCGTTCGGAACCAACAATGATTACTGGACGTAAAATCTTCCAACTGTTAAATAATTAACTCCATCTTGTGAATACATAGGCAATTATGGGTGGAATATTCGATAACATAAGTGCTTCCGTTGGACAGCTGAGCTAGTTAGTATGCATGAATACAAACTAGAATAAATCCCAAGACCCTTCCAAAAGCTTTTATGGATTTTTGCAATTCATTAAAATTTCATTTTAGATGTACAGACGTGTTTACTTTGAGAATCAAGATCACTGATATGTAACTGATCCTATTACACTCCGCAAACAGATATATTGGGAGAAAACTGTAAATAAATTCTTATTGACTGGCATTTCTTCACACCATGTGAGCACTAGAACCTTAGTATTAATAAGGGAAATTCTTGTAAGCATAACCATCAATCCTACTCACTGTATTGCATAGACTTTTGCGTACAAAATAAAATGTCGCATTTTAGTCAACAAACGTAGGACAAAATAAAAGCTGCACTCATCACCTTGTGAAAATGGAATAAAAACTCATCGATGAATGATCTGAGTACATTATGATCGGTTGCTTAGGAATTCGGCCGATACATGGCCACGGTTTGTCGAAATGGAGTTCCTATAGATATCGATTCTAGAAGTTATGGAACGAAAAGCGGGCCGCGTTGAAAATATGAGAGCGGCACTTTGAAGATCGTTGTGCAAAGGATGCGTGGGATTTGAATTTTGTGAGAAAATTTCTCACACGCTGATCACAATGATTGAAGGGCAACTCCGTTAGTGGTACGAAAGACGGCTAATAATTGATAGCTCCGGGACATAAATCTCAAAGTCGTTTTAAGTAAACCTGCAAAAATAACAGGAGAACAGTAAAGAAAACTACATTGGTATAAGAATCGGGAGATGGTGATTTGTTTCACCTTGCAATGTCGAAGCTTCCTGATTTGAAATGACAACCGTCAAAGAAGTCCACTTCAGATTTTTATCAATGGTAACTCCTAGATATTTCACAGAGTCAATCCTCGTAAGTGTTTCTGAGTTGATG
>LUCM01011572.1:24618-44983 GCA_008360955.1 Fasciolopsis buskii
GACGTGATCTGAAAGATGATGAACTTATAATTCCATAGAACAGGATCGAAACATTGTATCTTGGGAAATTACTCGGATGTATATGCACAGGATTACTAAAAAAATTTCTTCTTGGATCAAATGCTATCGGGAGCACGGCTATTGAGGGCTATATCATCATCGTTCAGCGTTAAGCAGCAAAGCAAGCCTCGATGACTGCTGTCTTTTCTCCAACATTACATGTTTCAATAAAAAGAGTGAATATCCAACGGGAACAGGGAGTGCACCTTAACAGGCGAGAAAAGTTTAGAATGCTGCTGTAGCCTACACACGAAACATAGTCTAACTGTACATACGGACTTTTTCAATTATTCTGATTCAAAGTAAAATAACACGGTCGCCAGTGTTCAGGATTCACTGGCATATTCATCAGTGTCTTCAACCAACTAGTTGACGGGTCTGTCGGACCCCAACCACGAAGACGTGAGACATTTACTTTACCTAAATTCACTGTGCATTTTCTCGTTCCAGGTTGTCACGTCATCCATTGACATTCACAGGACTTCTTCTTCAATTCCTTGGGAGGTACTCAAAATAGGCCACGGTATGGCATAAGAATGTAACACGTGACCTAACCAATATAGCCTACTGAGTTTCATACTCTAAAATAAGGTATACTGAGAACCGGTACCTAGTATTAGATCCCTTACTTCCATATTACCCACCCTGTCACTCCATCCAATCCTAGCCATACTACGTAGACATCGGTGATCGAAAACCTATAACCGACGAACATCTACACGCATACTCCGTGTCTCGCAACCGTACGGCAGAACTGAGCGCACTGAGGCTACCCGACATAACTGACTCCCCATTATAATTTATAGACCCTTGTTTTAAGTTGCACCCAGAGCAAAATGATAGGTTGTTTTACGGGAACCAACGACGAACCTTTGCCCAGAAGACGTCATCTTATAAAGCATATTGGGCCGCAATGCTTCACGGACATTCAACAAAGCCGGAAATCGAAAACTTTCCCTCGCAAGCCCCTAGGAAAATAAGATTCCCTGGAAAAGACGACCCTTAACAGTAGTGGATAATGTTCGCCAAATCACAAGCAACGGACGGACTCCTTTGGCAGAGAAAACACTCAACAATCGAGAACCCATCACTTCCTGCACACCGTCGTTGCTAGTCCAGTGCAGCTCATTCAGTGGATCTAGGCATATTACCGACGGTGGTGACCATTATCCTATCCACATCCTGTGTATGTGCCCGATATAACAGCTTTGCGTTTATCGTAATTTATGGTCGTACACCTCAAAGGAAGGAACACGAAGTGATAGAATGAAAGCACTTTATCTTTCCTCAAGCGCGGGGCTCGTTCACCTGCATCTAGCAATCGTGACAGAAACTCTCACGTTTACGGTGAGTCGCTTTAGCAACGCACCATGGGTGCGAGAGATTCAAAGCTACTAGAAAACGTTGGGTCTAGGAGGAGGGAATGTTGCTGAGAGTTTCTTGTTCATCACTCAGGGAGCAATCAGGATTTCGTGATGATCGTACGTTCACATGGGGATAAACGAAACGGCCTGAAGAACAAGCGAGAGAAACCACTAGCAACAAAGAAGGGAATTCATTTTTTCAGCGCAACTGTTCATCATAAAAGGATTGCATTTTTCTGGCGGAGACTAACCTTGTTTCTCAATTACCTCTAGCAGGCGGCAAAAGAACTGTATACTCTGCGGAGTAAGTGATGCTGAAAAATAGAAAAGAATGTGAACGGCTTACATGAAGACGATAATAAATAGATGGAAATTAAGTAATGTCTGATATTCGATCCCAATATCTGTCATATAACAGGTCCCCAAATGAGTAGACTATTAAAACCGCGATGAAAAATGTCGATATAAGCGGATATCCTTCACATAGATACGCGAAAACCAATTAATTTCACGCGTCAATCCAGTGCCTACCAAATTATCAGGATATAAACGGGATATTCCGGACGGAAGATTCGAAAATGGATCACGGAGGAGATTTGAGTGGGCCATTCTCATAGTCTATCCAATCGCTCCAATAATGAACTGGGAAGCTGTTGGCTAGTATGACGATGATTTCATATGATAAATTACCGAACCTTCATCATCTGGCCATTCCTATCATAAACAGTGTAGATGGTTGATTGTGTGACAGTAGGCCATAGTAGATAAAGAGACGTGCACTCACTTCGATCAGCGTCCACCACGGCAACTGACCGGTCTGCATATTGCTGCGGAAAAGTACAAAAGAAGAGTAAATGGGAAAGCTACATTTCGTCGCGAATCAACGCTAAAAGACCATCAACAACAAGTACATGATGGCAGGACTCAAAGTCCCGCCACTTGTTGCAAACACGTTTCAATTTGGTTTTATATTCTACCAAAGGACCGAAAAGTACATTTGTTTGATAATAATGGGGCACAGATGGATGTGGGAGTCACCATTGGTACTTACAAGCATCGTATTTCAATGGCATATGGCTTATTTCAATTGAAAAATGCAACGGGTACGTTCCACATGTTTTGATATAACTAGGAATTAAAACAAACCGCACAGATTTCCAACCATTTATACGGTACTTCATGTGGCAGTAAAGCACATACCGGTCAAGCAATGGGTCGTGGGACTCGCCTCAGATCCGCGCACGCAGAAATTTTAAGCAAATCACACAACAAGCAGACAACATCTTGGACTACCAAACAAATTCGACTGGACATCTTTTGTCCCACTTGGCAGCAGTCTTTCGGTGGTGGTAAAGCGGTCAACACCATGCCGTTTCAAACTGAGGGTCGCTGATTCGAAACCTCCAATTGCCGGTGAAATAACCCCGGTTGGCCGTGGCCCCCATCCCGAAAATGATATGCATTGTGGTTCGATTAAACAAGGGAGTAAGCGATAAAAGCGTAAGCAAACAAAAAACAGTCTATTCACAGTGAATCTGTTTTCATCCCATATTTGTGCGCTACTGATTGATTAAAATTTCATTCTAAACTGTGGACTATTCATTATCAGGTGAATCAACCAAGTAAATGCGAAACCGTTGACAATGACGAAAACGTGCATTTTTGCAGCGGTCAAGCATGAGACAGTCATTTAAATTTCACGTCCAAAAATCAACGTCGCAACCTAGGGTCCAACTGAAGAATTTCGCAGTGACAACGGATTATGGATCCTGCAATTACGAATCTCGGTTTTGGGGACCCTGGCCATCATACCAACACATGTTCAACAAGCGGGAGTCCTTTGTTCATCTCCGGTTCGCAGCATTCATGTGAAAAGCTTGAGCGGGTTTTCTATCCCATGGTCACGCATTTGAATAAAAAAATGACTACGACATACGGATTGACTGGTTTGCCAATAAGCACTGCAGGCATACTGTCATATACACAAAACAAACTTTCCATGATGGCAGTTCTATTCGAGCGTCCATGGAAAATGCATTACTGAACAAGCATTCAATTGGTTCAAAGTTAGCTGGATGAGAAGCCAATTTGGTACGAGTTGCGTGTTTAGTATTATATTAATTAACCGAATGTAGGGCACTTGACTTTTATTTTGTGATGCATTTCTGTTAATTAACGCAAAGTGATAATGTGTGTTCCTTAAAAGAGACGTACAGCATTCGCTTTGGAAAGTAAAAAAACAACATTTCCACACGCCCTCATAAAACCAACTCCATTAATTTCCCGTGTGCATTTGGTTTAGATTATATCCAAAAAATGGGTAAAAGCATAAAATTCCCCAGCTTTTCACTCAACTATTTTATTCGATATTGTCCTCAGAAATGAACGCGTATATTCCACAAGCCTCTAAGGACTTCCAAACTTTTCATGGAAATTTTGCAAGGAACAAATAAAGGACACCGTAGAATGCGGGAAAACAGCAACAACTCTTCGCAGCAACAAACTAACCACGGTACGGCAGCGGGGCAAATGGCAAGAATAAAAAACGATTAAGATCCCGAAAATTGGGGGTCCCACTGTAAAAAGTCGGAAGAATAGCTATAACAGTTCGTTTGTAAGCTCCATATTATTAAACCCAGGCCAGCAAAAATTCTGTGGATAGTCATATATCAAAAAAGCGGAGTGGTAAGCTCGTGGATACGCAGTGATCAAATTCCGTTCCGGGAGTTCCATCAGTTCGAACCGGACAAATAGGTTCGATGGGGAGTGCTTCGCAAGAAAAGATCACTTAAAAAATGGTTTCAGAAATTGCTACATTTAATCAAAAAATCTAAAACTGAATTTGAAACAGTGCTAGTTTACTCTGAAGGCAGAACGTCATACTATGTCAACCTCATATGTGACACGACCCACCTGGTAAGTGACTTCAACGAAGACTGAATAGCTCCTCCCTTCCTGTGGACCATTGGGCGCTCAAATTATATACTACGCTCTATTTTCCTCACTCGTCAAAAATAACAAATGAACAACTCTGGAAAACGAGCGAAGCCACTGAAAGGCTGTCACATGTGGAAGAACAAGGCCAGAGGATTCGCATTGATGAAATTCACATCCAAATCCAATAATATTGACGGCTAGACCACTAGACACTAAAGCATGGACCCTAGGGGGAGCTGACTCAATCAGGCATCAAGCAAAACTGCATCGAGTGAGAATCTGAGTCGGTTATCAGTGAGCTAATTCATAGTGCGATGTGCTACACGCACGCTGTTCTCACTTTACGCCGGTATTATTCCAAACACAATCGAGGGTCTAGTAATTCAAAGAGTGAGTTGTTGAATTTAATTTTGAAATGGTACGCACTACGTGCCGAAACTAAATAGACGGTATTTTACGTGTAATTTCTTCAGTACGACACATACGAGGTTCTTCCCCTAGAATAGCGAGAACCAAGGACACTATCGCTTACGGAATATATGACCAGTCGACAGGACAATGGATGATGATAACATTTTTGCATGGGTATCAAAAGTAAATAAAAATTACATGGGCATTTTGGACGTGACTGGAAGATGACGCAGTCGTAAACAGTGAGTTGTTTTACCCGCGTTCGTGCAGTTTAGCCGCATGTTTTTGTGGTCGGTTTTTCGTGAGTCCACTGCACGAAACTTAACACTGGTGGATGAGAGGAGTAGGGTCGTCAATTTGATGTGCCTCAGCAGAGAACGAGGCCACAAACAAAAAAACGGAGTGCTGGGTGTAGAAAGTTGCACTAACAAACAGCATATTGTTATGCTCACGAAAATAAAAAAACGCGGCACACTATTTTAGCTGATTACTGAGAGTACTGACGAATCTGTCGAAGCTGCTTTGATCGTGAAAATGAAGCACAGGCTTATCAGATCCTGATACAACAAAATAATTAGTGCCAGAGAGATTAAACGAAAGCTTAGATTTGGGATTGTACAAAAACACAGGGGACTCTTCCACTAGGCTCGTCAGTGAAGCATAAAAGCAAGACGTAGATGATGCCTCTTGTACCAGCGTCCAAAAGAACGCACGATAAAATGGTCTGAAAGGAACGTGTTCTGGGCGCACTAATCGCAACGAATGATATTCGGTGAATAAGTGTGAAGTTTTATTGCTGGAAAGGTGTAAAGAAGTGTGAAGAAGTCCTTAGCCTGAACAATCTACAGGTAACTGATGATAGTGGACGGTAAACAAAATACAAACATACTGAAACCTCTTAACTTGCTGTTCGTATCAACAAGAAGTGAGATAGAATCTATACCGCACAAGGAAGACAACATTTGAACTTTTTATAAAAAAACAAACAACTTTTGTTTGTAAACCCTGTTCTGGAATGGCATGCCTGTTGTCCTTGTCTAATTCGTATTAGAAACTGTCGTGGACTGCTGAAAAGTTAAGTACATCGAAGCGTTCGCTGAAATAACGTCTGTCTTGACCTCATTGTGAGAGTCTCTTAGAAATGTAGCTGTAAAACTCTAATCGGTAGTAAGAAGTAATGGTAAACAAGAGGTAGACTACGATCTACTGATCTAAAAAAATTTTTTCATAGTAGTTAACTGCCCACATATTTTCGTTGAATCTAATTAGAATCTAATTCGGAGTATTTTACAAATCAGGCGTCAGACCTACTTGCTTTGTCGGTTCGCCGTGCCCTCGATTACCAGTGCATAAAAGTGGCATCTGCGGTGACCTAAATTTGGAGACCTGGATAGAAAGATTTGAGTGTCCTTATAAATCCGCCTCTCAGAACGGAACCGGCTCGCAAATGACGAGACATCTTCGTAGGATTAGTATTGTCATGGGCTGGGCTGAGAACACTCAGCTATCACATTAAAACAGTAAAAGATTATGGTTCTCGGTGCTTTATAAATGGCTAAATATATTACATTTCATCTAAGCTTTCAGGTACACAACTTTTATTAGCACTACTACCACTAACATCGATAATGCCACTACTCTTTCTTCCCAATTCCAGTATTCAAAAAGTGAGGTACCGGTCAGCTGCGAAGCGCTGAAAATAGATTTGCATGCTACCGCGCGAACTAATATCAGAGGGTAGTTAGTGGTCAAGCCCGTAGACCAAACTGAGAACCACACTGTCAAGTTTACCAGTCTGTCTGTTTTCACGAAATTTTCAAAGGGAAAGTGCACCGGAGGAGGCAGCTTTATGTTTTGGTCATTCGATCGATGGTCAACATGTTAAAGGTGCAAGGCAAATCGTCAGCAGAAAGCCTTTGTTTATGCAGAGTTACAGGCAGAGCATAAAAAAAGATGGTTCGATATTTCTATGCGATCTCATGAAAAATTTAGAGCGAAACGATACCAGGTCACGTCTCTAAACTGTCCGAAAAGAATGACCTTTCAGACCAAGAGGAACAGTTACAGTATGGAAACGAGCCAGGTAATCAACGGTGCAGATAAAAATATGGTGACTAGTTTCTGTTGATGTTATTGTAGGGGAGAATGCGACCGAAGTGAATGGAGAGGGTGATCGACCGGCGGTACGAATCAGTCAGAAGGGTCCGTCCAAAGAAGTAACAACGACTATGTCAAAAGCGCTCTGCAACCGACCAAGGCCGCGTTATCAACACAAATGCAATATGGCCAGAATTTAGAAAGCGGAATAACCCAGCTGACAGCTACAGTTCAGGTCGCCGCTCAAGTCATACGGATCAACACAGTCAGAGGAATGTTCTGCAAGCCACAACATTGATTGAGTGTGAGTGTTGTTTGGAAATGAAAAATATACAACCTAGCAATATCCGGCAAACGTGTGAACTACGCTTTTGTCTTCTTTTTACACTACGATAGAGATGCAATATACCGGAGGCTCTATCGTTGTTCTATGGTTGAACCAAAAAATCCGAAGTTGTAGCTGAAGAGTTGAAGTGAAAGAATAAAGTAAATTAAGTGATGCGAGAACCCGGCTTATACATCGATTCAGTGTCTTAACCACTAAACAGACGGATCTGAAAATAGCATGTCTATCACGTTCTTGGTTAACAGCTACATCCAAACCATTTACCAATGCGAATTTGGTTTTGGTTAATGGTTGAAAAAGAACACAAAATTCAAAGGGATTAAAGGACTAGTGAATCATTTTATCAAGTGTGTAAATACTAGACAGGCGATAGTAAAAACTTGTTCTGTCCTTAATTCGAACAGGCGGCATTCAAAGAATTCTCTTAAGCACAGTGGAAAGGTCAGTGCCCAAAGGATAGCACTAATATAACTCATCTGTATATTGCCAATCAGTCCTTGGGCATCCAGCCACTACATCTGGTGGACATTCCACAACTGGAAATCTCAAAATGAACAACAGCAACACGCGCCGTTGAATCATATTTTTTATATAAAATACAATACGCTTTACTGCCAGTACCAGGGTTTCAAATACGGTCTGTTGGCGAATGGATTGCAGTAGTTTTGTGATATGGTGACGGCAATGGCGTTTTTACCTGCTGGCAGTTACCAAAGAACTGGCAGATAAACATGGACAATCCAGTGGTCAGAGCTTACTGAGTTCGGGAATTACGGAGAATGACGAAGTATGACCAAGAACTGCGTATAGTGAAGAAAGACTTCATTCGGTTTTAGATAGCATAACACAGATGTCAACTCACTGGTTCTTGCCCATCCATTACTCGGAGCCATTGAACTAGATCATCTTGGGACTGAGCCTGTAGGGTGAGTGGTGTAGACCTGAGGGACAGAGTAAAACGCATAAGGCCAATGGGCATAGGAAGAACGAAATACGTATGTGAAAGCGTAGGGAAACAAATCACATTCCAGCTGACATAAGTATTATCCAGTTCGTAATACAATCATATGAATTAAATGTTCATATTTAAGGTGCATTACGACGAGTTTAAGTCAGCACTAGATTGCGCTCAGAATGGTGGAGTAAGACGTTTAGATCAATAAGTATACAGAAAATGCCAACAGCATAATGAAAGTTCATGCGCAAATAGGATGTGAGCTGGCAAAATTCGTTGGTGAGACATGATGGGCGACCGATCAGATCTGCAAACCGTCATTTAGAGGTGGAGTAGAAACAAAACGAAAATCCACGCGCACGTGCATATTGGACACTTGTTTCGGTGAGAACCACCGTGACTGCTACAATACTCATCGCAAAATAAACCATCTGTCCGACAATTGCTTCCGCATTTCTAGAGGCAGAATATGTACGATCCAACGGCAACATTAAGGCTGAAAATTTGCGCTGACCCGTTAGTTTATCCGGCAGCTATTGCGTGTTTAAAAATCAGAAGTGACGTCACCATTGTCTTGATGATCAAAATGCTTTTAGCAGCCAGGCGCTAGACGCTCAAAGCCGAAATCAACGTAAACACGACGAACAAGAAATTTGTCATTGAGCAGTATGAAGGTCATTACTAACCGATTCTCCACTTCCACGTCAAAACAGAACCGCCGATCGATGCTGTCTGAAGACCTCCGAACGCAAGACTTTACCGAGTATTGCTCGGCAATCTATTAAGGTAGAAGAAAGAATAATCAACAAAAATGAAATCAGTTTCAGAAATTTTAGTTTACAGCGGAGTCAATCACCAAATAAACCGACTGGTACTCGAGGTTTGAGAAAACCTGTGAGTCAGATGCTAGTTCACGGGCAAGACAATTCAACCTTAGGAGTCCACGCCGACGCAAAATAAAAACAATTATTGCAAAAAATCTCACTTATGTCATAGGTATTTATGATTTTATAACCCGACTATTCGAATGAGGAAGGTGAATAGAAAATAAGGAACAACCGGTGCGCTATTTTACAAGACAAGGCGGACAGGAATCAGTGTGCGTTTTAGGAGCCTAGGGTTGCTTAAAAAGTGATTCATAAAAAGTAGAACTAGTAGTCAACCCAATGCTGATAGCTATACAAATACTGTTCACCATGAAAAAACCGCTGATGAGCGTCAACAGGGACATGCGTCGAGGAAATTTGAATTTCGAAACAATTTCCCGACAGGTGTCTGTGACAGTTGTTCAGGGCGGTTTAGCTGGACACTGTTCGAAACGTCACGAAAAGGCAAATTGTTTCGATATCGTAAACTTGAGGGTAATCCGTCAATAGTAATGAATCCTTCAAATAATACCTCGCCTAGTTGGAATGACATTTTCGGTTTGAAGGACGAGTAGATCGACACTGCTGAATCGAGAAATGAGCAATTGGGACACTAGTCAATCTAGAGCAGTCACTTTTGAATGTAAAACCGGATCTTTCCGTACTACTGATCACAATCCTAATCAATATTCGGGGAGAGGTAGGACCACGAAATCCATGAAGCCAAGTTATCCCCTTTGAAGAAGTTGGTATTGTTGTTGCAATTTTGACCAGAGGTCGTCAAGCGTCTGTCACCGGAAGGGTCACAGGTTCGAATCCCAGATCCACCGGCCACTTTTGAGATAAACTAGCTGTCACCCGGCTCGTTATCAAATCTGATATATTGAGACCTTATGTGGGCCTATGCCATTCCATGTTTCAAGGTCATGGTTGTCAATCTCCCCTTCTCCCCGTGTACTGGGGTCTAGTGGCTATGGAACGTGTGGCTTCCACTGCACTCACGATTCGAACGAGTGGTAAAAGAAATCTGAAAGTTTGGAAGTCATCATCGTGACAACGAGTGATTAAGAGTGTATGGGAAATAATTTGACAAATCTCAAGGCGAAAAAGTGGACTAACCAGGTCGGAAGCCGAACGCCCCTGAACATAAGGGATCATATCCAACTGTTTCACATCACGTTTGTATATGCAGAAATGCTTTACCCAAATGGATGACATCGCCTCTGAAAAAAAAATTAGAATCTAAATAGCGCAGTAAGTGAAGGAGTAGTTTGGTGGGAGAGTATGTGAAGTCCAAAAAACGGAGATGTCGGTTGAGAATATATTTTTTCGACTTCTCGGTTACCTTGGATAATTTTTTTCATGGATACTTATATCAATACACGTATAAACATTGTAAAATACCCTCGTCGATACAGGATAAAAGCGGATACTAGGGAAAAATTTCTTTCCGCTATCTCTCGTACAGCATTCATTTATCAAGTTTATTCAACATGGATTAAACAGTACAGCACAGATCTTACAAGTTGCGTACCAAGAATTCCGCATAACTGTCGACAAGGCAAAACAGTTATCAAAGGAACACCACAATTCGACAGCTAATTTTGAATAGGGCAGATTAAGCGTGTGAATGAGAGATGTAAAACCAGACAGGTATGACTACATATGTATAGAAGAAACGGATTAATTAAAGTGGAATAGTTGTGACCAGTAAATTATATATATACATATAATCATGACTCATACAACATGATTATGTGATACTTGATATCTCATCGGCATTTCCTGTTGAAAATTTGAGGCAGTATGGTAAAACACGCAATGTTACAATCAAATTCAAGGGCGCCGCAGTATTACCTGATTCATTTTCTACGGGAAAACAACTAAAAAGATTTAATTAACCTTGGAGGAGCCGCAATGACTGTGGGTAACTGTTACATGAGCCTCGATTGCATTATCCACTCTACAGCAGACTCGCAGAGACTACCAAAGACGACGGATAGATCCGGTCAGAAAGGAGATGCAGTAATCCAGAAGTCCATAATTGGTACCCAAAAGCGCACAGAAAATTTTGAAAGATACTTGAAACATGAAAGATCAACATCCATACAAGAATCACTGGAAATCAACCCCGGGTAAATCGTATGAAGTGTATATTTTTGTACCACCCAAACTCCAAAGAGTAAGAACAATAGCACCCGTCACTTGGTTTCATTCACAGCAATGCCGGAACATCAGTGAGGAATCTGGAATCCGGCCTTCGGAAGTAGATTTTATCTTTTACTTGTGTTTCAATGAAATCACTAACTATTCCATTTGCAGGACAGGGGGTCACAACCAACAAACGGCAAGCTAAGTGACGAAAAGGACCGGCGACGGGAGGAATCCAAGCCATGACTTTCAGGTTGAAATGTCACAATGGTGGCTGCTCGATTGCCGTCTTTTTAGTAACACCCATGACTCTTTGTTGCAAATTCATGGTCAACGTAATTCACTTTAGCTCCCGATCAACCCGGTTTAGTCATTTGCATAACACCATTCAGTTAGGAGTATAACAAAAACGCAATCGCACCTGGACGGAGTCAGTTTACCACTTGCAGTCAAATCATGTGCACGTAAAATTCTATATGCTGTGATTTTCATGTCCCCGACACCCTGTTTACAATCATTTGTTGACTAATGGTCGATAACTACGGAGGTTGAACCAACAGTCTCTTGCAGACAAGAAATTTTCCCTTCAATCAAGGATTCAATCAATGCACTTGTTCATGTTTCACGATAGTAATAATTTTGGATGTTCCTAATATACGTAACTCCGCACGGCCAGGCTGATTACGCTGCCGTAACTTGGCCCTACGAGGATCACGTAAATCGAAACGGCGTGTATACATAAGACTTCATTTGCAAAGGTTCGGACGGAAAGTATTCGGTTTTGAGAGCATTTTCACTGTTAGCTGTTTAATGTAAATGCCCGAAAAGCCTCCATCATTGAGTCAAGATACAGCTCTGCCCAAACGTTCCGAATAATGTGCACTGATTCAAAGTGTCAAACACCACAAACATCCTTTCTTACGTTTCCTCTTTTGGTACCGCCTACCACGCAATCAAACAGACTTATTGAGAAATGCATCTGAACGATCGAATTAATTACTATTTCAGAGATCGGAAGAATAATGTGTAAAAATATTACTTCAAAGCCAGATCAACGAGCGGAAATTCGATGAGCAGCTGCGTTATCCATAATGGGTGAAATTTTGCTTTCGTTGTGCTTCTTCGGTCATTCAAGTCACTCAACCAATCACATCACACTGAGGAATTTGTTAAAGCATTCCGAGAACTGGAATATGCGTAAAGAGAACACTTCTTACCCGAGCCATTAAAACTAGGTGTTAGCAAATTCTTCGACGACTTCTGAGGGCAGTTTTACACCGAAATCACTGCGACAAAGTAGGACCTGGATTTGAAGACTTCCTTTCCAATCGGTCACATTTGAGTAAGACACAAGGATACAACGCCACTTTATCTGTATTGAAAGTATTGCAATCCGCATACTTTTGTTCGCGGGTTCGCAATTAATTAAGAAATACCTACTGAGTCATTTTTTTCTCTTTTTCTTATGGCCACAAACTCGACGAAGGAACTAATGTAGTATGACCTAATTTCGCATAGTTTTGTCAAACAGCTGAAAAAGTGTTCTGAAGTCTTGAAGGTGAACTTGCTTAATTGTGGAAACAAGGATCTACATTTTCGGGAGAAACGGTTTCTATCAAGGGAATGTCCCAGCGCTTTTCGCGCCCGTGCGAAAACCACTGAAAAACGGCATCATCTAATTAGTCATATCCCTACTCCACTTTCATAGGGCATTATTGCACACAGCATGCAGCAAGGAATCTTGAAAGGAAATTTTGCTCGCAGTCATGATTAGCATAGCTCAACGTGAAAAACAAAAATGTTTCGTTGCAGTGGATTGGGAGGTTCACTGAATGATCCCATTCCACTATAATGAAAAGGAATACGATGGCGAACAAGTTCGTTTTCGGTAACTTCGTCCTGTGTTTAATACAGTAACATGTATGCGGTGGGATGCATACTTTTGTGAATAACGTTGCAATGTCTAGATAGGATTAGTTAAAAAGACAATATGCGGAATGGGCAGATTGTTGACTTATTATGGTTGGGAATAAACTACACTAGACGGATTAGCTGCTTCCTATCAAGGGCATTTAGGTATGACTGGTATTCGCGGAACGCGGCCAACGAAGCTGGAGTGATTTGACAAAACATTTTTGTGACCATAGCGATAGACTGAACAGACTGATTGGCATTGATATATATATATATATATATATATATATATATAATACCAAAAACAAGGCTAGTGCCTAAGTTGAGTACCAGACCATAGAAAAGATGAAGAATAACCTACGGGCATTCACGGTATCGCGATCGGTGCCGAGATTTGGGAAGGATGTTTGGAAAGAATTCAATGAAATACACAGCCCTCGTGAAAATCTCACTCAAAAGAGAGAAAATCGAGAAGTAGTGGAATAAATGGAATTGTACTCATACCATTTTACATTCGATGAGATCAACGATCAGTTATATTTAGGAAAATATTTGTAGCTTCATTTGGAAATTGTGTGATCAGAGAGTATACGGTGAGTTTTGCATAAAAACAACGAATTTGTTAATTCAAAGTTAACCGATCAGATTGATATTAGGCCAAGTAAGTACCCGTCCGGGGGTAACTCACGTGATAGAATGCAACATGGTTTGCACGATGAACAGAATCGACCTCGAACAGTGGATGCAGAATGAACTTCCCGGTTCTACTCGCTATGACGTAAAAACTGATGAGACGTCCAACGAAATTTCTACCAATTATCTCCGAGGTAGACTAATGATAATACATGACCCACCTTCAAACTACACTAAGACAAAATCAATTGGAAATACACTTTCAAATTTATGCGAGTTCCATGTGCCAGTCATAAGTGACGACGATTTTGAATCTGCATGAGTACCGAGTGATCGATTTCTGCCTGAGACGCATTCATGCATTTTATGGTCAGAACAAAGCGCACAAAAGCACAAAGTAATTCGGAAGTTTCCCCAACTGACTGATCAAAAACTGAACTAGCAGAACAAACTCAAAAGGATAAATTAAATGGAGTATAAAAAACAGCATCATTTCTCCATCCCTAAATGAAATGCATTCTTCTTCTAGTGAAATTAAGAAGATTGTGTCAGTAACTAGTGTTGCGGGTGTAGGCAGATTGCGCAGTTTCTCTTCAATCTGGAGCTCTATTCTCAAAGGAATCATAAATTGTGGATCATGAGATCTACCGGTGATCGTAGGGGGTTTCAAGTAAAACGTGCAACTATGCAACGATGAGTTGGAAATAGGTGTGCACTCTCAAGCTTGTACTGTCATTCAGGTGCCAGTAATTTAAGCGCAAACTGAGTTTGTAATTTGCCTATAACGGTACAGAAAAATGACAATTGGAAGCTGACCCAATTTGTATCCGTGCGGTTCGACCTGTGGGTGAACGCGCGCGTTGGAACGAGCTATCAGTACCAAAGTATTGGTGAGAACCTACGTTACGACGAGGAATCAGTGAATATCTGAGTTAGCGTACAACCGATTTGTCAACTATGAAAGGACGTCAATATGGATCGAACAAGGTCGCATAAAAGCCTAAGAGACTCAGTTTCAGTGTACCGATATCAGATGCACGCCCGGTTCGATTAGGGGATAAAAACACGAGGTATGTTAATGGTGACCATTCTATATGCCCACGCGAACCACAAAAACGAAAGAAGCCTGTAAACGAGAGTAAACATCATCAAAATCGAGATGCCGATATATATATATACATATCTATATATATATACATATATTGTGCAACGTCTCTGCTTGAAATGATTAGCATTATTCTTCCAGTTTACGCAGCCTTCAAATGACCAGTTGACCTACAATGAATCCGCAAAGAAAATTCACAGTCTATCCGATATTTGCCGATTAAGTACCTTCGGTCTTTTCTTTAAGCTATTTATAACGATTTTTCTAGAGTGGTACTGAGGATCACGTGATGAACGAAAGGATGGGTAGACAATCATTAATGCAAGTGTGCATTGTACAGCGAATAATATTCAGATTTCCTAGAGCAAAGAAATTAAGCAGACCTGTTCAACCAAGCCACTGATCGGAAAATGCGTCAAGCAAAAACGAAATATCCTGGTGTTCAGCTTGGTAGGGAAAAACATCTGTAACTTGAAGCTGAAAGTTGATATAGTCGTGCTAGGAGAACCTCTTCGTGTGCTCTACTCAATCCTCGATCGAACCGATTTATTTGGATAGTTCACCGGGTCAAAACACTGAAGAATTTGCAATCAATCCAGGGCTAACAATCGTCGTCAGCAGCCAATCCGTCGAATAGGTCCCATCGATTAAATACTTGGGACGATCAAGCAAAGGATGAAAACTCCAAGAAAGCATTGTTCGAGCAAAGAACGCCGTGAACTCACGGTGAAATCAAGTAACGAACTAAAGTTCGCGCTTACTGTATCGTTATCCGTCCTATGTACATCAGGGACTACACAACATTATGAATACGAACTAGGGACACCAGACGTTTTGATCACTTATGTCAACCATAAATTAATTAATTAGATGGACTTCCCGCTGATCTCCAAAGTCTTAAGTTGCAACCGTTGGTAGACATCTGACGACGACGCGAGAAGAAGCTAACCGAATTAGCCCTCCCCTGGTTTCGTTCACCATGTTGTCTCTGTGCGCAGCTTGAAATAAGAAGCCTGGATAGCAGAAAAGTTCACAGAGCTTCTAGGTATACGGCTGGCTTACGAGTCCTGGGAATCGTAGAGGAATTAGATCATGGTCTGCGACAAGCTCGTTCCCAACCTTTGTGTGCAGTTGACAATGATGCACAACATTACGGAACTGACTCTCCCGCTAGCCGGAAATCATTGCGTAAAGGTAAATTAGGTATATCTGCAAGATTCTATACCAACAAATGCAGTATACCGGTCTCATCACCAAACGCCTCCTCAATAAAGCTCTATCTATCGCTCAGATTGCCGAAGCAATTGCTAACAATTTTTTACGAAATAACTGAACCATTATGGGCGAATAAACCTGTGTCACGAACCAAGCTGTGAAATTCTAGATCAGAGCCCCATCATATTTGAAGCCGACAACAACCCATTACTCTTATTCCCATTACATCAACTACGTTAATTCGTCAGCCACATGCATGATATACTTTTCTAACCAACGGCAATATTAATTTTATCAACTGAACTTAGCATGGATACAGGTTCTTCTGATGACGCGCTCTTCCGGTTCGCGTTTGGCAACCTTCTGTGCTGGCGACGAAGCCCATCTCTACAAAGTGCACGTCTCGTTTCATTTTCACAGCTTCGAATGTTAGTCCTATCCTGATCGATGTGTCCTGCATATCGTGACGCAAATCTCATTGGGTTTTCACTGTTCCTACCCGCTGTATATGTGTACAATCGCTTGCGTCCCCAAATGAGTTTTTGTCCGAGAGTGATTTCTCGCCTGACTGAGTTCTGATTGAATAAAAGTTAATTTTCACTAGCCCCGAACACCAGTTCCACTGCCTTAACCTGTCGCGTCGACCTCTGGTTCATTCCTGACTAACCTGCCGTGATCATTCCTAAGTGTACCGAACAGGGACTTAGTTAATTGTTTATCGACCTGCTGTAGTCAATTTTCTCGGAGGACATTTGAAATGTTACGGATGTAGATTACCCATTAGTCTTGGTTGATTTGGAAACTCGAACGCATTTTCGACGAGCCATTCAAACACTTGAGAACGACCCCGTTACAAGCCCCTTTTAAATAACTCAATGTTGGCGCCAGGGATAATCAAAAAATCTGAAAACGAAGATTCACGAGGGGAGCATTGGATAGGGCTGAAATCTTGGGCATGTCACTTCGGTAGCGAATGTACCTGAACTGGATGGAACACTCACTGGAAAAGTTGGAACGTCACTATCTGCTATGTCAACCTAATATTTTATAAGAATTAGTCGATTCTTCGACGTGAATAACTCAATACCTAGTGAGAACTATAGATTTTTTCTACTCAGTTTGTGGCGCGCTGCTTAATGTGCGTAAATTGAGTCCCAAGCACGGAATGAAATCTGATTGAACGTCAACACTAAACAGCGAGTTAGTATAGCTGTTACGAAGTCGAGAAGTCACGTTCAAAATTAGTCCCTATGGGTTGATATGACGTGGTACCAGTAGATGCTCTTTGTACAGTAGTATTCCGAATGAAATGCACATTTCAGTGGACCTACAAAAATTGAAATATTTAACCATTGTTGATTTGCGTAAATCTAGAGGGTCTTCACTGCGACTAGTGTTAAAACCCGACGCGAGGATCTATTACGTCGGACGCGTAACTACTTTGGTAAAAACGCACACATGAGAACCGATAGAAAGCCCACGGCCACGCGTTTGAAGGCATAAAAACGTACTCCCTCGCAAACAAAGGTAATGTTACGTAAACATCCCATGAAGCTACTTTCGGCTACGTTCGAATAAAATACGAAGTTAAAAGAAAGCGCTTACGATAATGATCGATGTAACCAATGCATCCAAATAAAAATACAACCAGTAGGCACCATACGTTTCACGTGAGTTCGCAAACAGCGTGATTATTGTCCTCCATCCATGAATAACTGAGTTCATAATACCTTGAAAACTACCGCGAGTTGTCATTTAAAAACCTACCAAAACGACCAATCACTGCGACTTAAAATGGTCGCACCTGCTGTTCACTTAAGGACGAGTGGACTAGGTTCAATGTTGTCAAATGTTGTGACGGTTTCACGTTTGGTGCTATAGACAGGAACAGCATGGAATGAGTTTGGTTGCTGTTGTAGTGTGGCAGAACGATTTACCAATTAGCGCAGATGGACGCCCGCAAGACGTTTATCCGAAATGGGTTCGCCAGACCATGTCACTTAATGCAGACCACTCATCAGTCAATTCATCAAAAGTGGAGAAGCGCCGCTTCAAACACAAGGGCACGAAAAAGCTTAATTATCGCGCTTATTCCTGTGCAAAAACAAGACCCCCTGGACCTAGCTGAGCGATAAAATTACAGTTCATAGGTTGGTGTCTAGAGCTTCGCATCAGTTATAGAAACAACGACAATCGCCTAGTGAATATCTATCTTCGGTTAAAAAAGACAACAAACAATCTATTTTAGCATCGTGACACGAGGCATGCAACATATTTCAACTGGCAGACCAAAGATGACGACTGAAGTTTCAGATGACTTTACAGTTTGTGTCGGTCGTAGCAGCATCATCGAAAACATCAGCGTTCAGCTTAAACAGCAAGGCAAGCCTCACTGACCGTTGCCTTTTTCCAGAGTTACACGTTTCTATGGAGAGAGTGAATATCCAACGGGAACAGGGAGTGGACCTACACCGACGGGAAAAGATAAGAAGCTGCCGCAGCCAACATACGAAACACAGTCTAACTGTTCAAACGCACTCTTTCAATCATCCTAATTTGATAAGAAATGACATTTTTCACGGTTCACTGCCATATCCTTCAGTGTCTCCAGCCCAGCAAGTCGACGATCTTTCGATCCCAACGACGGAAGGCGTGAACACCTGACTTACCTAAGTTCGCTGTACATTTTCTCAATTCCCACGCACACACCATTTGTTGACCCTTCCACATGTCTCCTTCCACGCCGTGGGAGGAAAGCGCCAAAACAGCAGGACATGGTAGGGAATGTTCACCATACCCACCGCAACACATGATCCCCCAATCAGCCATGTCTACTTAGGCTTTAGCACGCCCGATATAATATACTCCCAGGAATGATATTTAAGGCTATGATTCCCTGACCTCTCAACATTAAAACTTATCCGGTCAATCCGTCGAAATCCTAGCAATATCCACGCAGATATCGGTGGTCAAAAACCTCCAGCCGACGAACATCTTACACAAGCATACTTTCCACCCTACACAACTATTTGTTCCTCTACTCGTTCGTGTTATTTCCCATTCCATCCCAATGCATTCATATTCTTCGGGATTTGAAGTGCACCATGCTAGCACGTGACTGGGTTTTCGCGTTATTCTGCGCAGGAAATGCGCAGCCAGCACTCCTGTCCAAACATCATATACATGCATATATTTATCTGTATATCTCAAAACGGCTCCCACAGAATCTAATGTAGCGCAAGGGTGGTATTGGAATGTGTCCCATTCGTCCAGATACTATTTACAATTTACGTCCGGTGGCTTACTGTTCTAGTTCCTAAAGTTGGCTCAGTCCAACTGACGAAGAATTTTCAACGAATCAGTTGTCGTTTTTCTGTGGGCACGCACACCCCTCACGTTATACATTAGATTTTGGTGAAGCATGCCAATTCCGAGTTTACAAATGGAATGTATTCAGCCAATGACACATGATACGTTAGACCCGCAGTTACGACAGTAACGAAAGAGAATCTCCCGGCATAAAAATCTCATCAAACCCACCATTGGGTCGAAAGGTCGCTTGATACAACCATAACCATAGGCCGAAGTACAACTACTAACTTCTAAACAATGGCTTACAGCCAGTGGTTGGTCTAGAAATTAAATTCTGCCATTTACTTATGCGTCCAGGTGCAGGTGACATCTCATTAGAAGTTAGATCAAGTGAATAAGAATAGCGCGAAAGTCCGTAAAAATTGGCCCGTAAAATACCACTTGCTCACATGATGCAATCCCCAAGACGCGCGTGCCAAGCGAGAAAAACTCATCAGCCTAACAAGGGAAGTCGTATTCGTACAACGACGAAACTAATCCAAATCCGGTCGGTAAATTAAAAGATTGGGTCCGGTTCCAGTTCCAAGTAGATTGCAGGACTGCACGTCAAAATGCCTGATCGTCCAGGTTCTTGCACCGTAAGTTCGTTGGATCGGACGATGCTTCGATAGCAGGAGGATGGAAGTCCTGTTCATTTCCTGGGATGAAAGTGCGAATCCTGGGTGACTCCGATTCTCATTTCTATAACCTTAAAGAAGGAAAAATTCATGAGATTCTTCTTTATTGCACCTCAGGCCTACAGTTCACACTGTTTTCTCCAAAGACAGATAGCCGTACATTGTCCTATTGGCGCATTGATCCCACCTCGGTCATTTCCTCCGGTAGATTGTTCCAGCCATTCACCACTCGTATGGCAAAAGATTTGTTCCCCAACCCGGTGATTACGTGCTGTCCGCCTAGTTGTTTTCCCGTTCCCCCTTAGTGCATTTTCCCCCTTGC
>LUCM01011574.1:0-11543 GCA_008360955.1 Fasciolopsis buskii
AACGTATAAATATTGTACTGTTAATCGGATTTTCGCCAGCTGCTAACTCAGATCGACCCCCGACTTGAAGGACCAGGAGACCACTTCGTCAGGCCTCTACTCATTGACCTTCTAGGCATGATTGAATCTTCTGCTTGAGCTAAGCCATCCTGTTTAGCTCTTTGGATCATGGAGGCACGCAAGCCGTCACACCACGTCAAGGTGTAGTCTCGTTGTGACAGTTTAGCTACTAAGCAGGAGAGTCTTTACGGTACTCAACCGAAGTCTTTAATTTTTACAAGAACCTATACGCAGATTATGTGAGTGGAGACCCATCTCCTTGGATAATTACCCCCCCTCACGCTTATTTTACCGACTCCGTTGCCACCTGGAATTGACCTTCAACTTCACCGTGAAGTTTGCCATTTATACTTTACTACTAATATGTAATAAGGAAAACTTGGAAACTATTATGCTGGGCCTCTATTGATATTCCTTCCAGATTTGGCCGACTCTCCGGCTTTGCACAAATCATCGTCTGTATGTCATTGGACCATCAAGGCGCGCAAGACATGAAGCTGTGGTATTGTTGTAACAGAATTACTGACCCAGAATGAGCCGATGAGATGGCCTTGTTGGCCCTTAACGTCCAAAAATCTCAAGCTCCTTGATTAACTGTCCATTAAAATGTCCCAATTTCGGGTTATGTTTTGCACTATTAAAATGAAAAGCGCCACCCTAAAGTCGGTATCCATAGTTTGTCTGGGAAACTCAACACCGCAGATTGTTGAGTTTTCTGGAAAGTTATATAACCAGAAACAGAGGAATTCAAAAACCGAACAAGATTTTTCGAACCCGAAGCACATATGACCCCGATACAATGTCATTCTTCTGAAGGACCCAGTACATAACAACTACCGTGCGTTTCGTACTCTTGTTATAGTCAAACATGGCATCCCCGATCTCGAAATACTCATCACTTGGCTACTTGACACTAGCTACTTATGCAGCGCTACACAAATCTGCTGAAAGCAACAGGTCAACAGTGATCAACTTTGCAGTAGAGCGTTTGACAAGACCGCAAAAGGTATTGTAAAACCGTACCCATTGGCTTGGTCACGTTGAAAGTGCCTGCCCATCGCCTGTCGCTTCACGCATTGTTAGAGCCTTTTGGGCCTAACCTAATGAAATAACATGAAGTCAAGCAATGATTGCTTGTTCAGTAAGATACTAAGAATGCGCAACACATGCGGGACTATCTCAGTTGCCGGGTTACATCGGAAATTATCGAAAGAAAAGCTAGTTTGTTAGACCCATAAGCGTACCCCGAAAGTGATGTTGGTATATCCGTTCTTGCCGTAATCAAAGAAAGAAATGTACCTACACGGGAAGGTTCCCACTTCGACTCTACCTGCTTTCTTTTCTCCGGCTGTAGCGCGTACTGTTTTGCACAGTGTAAAATCGGACAGGTCTCGAACATTTTTCTTATGACATGCCTGATGTATGAGTATGGTGGAAGGTACATATCCCATAGCCAGTAGAGCCCACGACACAAGGGGAACTGAAAAATTTGACTCTAAAACTTAGGGTGGTGCAGAACTACATAAGGTCTCACAAGTTCATGTATGGTTACGACCCGGGCGATAGCGAGTTATGATCTACAACTGAAAGTCAAATTGAAAGTTGCGTTCCTGAACTAAATCGTTTCGGTCGCTGGTCGGTTCTATTTTGTTGGAAGTCAGATATTTGCTAATATTTCCGAAATACGACCATTTCTTTCAGTCATCTGAAAACGGTTAGCATGCCTGGATTACTGTCGGAATGCGAACTTTATTTCCATTGTTCGAATCTCTACGACGTCCTCGGAGTCTCGAAGGAAAGCGACGCGGATGAGTGTAAGTTATGCTCATAATTTATGAAACGCCATTTTTGAATGGAACGAAACAAAAGTACGAAAGGCATTCTACAAGCTTTCCCTGAAACACCATCCGGATAGGAAGTCACAGGAGGCTAAAGAAGATGCCACGATCCGTTTTCAGATACTATCAAAGGTTTATGCCCTTTTGGCGGACTCGGAAAAACGACAGATTTACGACGAGACAGGTGAGTGTTACGTTGTCATACACCCAAACTCATCGCGTTTTATCACTTCTCAGGTGTCGTTGATGACGAAGACGCATTACAAGATAAAACGTTCGATGACTGGATGAAATACTGGTCTTTACTGTTTCCTCGCGTAACTAATAAACAGATTGACGAGTTCTTCAAAAAATATCAAGGCAGCGAGGAAGAATTGAATGACGTGGCTCGTGTTTACGAGAAATGCAAAGGAGACATGGACGTTATCATGGAAACCGTCATTAGCTCACATTTCAAAGATGAATCACGTATTCGGGATATGATAAACCAGATGATCAAAGACGGCAAAGTTCAGGCTTATGAGGCGTTCTTAAATGAAGATCCTAAGAAGGTAGCCAAACGCGCAAAGCGAAGGGTCAGAGAAGAAAAACTGTTCGCTCGTGAACAGAAGAGGAAAGGTCAAACAGTGCTTTCTGAAAGTAATGTAGACAGTCTAAGCTCATTGGCATCCGCTATTATGGTTAACAGACAACGCCAGAGCGAAAGTCTGATAGACCGGCTCACCGAAAAGTACTGTAAACCGCCCAAACCCGCCAAGCGAGCTTCCATTGGTCCGAAAGAAAAGACGACGACGCCCAAACGCGCAAGAAAATAACTGTAACGCATTTATCAAACAATCAGATTTATGATGTACAAGTGTATTTCTGCTTGCATAACATGGATTTTCTCATTCATTTTGCGGTTTCTGGAAATGCTGGAAAATAAAGAAACAGAATGACAATCACATAGGAATTTGACTTCGGACCGTAACAAATGCATAGAATGATGCAACGGTAGAAGAGAAGAGGGTAATTTGAATATCACTTGTTGCGCAGCAAACTTGAAGTGCCCGCTCCTTTAGACGAAGTTGTGTTCTATCTCAGGTCGTAGTTAATTTCGTCATCATAAATAGCAGCCATGCGTAAACAAAATTCCTCGACTTGCTGATACGCTATTGTCCAGGTTTGTCTGTAGTTGCTGTCCTGAATAAACTACTTGTTTACACTAACGCTAATACGCCCAACATCAATAAAGATGGGGGGTGGGGATTCTCCCAGAGGTCGATGATGACAACTAAGGCTAGCAAACCGGATAAAAATATGGGACACTTCAACAATTTCAAGTAATGCCTTTCACAGTTGCACGCACGTGTACACTGTTGAGTTTAGGAACTCGTTTTTATAGAATTTGAAGACTACGATATGAAACAAGCGTGACTTACCTCTTGAATGAGATCTATCATCTTCCCCGGGTCTGTTACTGACCACAGTTCGGTCATTTCTACGGGATATTGGTACTGTTGAAATACACTGGGACGAATCGAGCTATCACGTTGGCACTTGAAAATGGGCGATCTATCCTAAATGGATAAAAATCCGGGGATTTTGTGTTAGGTGACATCCACTGCATGTGCGATGGTAAGTTTGTGGTTAAAATAAAGACTGTGGTACAACAAAGAAACTTTGGAATTCCTAGGGCGATCGAGTAATCGCGTAATTCCGGGTTAAGGTAGCTAAGCGAGCGAGAACGCTTTGATGAGGCTGGTTACATACTGAAGCAAAGCATCTGGCAAGGAATTGTTCTTTACTCACAGGCTAAATAACTACGGAACCGAAAATAACGGCAAGACCGAGTCATCATATTAAGTAAACGATTCTGCACCACAATTATGTACAAACAATCTAGTCGGACAATACTTCGTAATCTATGTTTAACCGATTGCCTTTCAGGTTAAATCCTTTACGCGCGATACTCGAATCATTCGACTAATTTTACATTCGGGGCACACCAGAATGCAACTTGTTTTCATTAGAACCTCTCAACGGTGCACATGCAACACTGTACCCAGACCTTCTAACTGTAAGTTGAGTTACCACTGTGCCATCGGTTTTCCTCCACGCTCGTCGGAGTAATCGAGTTCAATGTGTTCACATTTTGCTCTCAGAGATAGCCAACGGTGTCCGACAGCTTCGGACGGAGACAATATCCATCGTGCTAACTCCCACCAAGACAGTCTTTCATCACAGGATGCGAAAATTCCCCAAATTCTTTCGCATTTGATATTCCTATGGTTCGTATAACTATTTCCAAGTTGATTGTTGGGAGTGAACCTGATTGCCATTTTAGCAAGGGAAAGTGAAAAAAAGGTTTCCCAGTTGGGGTACAGCAGCTCAATTACAGTGGTCATTTTCCACGCAGTTTCAGGTGTAAGAAATTTGCTTCGTAGATATGGCCATTCACTTAATCTACGGGTACTTCAGATTACCTCTTTGCTTGCGGTAAACAACGAACAATCTAATACCGCCGCCCTTGAGAATTTCTCCTGTGTTCATGTTTGTCTGTTGAAAGTGACATAAACCAGTACGTAAATATATGCGATTTATCAGACGAACCCACAACGGATCTAACGTCCATCCCGGATTCAAGGCGGAGCTGTACGTCCCTCGGTCGTGGGTATGTGAACGGCTACTAATAATGATGGTTAGTCGTGAACAGAGTAGGGCCAGGCCCACAGAAAAAGCGACTCAGTAAAGGCACCAGCAATATCGAGGATGTGGCGGGTTTTCGCCCGACAGACATTCTTCTTCTTCCGTCCGTGGCAATTCGATCGTAGCATCTCACTGACCCGACAAGGTTTACCGGAAAAGAGACATGGATCGATCAGCTGGTCTGGGACAATGCTGCTGCCTTGCAGATCGCCCACAGCCTCGGGGCACGCACGAATAAACAGGCCCGTTCTGAACTGGCTGACCGAGCGGGGCAAAATCACAGAGAAAACATGGGGGGGTGGGTGAAGATTTAAAGAAGGAAGGACGATTGTTTGCAGCAGAAAACTGGTAAGAGCGATTTACTGACTGCGTGCAAGAAGGGCAGGAGAATGTTACACGTTGAAGAATTTCTGATGCAAGAAAAAGAAACTAAACAACGATCGGCAAAAAAGGGACAGCGAAAAAACCGCCCGACTACAGGCTAGTGGCTGCAACGTAAATGTTAAGGTCGTCGAACACCAGGATAACAATGAACTCGATCAGAAAAGGGAAGGAAAGCAGAGGAAGTCATTACTCACACGTAATTACAGTAAACATAGGCGAGGCGCATTTTTGCTTCATACAGCAGAAGAGAATGACCTCGAGTGAAGGGACGACTGAAGAAAAATAGACAACCGACTGTGCGCAGAGTGGGGAGCAAGCTCAAATATGAAGGATAGGCATAATGAAGAACTAGTAAATTGTAAGTTTGTGGAGCTCAGCTCGAATCAAAGAATAGATGTGAAGAGAACGAAAGGTGTTTGAGAAGAGAAAAGTTTCTGAAACAATAAATGTAATCTGATTGTTGGAGCCCCGAGAAGAGGCAGGTGTTCAGGATCGAAGTTCAGCGACATACTGGCAACAGGGCCGTCACGATCGATGTTGACGTTTGAATGGCGAGGAGTGTGTTAAGAAAAAGAATGATGGCGAATGGCGTTATAGGGAAAAGAGTGGATTGAGCCGGGGACAGTAGGCAGATAATTAATGAATAGAAAGAACAGAGTGGACATAAGTGGTGGACCTCAGGGAATGCCAAAATGTACAGAAAACGGCACGAATACAACCCCATCAGCGCAGATGGAGATGGTTAGCTTATTGAGGAAGTTTGATGTTCAAGATATGAGAGAACAATGTCGGTGAAACTAAAAACAGATACGGGAACGTCCGAGATAAAACAACAGCCATTTCAGTAATAGAGGGGGGAAGAAACTGTCCCATTTAGCTGAAGTGTAACGACAAAATGTGTCTTGAAGAGAGTAGGAGGTTGTGGCGAGTGAAGTCGATCGCGGATGTAATAATTTCATAATCCGATAAGCCAAGAGATGAGAGAATGGAGATATTTAAATAAAAAGAAGAGACGAAAGAGAGGACAAGATCAGAAGTATGAGGATGGTCGTGTCAGATCGGCTGGGCCATACACGTGGGGAGGTCAGTTAGCTGAGATAAATCGTTGTCCAAAGCGAACTGTTCGGTTTCGCAAACCGTGACCGAGTTGTCACAAGAGTACTAGCCACTCGCGGTTGTGAACATTACAGTCTCCTAAGGTAGAAATACGACATCTGTGACCGGTAGCAAACGTTCACAGACTAAACGTAACACATGAGAAACGAAGTTGTTAGTAATAATAGAGGAACGATAAACAACGCAAAAATAATGACAAATCAAAATGCGGTGTGCGAGAGGTCATCATCACCATCGTTCAGCGTTAAACAGCAACGCAAGCCTCGCTGACCACTGCCTTTTCCCCAGAGTTACACATTTCTATAAAGAGTGAATATGCGAAGTGGACCTACACATGTGGAAAAAAATCAGATGCTGCTGCAGCCAATACACGGAACACAGTCCAACTGCACCAACGCACGTGTTCTCAATCATTCTGATTCGATAGAAAATGACAACACGATCGCCATTGTTCACGTTTCACTGCCATTTCCTTCAGTGTCTTCAGCCAGCCAGTTGACGAGTCTTTCGGACCCCAACCACGAGTCGTGAAACACCTACTTTACCTAAGTTCGCTGCACATTTTCTCACTCCACGCTGCCATGTCATCTGTTGATCTCCACATGACTTCTTCCATTCCTCGAGAGGAACACAAAATAGAGCACGGTACGGTAGACGAGTGTTCGTTATACGCAACATGTGACCCAACCAGCGTAGTCAACTAAATTTCATACGATGAAACAAGGTATTCTCAGAACCGGCAACTACTTCCTCACCTCCACATTACTCACCCGGTCACTCCATCCAATCCTAGCCACACTACGTACACATCGGTTGTCGAAATCCTCCAACCGACGAACATCGCCCACACGAATATTCCATGTCTCGCAACCGTACAACAAAACTGAACGCACTGCAGCACAGTACACATGACCTTTCAACTTCAGTGAAATATCAGGCCGACGCCACAAGTGCTTCAGTCCAGCGTTAGCTGCTCGAGCCTTCGATATAAGCGCATTTACTTCACTCTCGAGCTACCATCGTTCGACATGCAGCTACCAACGTAAGTGAAACGGTCTACAATGGTTAGTTCTTCCCCATCCAGTAACAATTTTGGCACTGCTGTCGTCCAGTCCTGTAACAGTACTTTGCACTTTGAAGGTGCAAAGCACATGCCAAACCGAGCAACCGATCTCGACAGTCTATCCAGTGCCCGTTGTACGTGGTCCGCAGATTCGAACAGGCACACGACGTCATCTGCGTACTCTAAGTCACATAATTTCCGTTCATTTCCCAATTCGATTTGTACATCCTGGATAACTAAACCATCTCCCATCACCTCGTCCATGACGAAGTTGAACAAGGATGAAGAGATGGGACATCCTTGTCGAACGCCGCCGGTTGTTTCGCTGGACTTGGCAGTTCACCGTATACCCTAACGCGACCATAGGTATGCGAGTATAATGCTCGCAACAGGTTCACGAATTGGCACAGACATCCGATGGGGGGCACTGAATGGTGCTGGTCGATCTACGGAGTCGAAAGCACCGTTCACGTTGAGAAAGACTACAATCGTAGGGCGCCGGTGCATGTGGCGCTTTTCGAGTATCTGTGACAGAGTGCATACCTGATCGATGCAAACTCGGCTTGGACGAAATCCGGCCTGTTGTTCGCGGATATTACCATAGGGAATCGGTGTCGAAGGGCGCAGCATTATCGAAGCTAACACCTAAGTAACTATCGGAAATAAAGTAATCTCACGGTGTTTGCTACAGTCACTCGTTACGCTAGACAATCAATACTAACTGGGTGTGAACATTTTTTTTTCCGCGCTGCCTTCTGATTCAAAGTCAATAGTTTCCATATTTGTTCGTGCTTCTAGTCTCATATGGGAAAGTGCGCTCGTAACGTGGCGTCACGGATGAGGAACAATCCAAAAGCTCTCATATCGATACAACGAGTGAACGGTATTGTGTAAACAAAATCGAATTATCTACTTGCCTCCTTCATTTCACCGATGCATCTTGATCAGTTTGGGTATTCGCGACACATCTGGGCGATTGATTATTGTCCCGATCGCCAAAACATGTGGTCATCTTTATCCACTGTGCATTGTCGGACAAGATGAGAATGGGGCTTAGGTAAGACTGGTGGCATCATTCCCGGGGCAAATTCGTTTCAACGCATCCGCTGATACCCTATTCTCCGACCACGTATCAAATTCAATCACTCCATGAGGATAAAAACAAAAAAAAAAAAAAAATTGATCTTTGATGGATTATCGAGCAGAATCATGTCGTGAATCGATGGGTCATTGAAGTTTCTAAAGTGTGATGCATCATGATGTACCGTCTAAAATTCTAACGTCTTCGGCTTACGTCTAGGTGTATGTCGATATAACCAAGGTCTGCACTTCGCAATTCCAGCAGATCGTGACAAAATACTCAAAGATATAGGTAACCAATTGGACCTCAAAATCATTTAGTTGCTTTGAGTTTTAGTGAATGCCGCGAGCTATTCTTTGCGATAGTGTTCTTCTGAATAGCTGACTTCTTGCTCGCATAAACAACAGTGGTTGTTTTTATATGCAAGTAAGTCGTGAAATCAGATATAAAAACCATCCAACGACGCTAACTTAATGTATGAGAGTGAGACATATTTCTGCGTTGATCTGAGGAAATGCCAAATCGAATGAATCGACAAGTGCCAAAGTATCCAACGGATCAGTAGTCGTCGTTTGAATGTGTTTTCCTTTATGTGCCAGTGTTTTCGTAATGACTTTCTCCCGTTGATTGTGGTCATGCTATCATGGCATCTGTCGTGCTAAACCCAGTTTCGTTAGGGGACTGTAGCAATCTGTCATCTATCACTCAGAAATCAACAAGATAATGCATATTGCTAGAAAGTTCTTACTAATCAACGTAATCGAGTAAGCTAGGTTTTTTTATTCGGTCATTCTGTGGTCATCGTTTCATTGGCTTCCCTTCACAGGAAAAACGTGTACAATCAGAACCTGATGGTTCCAATATGAAAGATACAAGTGCCGATCGTGTCTGTACACGTGTTTCTACGTATTCTCAGAAGCTCTTGATGCATCTGGATGCAAAACTTCTGCTAATGATTGTTCGTATTTCGTCTTTTGCTGATTGCCCAGGATTTTCGTGTAATGCACACGTGTCTGATAGTTCGGTGGGCCACTTACCGCCGCACATGAGTCCTGTTACTTGCCACGGACTAGTCGTTTGCGTTGCTCCGTTACTAAGCGACACTAGCTCCAGGGATGGCTATATCGCTCAAGACTGATGATTCAACCACACTCGAAGATGGGTTAAATGAGTAATTCTTAAGAATACTCAAGAGAAATCGACGATTAGTCCCTTGCCTAAGTTCGAAGTTAGTGTTTTCACCTTTCAACGCATGTAAGAGAGAGAGCAACGCATGACCACAGTCGTACAGACGATATCGGATCAAAGTAAATAGTTCAGAGCTCACTCATATTCGCTGCCTTGCGAACAGGTTCTTATTAGGGCCCCAAGCTTCGCTCTTTAATGGCCGACACTTTACGCAGTAGACCGTCGACTATCTTCTCTGAGTTCCACGTCTAGCAAAGAAGATTCATGCGCGCCGGATAATCTAAGAACACATATATAGCACGACGATCGATAGCGCGCGCTGGCAGCAATGAGAAGTGTGACATACTCACAGTGCCTTCCCTTTATTGACAACCCTGTTCTTCTGTCCAATTGGCTTTCTTCTCCTTACCACAACCTATAATGATTCCCACTGGTAGTGTGACCCGGATACTTGCAAACGATTCCCTGTCAATTAGTACCCGAATAATTTTCATTAATTCCTAGCACCCTCACATTTTCCGGACCTTTCAACGCCACATTTTGTCTCTTTAATGATTGTATTGTCGGCTTCCAAAGTGCAGGCGGTTCAGCAACTAGGCCAGCCTCGTTCTCGCGTTCTTTCTATCTAACGACCGCTGAATCCCAGAGAGTAGGGAGTATCTTCAATACGTTATACTTGTTCACTGAGATTATTTTAGAGATGGAACCTTGTAAACACCGTGTACGGCAAGCCTCTTTTTATTAATGTTCTTTAATTTTGCTAGGAACGACTAGCCTTCTGTGCGCATTGGTCTACGTTGGAAACCGTCCGCGAAGCATTGTGGCAGGCCCCGTGAGCACGCGAATGCGGCTCGGTGCTTGTAAAGGGCCACAAGTCAGATCTCTCCGTTTAATTCCTTTTTGGAACGAGCTCAGCGGATCATCTCTTTTTTCACTTAATGTAGTCCGTGACAGGTGCATTACTGAGAATAGAGAAGTTTCTAGAAATCAAGCAGGCCTTGGCTGCACTCCTCATCGTGTTTGAGTGTTGCTTAATCAAGGACTATTTCGATTTCGCCCCTGAAGGAGCGTAGGTGCAACAAGTAACGTAGCATCAATTCAAAGAAGAGCGGAGACATTTATGATGCGCGAGGTACAGGCTGTTCATAAGGCCAGCTTGTTAACGGCACCGAGTTACTCCAAGTGAGGACCGACAATTTCGAAAGCCAATTGAGCCACATACAAAGCCATTAAGAGTTGCTAATTTTAACTGACATGTTAACACACTAAACAGCATATTTACGTGGTAGTGCGTGGGCTAGTGACCGGCCACACACGTGCATCATTCCGTACGAGGGTAAGTCAGGTGATCGACGCGATAATGACTGGCCCATTTATGTTGCACTGCCAGATGGCTATTCCTATCCACAAGGAGCACCTGCACTTAATCGGTGTGTGACAGCCTGGCGTGCTTCTGAACCGCAACACGCTATTCAGACGGGTTTACTCTCAGCCGAAGTCAGTCATGCATAGAAAGTCAATGGGTAGAGTCCTGAGGAAGCTAGTCTTCAGGTCCTCCAAGTCGGGGTACGATCTTGAGTTAGCAGCTCAGCGTCAAACGAATGAGAAGAACTAAGTTGATTCCACAAGTAGAACTGAGGCTTCACAGCTATTCCGCTGCCTTGCCGGTCCAGGTTCTTGGTTAGAACCAAGGGTTTGGTTAAGCAACCACTAATTCGTTCGTCTGCTAGTGGCTGTATTCCTAACACAATCCGTCCGTCGCTAATCCTCTATGAGGTATGTACAACGTCTACATATACATTCCCTATACTGCACCGGTCATAAGCGCAGAATGATGATAAGAACAGTGCTTGTCCATTACATCGTCAAGGGGGGATAAGCCGATAAGTATCTACTTGTGCTCAAGAGTTCCCCTCTCTTTTATTCAACCTGTTTCTCTTCTATTTCTAATTTTCCAATTTCTTTCCGATCGAAAGTAGATTTTCACGCATTGAAATAATCATCGGCCAAGTCTTCACCTGTAAAGAAACCCATAGGGAAGTCACTGTACAGCTGTTTCATTTCCTGTTAGGAATTATCAGCAGTCGCATATCACCGCGCCCTGAACTGGGAGCGCGAAACACCG
>LUCM01011574.1:16334-29121 GCA_008360955.1 Fasciolopsis buskii
GCGGTCCTGATTATCCTGCGCGACGACCGATGCAGTATGGAATTATTTGTAGGCGTGTAACTCATGCGGTTTGATGGACGGGTGCTGTTAGGGAGTACAGCCACTAAGCAGAAGAACGATTAGGGTTCTCGACCAAAGCCTTTGGTCCCAACAAGAACCTAACCGCAAGGCAGCGGGTTATAGATGAGTGAAAGCCCATCTACTTGAGTCAATTATTCTTCCACTCGTTTTTCTGACTGAGGTCAACCCCCGACTTGGAGGACCAAGAGACTACTTCGTCAGGCCTCTACCCATTGACCTTCCAGGCATGACTGGATCATCATCTTGAGATAAGCCAACTTGTATAGCTCGTTGGATCATTGAGGCACGCAAGGCATCACACCATGTCAAGGTGCAGTCTCGAAGTCAGCGGTTTTGGTGTACTGCAAGCAGGCCGACTGACACGGGTGTTGTGTTGCGACTCTGTGTTTTGTAAGAGAACAACCGGGCTTCGAGAATGTGCGTGACGGTAACTGTCCATGATTCACGATTGGGTCAGCACATCTTGAAATCCACTACAAATGGCCTTCTGCGAAGTCGATCCTCGTTTGTATAAGGACATTTAGCTTGGGCCTTTGGATGACTGCCAAGGCAACTCCTCTAATTCAAACTAGGTGAAGGCAGTAGGCACTTTCGCGTTAGTTCCGCTTAGAATCAGAGAACGATATCACCAAATCAGTGTAAGCAGCGTGGTTGGATAAACGAAGAGACGTGTTTCTGATTTGCACAGAGTTGAAGCACGGAGGACTTTGAGGAGCGATCTTACCACGTGATTTTGATCATCAGTTCAGTTTTGACAACCATTAACCTTGAGCCAATGTGCAGTGGTTTTAATTGTTATCTGAAAACACCATCTAAAAAATGAGTGGAAGGTCACCTCCATATGTCGCTCCATTAGCAAAAAACTCCTGAGGCTATAAATCGGGAGAATAATCGACGAACGGAGGCACTTCGAGGGCAGGACTATCAGCAGCTACCGTAGAGTGCATGGTCATCAACTACTGTGATCCACGACCTCGTCGGTCCAAAGTCGGTAATCTGAATCCACCCACTGGAAAAACTCAACCGGTTAAGATATTAACATTTTCGCCATGTCATAGACAGACTTGATCTAACTTCCAATAGCAGCCTACCTCGGAGCACAGCGTATGCTGATGACGTGTAACACATGACCCTATTCAAACTCAATGTCTCTTTGATTGACTCAGCTGTGACCTAATAATCTACGCCCAACTTTCGATCTACTGAGGGAATTTTCCCACCTGAATTCATCAATGGTACGAAAACAATTATTCAAACATCGACAAACTTGGCCGGCGGTGGCCAAACGGATAAGGTCATGGCGTTTGGACGTGAAGGCTGCGGGTTCGAACCCTCCCACCGTCAGTCAACTTTACCGCTTGGCAGCCCTCTGTTGGTTGCGATCCCCTACTGAAAAATGATGTACATTGTTATTTCATCAACAAAGGAGGTAAAAGATAAAAGATAAAAAGATCGGTCTACAACGGCCACGTTTCCGAATCATAGAGCAGGGCTCATCTTACTGCCGCAGTGTGAACTCGGACTGTATTGAAGAAATAATGAGCTTTGTGGTGCGTTATGTGACGTTTTTGAAATTTGAAAAAGCGTGATCAGGAACACTTGTAATCAGTTGATCTTTCCATTACCTTGGGTAACTTTAATCAAGACAAGTTTACAATGGAGTAAATCGAGGGAATAGTCTACAACTATTGTATTCTTCGACCAATGTTTGTGTCTGCTGACATGCGATTTTTCTCTACACTTTTCATGTATAGTCAAGTATGCATGTGTGTGCGTGTGTGTGACACAGAGAGAGAAGGTGCGTTCACGAACACAATCGGACAGACGCCCGGTTGTGTGGCCAATAAACGTAGTCCCACAGGAGACGGTGAATGAATGCACATTCTGTGCTTTGGTTCGAAACACGAACGATTTGGATGTGAATACTCTTTGCAACTGCACAGCGAAACACGGCCTGTTGATTACATCTGATAATTATCGGTGTATAATTACTGTCACTCTCTCCCTCTCTCAGTTAGATTTGAAGGGCAACCAAACATATAATCGCTTCTTAACTGCTTTTATTTCTTTATGCCTGACTTCGTGTCTATCCATTATCTTATTTATGAATCGTTTGGAATATCCATTTTGCACGGAAACGATGCGCAGGAAACGAAGCGCATTTTCAATTGTATCATCGGCACATATTTTCCTATCTCTATCATTCTTAACGACACAAAGCTTTGAAAATGGTTGTACTGTCTATTCCACGTTCCTTTTCTATAAACTGACGACAACTGATAACCGACAACTTTTGTACACATCCAAGTAACGCTAAGCTGTGATCTATTTCTGTTTCTGGTATAAAGTGAACAAGTGGTTGGACACTGTAAAACGTGTGTCAAATAGCATAGGGTGCATTGTCTGGTTGAGAGACGCAGATGGGCATGGGAATATCAGCAAACAATGGTCCCAAGGATGACCCCACTCAATTACAATGAGACTGAATATTGTGAGTATGAAGAAGAGTACTTGTTTCATCTAACAGAATCCCTAAAAAGAGACTGTTCTCTTGAGTGTACTCATGAAGGCAAATGAGCCCTTGAAACTTTTAAAGTAGATGTATACTGTGTTACCGAAACGCACACAAATCACACTTCCGTGATCACCCTTCATAGTCCAGACAGAACCTCATTCTCTCGCTTGATTCTCCGTATGCCTGGCGATCCGGGTTCGAGCGCTCAGGCTGGCTTGGGATCGCCTTGGGCATGCGAGCGGAGGACGCACCATTAGAGTGAACCCCACCCATTTGTGAGCACTTCGGCTGGAACGTTCTGCATGTTCTAACATCCGTTGATTGGAGCTTCGTTGTCCGTTCATCGTGTCTGTGTATGCGACCACTGATTGTAGCTCCCCCTAGGACAAAGACGAGTTCTACGAGGACTTTTCTGGATTACCCCGAAATGTGCGTTCAACGATCGCTGTGGTCGTTGCTGGAGATTTAACACCCTACTCTGCTACTTAGCGGAGACGGAAAGGCACATCAGAGGCTCACTTTCTGTCCCCGCTGATAATACCAACAACGACGATCGTCTCATCCAAGTGTGCTTTGACCAAAGACTGTTTTCGCCGAACACCAATTTTTGTGTTGAAAAGCGATAACGGCTCACTCGACGCACTCATCCGACTTCGCATCGTTGGATTCAGACTAATCGCATTGCTATCAGGCCCTGGTGGCTTGGTCCACTTGAGGATTACCGGTCATCCTCGTCCACACCCATAGAACTAGATCCCGGTTTAGTCTGCGGTCACACAAGAAGGAAGTCCATGCGTCCAAAACAGCTGATTCGAGACGCTAATCGCCGAACATCATTTCTAACCGGAGCTATCAAAGCCGCTATCGTATCAACAAAATACCCGGGATTCAAGCGAACACTGGAAATAGCTCAAAGAAGCCCCGTAGTTAGCGACATCTGTCATGGAGGACTGCATGCTATGTAAACCTAGGAGATGAAGGATATCTTTGACTTCCGTAGCTCTGTCCCCAGGTTTCTACATGCAATGAGACATGTAAATCGCTGAAATGTCAGTTAAGCAAGAGCTCGAGAAATGACCGCCAGCAGAGAAGAAAGAGAAATGTAGGAAGACAGAAAATGATGCAGTTATCGGCAATAATCATAACCGTTATTGACTGATTGAGAACACCGGTTCATGGAACCCGAGAGCAAGCGAGGTGATCAAGAAATCAGACAGCACAACGATTCACTCAAGAACGTCGGTTGGTGAGTTGAGCAGAATGCCTAATGGGACAGCCAGTTGGTCCAGGACCACAATGCGCCTTCCACTTATGCCTGCAAGTGAGCCAATGCAGATGGATATCAGTCCTGTATCCGAAGGGGAGATGATCAGGGAGGTTGGTTTTCTTAAAAAGCATAAAGCACATGAACCACATGGATTGCTGCCTTTCTGCAAGGACGGAGGTGAGGCTTTAACATTGCAGTTAACAAAACTCTTTGGATCAATCTAGGCAAACGAAGAGATTCCTAAAGACTGGTGTGAATCGGTAGTGGCCTCCATTAACAAAAAACGTGGTAGGCAGTCAAATGAAAACCAGAGGAAGTAGTTAAGTAATCATTGCATTCAAACTGCTCGCGAGCATTATTCTCCGCCAATTATCTAGTACTCTCAAAAAGTGCATGCGTGAGAAGCAAGCCAGTTTCCGTCCCAGGAGGGGTTGTATTGGATAGAATTTCACGGTGGCAATTCTTAGAATGCAGGAACACATTCTGTTGATCCACGGTTTCTGTCTTTCTTGATATGAAAGTGGCGTTCGACTTTGTCGATCGTGCAGTTCTTCGACACCATCTCTCATTGAAGGGTGTGACAGAGAAATTTATTTCACCTATCCGATCCTTGTGTGCCAACAATCGAAGCCGAGCTCGTGCTTATGGCCATGTTTTACCCAAGTTCACAAAAAGTGATGTCTATCAGATTTTCCTTCCTTCGGCCTCTTCTTTTTAACTTTGGCGTGCAAAAGGTTATGGATTTAGCCCTATTCTCATGTGAGAATAGTGACACTGAATTTTGCCCAGACAAGAATCTCTGATTTGGAATACATAGTGTTTGGATAAAGTTGTTTTCGTCGTATCGGTGATATAGGATGGAAGGATTTTGCGAGCAACGTAGATGTTAAGCGTAAGGTACTGGGTTCTAGAGTCCCGTCTTTCGAACAGACATTGAATCAGAATAGATTATTATGGTTGGGACACTTGCGCATGCTCACAGAACGCCTTCTTCGTACTTTGTTCTTCGAGACAGGTAATGATTCGAGGATAGTCCGAGATGGTCAGTCGATGACACAGATAAAATGTATGAAGACAGAATACGAAAGCAGACAACAAATGTGATTTGGTGGTTTTAAAAAAAGCTTATCCAGACAAAAGACAACCGAACGAACATTATGGTCCCCGGAAAAAGATTAAACGGTGATTGTTGGGTGAACAATTCATAAAACCTTTTTCCAATAACAGATGCGAATCCGATTGATTTTTTACGCATGCGACTGAGGCCTCACGGGTGAGCAACAATTTCGAAAGGCCAACAATTCTTACCGACCAATTTGTGACCACGTACGAAACAACGAAATTCGCCATCCGGTTGAATATCTGTCCAGCGACGTAGCACAAGTTTGAGCTTAAACTCAGTTATATCGCTCGACTGTTCATTGGGAAGCGGGGCATCTGAACACAGGAGGTAGCTGCAAAAAACACATATTTATGTATGTATATATATGGGAGACAAAATATAGCCATTTTTATGATGGTCGTTAAAAAACGCGCGAGAACCTAAGCCCGACTGGGAAATGGTCTGTATCTGTGTCCAGTGATTGCTTGTCAGATCATGGCTTATCCCAAGGGAAATGTACCAGTGCCCTTACAAGACTAGGAGACAATGCTGTTTTGCTGATTACCAGTTATTACATGGGGTCAGGTCGTGAGCGAATAATCGACAGACAAGACGAAGAAACGTACGGCGGCAAGTGGATTGCCGGTGTCAAACAATCAGCTTCCAATGGACGAAGAACGGGGAAGCGGTAAATCAGTAAACGGTGTGAGAGGTTTGCTTTCATGGTAAGACGTTTTTGAACACATAGAAATGGAAACAAACAAGCGGATCGGACCATTATGAAGATGCTTCGAATATACCATCGAAATCAAAGAAATTTGCAAGCCCCTACATATATGCGTTTAATATTCCTATAAATTTCCTTCACTAATAAGGAACATTTTGCAACAGGTCCACTTTTGTAGTCATGTTAGAGGCGCCGGGGGCCAAAGTTGCCGATTTTCCGATAGAGCTGAACGATGATTTCCGACCACGCATCAGGCGGGAGTAAATTCCAAACTTTCCGCAACCCCATCACCTTAATGTTGGTTCTGCATACGTAACTACAACAAGCATAATTTCCGATACAATATGCTGATATAAACTAGTGTACGATCTGCCTGTTAAGAATTGTTCAAATTAGGTGGAGGGAGTACAATGCATGGCCTTTCCTCGTCCACCTCATTGGTGGAAATCGATTGTACGACCATAGCTGATGTCCGCTTTCATTTTTCATCTGGGAATCGGTTGAACTTAGACAGCAACGAACGGACTGCACGCAACGGTACAAACGGGGAATCCTTCTCGGGCTTTCAGGCACCAGTCACAAACTGATAACATTTCCCACAAGGTGACTGAAGTAGTTAGATTTTAGTAATTCATTTTCAAACCGTTTACATATGACATGGGGACAATATAAAACAAGTCGTGGAGTCAGATATGAATGCTATCGATCACGGATGGATACTTATGTCAGCGAAACTGTCATTGTCATATGTTTGGTTAACTCATAGTCTGTGGGCAGCTAAGTGATGGACAGGTTCGGTCTTGGTCAATTGTGGACAACTGCATTTGAAGTGTCTGGACCAAACGGTCATGGGGGCAGATGTCGAGGGTTAACTTCCTGATACCTGTAGCTTCAACAATTGGCAATGTGCGCAGTTCAACAGTGTTGTATTTGTAAAGGGGGACAAGACAAATAACCTTGGATTTCGTGTCTGGATTAACCTTATGCTGTGTCAACTAAATGCGCTAAGATAGCACTGTTTACCGATCCGCTTTGTCCGTAGCTCAGTCGGTGGATTAATAGCTGTCGCGCCGTTCGACCTATATAGGATGCGTCACAAACGTATCGGAACAAGTAAATAACCACTGATGATGTCATTATCGACAGTCTGTCCTTAGTTTGAATCGGGATCAGAAGAGCGCGACGGAACATAATGTGCCGGCACAAAAAGCGTTGGATTTTTCTGTGCAAACGTCGGCCTAGAATTACACTTGCTGTATTTCCTTGAATGGTAGACTGATGAACAAGCCGTACTTTTTACCATCTGCTATGCGAGTTTTGGGGGATTTTCTCGATTATATTCTTTTCAATAAATTTGTCCGGGTAACCGCTCTCCCGGTAGATGTCTCTAATGAACAGTAATTCACTACTCAACGTTTCGACTGAGCAAGATTTCCTTGCTCTGGAGGCAAAGCACTTTACTAGGTTTCGTTTTTGTTGGTATACTGACCATTCCAAATCTGTTTTGTGTACACTTTTCGTTGTGTGCGACCATCTTCCAATCTTGTGACATATGCATCCAGTAACGATAGGTGATTTTTCATTTCGCTTTCTATTGTGAAACGTGTTGTTTGGTAAGCTTTGTTGAATTCCATCTGTATACAATCTAAGAATATCACAGTGGTAGTAGTGTTCAAAGCTATCGATAACCGATTTTAGCTTAGTTCTTTCTAGCTTTGCGAGGAATACGCCATCAAATAGCGGTCTTAACGATGACCCCATTGCCGCGTTGTCTGTATAAGATTCCGTTGAATAAGAATCGGATGTTGAATGTCCATTAAAACATTAGCTCACACAAACTGTTTACTGGCAGACTAAAATCCATACTGTCTTGTTTGATGTGGTCCACGATGAAATCGATGATTCCCTTCACAGGCACATTTGTAAACAGGGGACAATTTTGTCCTGTGTTAGCGTCCTAGATTTTGTGTGAAATCAAATGTGTTGTCGGATTGGTTAGTGGCATAGACAGCCAACGGGTAACACTCCGGTAAGGTAGATTCAACACTGACAGTACTAGACGAATCGATGTTCTTGGTTTGTGGATCTTTCGTGTGATCTGAGGAATTTAGAGCGTGTTGGTCTTATCTTTTTGTAAGCTTGAGCCGTGTTGAAGCCAGCGTATTTCAGCTCTTTAAAAGTAGCTGTAATCTGACGCTCATTTTGATGTGTCAAGTCTTTCTCATTGGGGATATTAATGAAATTGGTTTCATTGTTCAATATTGCGACGAGTTTATCGACACAATCTCATCTGTTCACCAGAACCATTCTATTTCCTTTATCAGGTTTCCCGTGGCCAACAACTGACCAGGACCGAATGTGTTCGCCACTAAGTCATCCACAAGCTGAGTTAACCAATCACACGGTTGGTGTTATTCATGTCCAACTGAGTAATGTTTTTTTTTATTTTATCCCCATGTAATTCCTGAAAGGCTTGAAAATTAATCACTGAAAAAAAAACAATTGTTTTGCTAGGCTGTTGTTCTACATGCTATCATGAGCATCTTTCCGACATCATTAGGTTTCGCTGTAAACAAACGGCTGAAACCGAGTTCGTGTTTGGTACATTTGTCTATCACTATGAAAGGTGGTCCTGATCAATGTTGCTTTGTCCCATTCCGTTTTAAAAATTCTAGAAGTAACTCGGTCGTAGGCGACGACAGCGACTATCTTCGTTTCAGGATGGAGGTATATCATCCCAATCTGTCTTGATCTGGTTGTATTACTTCACTTGGAATAGGAGGATGACACTGTGATTTTGGATTGCGATCCAGATACATTCTCGTCACAGTGCATCCAAGTTTTAGAACTGCCTCGCACGGCCAAATTATAGGATGCCACTGCAAAAGTTGGCTGTCTCGGTGCTAGCATATTTTTCCAGAATAATTAGGTGGAATAAATCATTTTTCGTAAATGTATGCATCGGATGAAGGACTGTTCAGTATAAAAGAGCTATTTCCACTTTACCAAATCAAAATTGGCTTGATATTCCACAAAATATCGCGGAATTCGGAGAACGCTGATTAGTCAATCCACATTAAAAATAAAACAAAAAAACGTACGCATACCAAAACCCATGATCAGAGGTCGACTAGAGTGGCATCATTTTACCGGTACGTGGGACATCAACGATAACTAGATGGGACAGATGCACTCCTTATACTCTTCAACGAGAACGTGATGCATGCACAATTTTATTTTCAGATCATGTTATAGTCCGACTTCACCTGTTAGACCCTTTGGCTACTCGCCTGTCGTATCGAGCGGAGCGATTCTTGATCCGGGCTTTCTGCAATATTTCTCATTTTTGCGCCATGGATGTGAGGCAGTTCTGAAACTTGGATGCACTATGACAGGAGTTTATCTGGATCCCACATCATCCTCGCATTCTAAGTGGAGTATTATAACGAGATTAATGAGGACTGGGATGATGTATTCGTTGAAAAGAGAACGGTCGCTGTTCTCATCCACGGACAGAGTTAGTTCTGGATTTTAGAAACATTGTCGACACCAACCCGGCAGTAACTACACCCACAAGAGCCAGTCCACCGGTTTTAGCCTTCCCATGTTCTACCCATGTCATCGAGTGACCATATCGAACCATCTCCAAACCATTACCTGCCTCCGAGATGAGCGTACAATGAGGTAATTGTTCTGTGGGCATGCGCAAAAGTCCCCCAACCACATTAATCCATTCTGATTCAGTGCTGGTCGAAAGAGACTGGACCCTAGGACCTAGTAACTTACGCTTAATCTTTGAGATGCTGAGGATACTCTACTACAACATTCTATCAATACTACAAACACCATGGTACTCAAAAACCAAAAGTTTTCACACATCTGTCCCAAAGGTCATGTTTCGGAGTCCTCAGTGGTAATCACATTTCACCGACACCACAGATGCCCGGCATTGGCAAACGCCAATCGAGCATTCTGTGCACGCGACGATATATCACTCGATATACGATTACCTAGTGGGATCCAAACGCCCAACTAACTAAACTTATCTATGCCGTCAAACTCTTCTGTTACAAGAACATGACACCAACTTCACCCAGTTCAGTCCTGCAACAGCATATTTAACTTTGAAGGTGCTTTGATCTTACCAAACAAATCAAAAGTATGGTTCACACGGAAAAGAAAAACCTGCCACTTACATGGGTCCTCACATAAAATGCCATCCAAATGCTCTAAGTCAAACAACTTGCTGTAAGACCGAATATATCAATGCCAGTATTTTCAAATGAAGGTTGGACTAACTTCGTAATCATCTCAAGCGAATTGTTGGAGAAAGGGTGAAAATGTAAAACTAAGGAACACCTATTCTCGACGGAAGGTCGCTGGGAACACGAATTTGGCCTCGGCTACTTGAATACAGAGATTGGGAAAGTGAGATGAATTTTTCCGGGGCATCTTCAGTGAAAGAAAGTAACAGAATTGCACGATCGACTGAGTCGAACACCGCGTTCGGATCAATAAACAGAGACCGCCGATCTACAGAACGTCTTCTACAATTTGCCGTAGGATGAATATGTGGTCAATATGACCCCGGCCGAGTAAGGAACCGGCTTAATTTTCACGCGCAAACCTTTTGTGAATACCAGATAGACGATGGAGATCATTGTCCACAAGCAGTTTTGTGGTGACATGTACTAAACTTCCGGGGACTTTTTTTCATTCATCCGTACGCGAAGCACACTACTGAGAAATAAAAACAATTACATAAATTAATTCATTTCTGCCTTCTACAAGATCTATCAACTTTCTTGCAAATCGGCAAAATTACTAACCCATATTAATCCCTAAGTACCTGCTGCTTTTACCCGATCGATTCCAGAAATTTCGCAAACTCCGATGTTAATACTTGAAGAACGGCAACAGCCCATCTGGCATGACAACCTAATGCTCTTAATGGGAACTTATTCAGTATATAATCTCCACTTCTGATGGGGGAATAGTACCTACCTCTACTGCTTCATTTGCAGGCATAAGTAAATCGCTCATCGTGCGGGTGGGCCCTCTAACCTGCTCCTGAGTGAAGCAATGAGCTATTCGATTCCTTGATTAACATGTCTACAGGTGACTTTCGTGAGTAAACAGCAATCCGCCCTATCACGTGAACGTTCATACGACCACAGAAAATCGTCGAAGTAGCATGTTACACATACTACATGCAGGTTTTTAGAAATTATTAGGGGCAATAAATATGCACCAAGCCCAACCCGGGAAAATCGGATATGAGCCGAACACCTTAGCCACTAAGTTTTTAGGGCCACCACTCAATGACTTACTGAGTACTACAATTTGGCGTCCTGATATCACTGGTCACGCAATGTGACGATCGAATTCTATAACGGATCACTTGTAAGTTGGTCCAGATATTAATAGTTAAGAAGGAACGTTCAAGTGGATTAAGCGTCTGTCAGAGGTTCGAATCCCAGATCCGCCGCTTACTTCGGCGGTAAACGGCGAATCGCCGCCGTCCGGCTCGTTGCCACAACTGACCTGATGAAAACGTTGGTTCTACACCACTCTAAGTTTCAGGGTCCGTCTTTGCGTAGTGAGCGCACGTGGCTATGAGGTATGGATGAAGCATGTCATAAGAGCAAATAACCCAGAGTGCCCTACTGCACTGCACATCACAATCCCAGTTGCATTTGAAAGGTGACTAAATCCTATCAAACTTGGTGCAACAAGCGTATGGCAGCGCGATCACCGACAATATAAAACGAATCATTTTATAATCAGACCATTTCCTGGCGCCAGGACCAGGGTGATCAGGAAAACCTTGGTCGTAAGCGGAGGCTCGCCCCTGTATATTGGTGGGTTGAAGCCTGTGATGATCCCTCACCGGGATCGCTCAGGCGCTTGGTTTTTGCCAGTGAGGACATCCTCGGACGACCCCCGAATTGGCCGGTGGTGGCCAAACGGATAAGGTCATGGCGTTTGGACGTGAAGGCCGCGGGGTTCGAATCCTCCCAGGTCGATCAACTTCCCTACTTGGTAGCCCTCTGTTGGCCATGGACCCCTTCCGAAAAATGATATACACTGTTATTTCATCAATAACGGAAGTTAAAGATAAGAGAAAAAGGATTACCACTGCTACCAAAGTGACTGAAAATTTCAAACACCGTCGGAACGAAAGTATTCATAACATACGGACAGTACAGGTCATGCGCAGTAAAGTCGGATGATTTCAGCAACAGATAGATGTCCGAAAACGTGCGACATTTCAGGCTGTTCCCGCACAACATCCAAGCGGCATCCTGATAAAAAAGATTGATAGTGCAATGGATTATCCATAAATCACTTGGCATTAATAAACAATGGTAACTAAGACGAAGAAAGTGAAACATGATGTGTTGTGTAGGCGCTTTGCATCGGAAACTTTTCCGAAAACGTCTTTACATACTTTCAAGGTATTCCGCTTGCACTACAAGGATCATATCTTCCTATTCTGCCACTAACGTAACAGACAATTTTTTAATCTGTTTAAACATTTTTCCGGAAATGGTGTCGGAGTTAGCACTTGGAACAAAGTTATCCGAAAGTAGTATGCATCACTGGCTATATCAATTTGCATAACAGAGGCTCATGGTAGACATCCGAAGAATTAACCAGACACAGTTAAGTATCTGTCGACCATCATGGCATGACAGCTTCAACAGGGAGAAAAAGAGCCAGTATGAGAGTGATAAGGGAGATACCTCCAAATGCCTCACCAAAGTTGGGAAGTGATTTTCGTATTCACAGTAGGCTACTCGAACTGAACGCCTCTCGAAATGTTCCCAAATAACCGGCGTCACAAATAACCGACGCTGAGGTAGTCTGACGCACTGAGTTCTCATGGCATAGGTATTTGCATTAAAGTACTTTCAGACCGAAATTGAACATTGACGTGCCATGACGACTTGCGTGTCTCACTAACCAAATGAGCTGCACAGGTTCGCTTACCTCAAGCTGATGATCCAATCATGCCCGAGAGTTCAATGAGTAGGTCTGACGCAGTAGTCTCATGGTCCTCCAAGTCGGGGGTCGATCTGAGTCAGCAGATCA
>LUCM01011574.1:41199-103387 GCA_008360955.1 Fasciolopsis buskii
GATGCAGTATGGAATTATTTGTAGGCGTGTAACTCATGTGGTTTGATGGACGGGTGCCGCTAGGGAGTACAGCCACTAAGCAGAAGAACGATTAGGGTTCTCGACCAAAGCCTTTGGTCCCAACAAGAACCTAACCGCAATGCAGCGGGGCGCCCATCTACTTGGATCAATTATTCTTCCACTCGTTTTTCTGAGTGATCTGCTGACTCAGATCGACCCCCGACTTGGAGGACCATGAGACTACTTCGTCAGGCCTCTACTCATTGACCACCCAGGCATGATTATATCTCCAGTTCGAGATAGATCTTCTTGTTGGATTATGGAGGCACGCAAACCGTCAAGTAGCAATCTCGTTGTGACAGAGACGCTGGTTTGCCGTTAACGGGACAGTGCGGTCTCGGTCCGGCTGTCCTACGATGTCCAGACCAGGTTGCATTCGTTTTTCTGCCAGCTTTCGGCTGCCCTATCACGATTCATTTTCGCACGACCATAGATTATTCATAACAGTTCAGCCCCACTCACGCACTCAAGGCACAAACGGCATCTCCCGACCTGCATAAACCGCCAAGGTCGCTTCAAAATAAAATCTCGGACTTTGGTAGAGGCAAAGATACCCAAGTACTAAATCGATCTTTCTCCGGGGAGCGTTCATGGCGGACGGCGATCGTAGTTTAAGAAAAAGTGTGACAAACAGCATTAACACAAGGACTAGACGAACCGTATTTCGAATAGACGTGGTGAGCCTGGGTCAAAAAACAACTTACACGTTTTCAATCGCTAAAACTAAACATTCTATTCAGTGTGCAGAGTGAACTTTACAATAAACATCAAAATAATCAAGTGAAAAAGACAAGTTTTTTCACTGGGCTGTACAGCCCAGAACCTACGTGTTCTGTGCTGCGTATTCGTGGTTTCTAGAAGTGCAACGAACTCTAGAATTGTATCATCTTTATTGGAAACATGAATATGAACCGATTATTCTAAACATGAGCACTGGACAATAGAGCTAGGCTGGACACCTGAATGTGATCTCACCTTTTGGGTAATAGAATACCATCTGACATAAGTGCCTGGCGCACATCTTCGTCAACATCTAAAATTATACTTCACTTTTTTGACTTCTGAATAGAAAACTTTACCTTTCAACAGAAACCGTACGAAACTCCGGATACCACGTGTCAAAAGAGCACTGCCGTACGTCCTCGATACGCATGCTCATGTAACACGTACCGAAACAACACCCAGCTCCAGCTTTATTTCCAGTTCGATTACCGGACTATGCAGCGGGATACCTCATCGTCCAGGTTCTTGTACCGAGAGATTCTTGGATCAGACGATGCTTCAACAAAAGGAGAGTGGAAACCCTCGTCAGTTTCTAGGGCGAAAGTGCGGAACCCGCATGTGACTCCGACTCTCGCCTCGACCAGCAAGGGGAAAAATTCAGTGATATGCTTTTCCCTGGACCATCTACTCAGCCCTAAAATTCATTTACTGTATTCTCCAAAGGCAGACAGCCATATATCGTCTAGTGACCCCTTGAATTCGCGCACTGACCAAGCCTCGATCACTTCCTTCGGTAGCATTTTTCAGCCATGCGCCATCAGTATGGCAAACAATTTGTTTCGTAACGTTAGTTGCATGCTCTTCCACAACCATTTCCTGTGTTTATCTAAGTGTTTCATTCCCCTTACCTCATGCAGGGCGCCACGGAGACCCCGTATCTCGATTGCCGATTGATGGGAATCGAAAACCTGACATGAGCCGAAGCACATAAAAAGGACGAGCCAAAGTCCACGATGGCGGTATACATGATGAGGGCCACACTTACAACGCGGGCCACCCAACGTCCAAATTCAGTCCCGTTCTGGCTTGATCAAAGGGCTTGTAGCATGGGCCACCGAGATTCAAGTTTCCTGCTCTGTCGGATTGCAATACACAACCGCGCTTCAACTACTGAGAGTTCTGTTCTATCAGGTGGTTGTGCGCTTCATTTCTAAGGGAATCAACTTCGGGACTCCCAGGAACTCATGATTCTGGAAGGGATAGAAGTACAGGCGAGCACAAAGACAGGGCAACAGAAACACCTGGTTGGTTCATTACAGTGGGCGGAAGATGGAAGTTCGGAGGATCAAACGTTCTGAATAAGAGAGGAGAACGTGGGACAGTCAATGCGAGCTGGGGAAGAAGTGAGAAATTTCGGTAGATGGTAGGGTTAACAAATTTGGTGGGGAATATGGTCAGCCAGACTCAGTCCAAGCTAGCCCCAAACTAATCTACGGTGTGGGTCAGAAGAACGTCCTCCATCAGCTTGTTCCACGTGTTGAAGGACTTGCGAGAGAAAAAATTCTCCCTTTCGCGTATGCGTACCTTTCGTGTCTTCGACCTAAGGTCTTGCTCTTTCGGTGCTGGTTGCCATCCGACACATACAAAGGCTTGATCATGCTACTGATGGCTACTTTCTGGCTGAATGATTCAGGCAAGCCCACCTGGGCTTTCCGATACCTCGGGGCGCTTAGACCCCGTGTCTTTAGGCTATCTTTGTACGACGTGTAATTCAGCCCAGAGATGACCATTGTGAACATTCGTCGGAAGTTTCCCAACAGTATTCGACTTTCAGCGATATTCGGAGACTATGACTTTACTGCGGATTCGCAGTGTAGTCTCAAATTCTTCTTTTGTGGCGGAAGAATTACGGCCGATTTCCTGGAATCAGCGGCTTTTAGTACCTGATAGGCTGCTCTGTTCAAATTGCTAATAGCAGCTGCAAAATGGGCTGGTTTTTAGGGTTTTACGCATGAATATACCCACACCTCTAACCTCCGTCGCTCTTCCTGCATCTTGGGTGTTTAGGGAGCTGACTTATCTCTGGAAAGTAATTGTTTGTGTTTTCTGGTGTTCAGTAGGAGGCTGTATCACCCGTCGACCTGTGGATGGGGTTCAGGTCCGACTGAATTCCATGAAAAGCCGGGGCATTTATTATCTTAGCATCATCCGCCAACAGGAGGCACGTAAATCTCAAGGCCACTTCCTAGTGGTTCGTGCAAACTAGTATCAAAAATGACCCTATAACCAAGCCTTGGGGAGCCCCACTGCTTGCCTTCGCTTTCGACGACCATGCTTTACTACTCGCCTACTGAAGCAACCATTTGTGAGGTAGTCGTCGATCTAATTGATAACATCCCCATCTACGTTCATTGTGGTGAGCCTTGTTAGGAACAGTCTGCGGTTGCCCTAGTCGAAGGCATTCTTGAATCCAAGGCAGTAGACTATCTTTGATCAGGCCCTGCAGTCACTTTGTCGGAAAGCGACAGAAGGCTGATGAGACAAAAATTCACTTTTACAGACTCACTTTGCTCTCATCTGATATGGTTTTACTCCGATAGATATTGTGCTAATTCATCCCTGAACCGCCTCCTTGTTACCTCAGCACTGTAGAGAATAAACCTATCTTTTTATGATGTTCGGTCTTCCCGCTGAGACCACTTCTTTCAGCCTTCTTTCTTCTGTAGCCCTACCCTGTTGTGATAGGCTGAAGAAACTTGCCTTGGATGATGCAGTCATCTCATATAAGTGCTGCAATATGGCTAGGTGTGGGCTTGTACCTGTTCAACTTTCTGAGTATTTCCCTAACATTCTATGGCCTCACGCTTATGGTGCTCCTTCTGAGTGGACGGGGGAAAGAGGAAGGAGATGACTGGATTTACTTGTTCCTTATGTATGCCGAAATTAAGCACCTAAGCAGGAACTCCTGCTTCTGGTATGCCAGCTCTCCCAGAATGGATATTCCGCACTGCCACCCTCACTATATTTCTACTGCACTTAAAAAAACGTACGCCCTGGGTGCTTCTTTGTCGTGGATTATAAACATCTTGCACCGGGCATTGCAAGCCCACCGCTTAGGGAAGGCCCTATTTCTCGCTATTGATAGCGACAGTGTCTATGAATTCCTGGAACAAGTTTGCCTGTTTGGTCTATCTTCCAGTGGGTCTTGTTGGCAGCGCCATTCCACCATAGGAGAAATTGGCTTTGGCGAACCTGTTTAAGGGAAGCAAACTCGTCCACTGACAGAGTTAGGTCTTTTCTAAGACCAGCTCGTATCTCGTCGGTTTTGGCGATCTCAAGAAACCAGCAAAGGGTTGCTGCAATGAGCACAACGCCTCTAACAACCGGGCTCTCCAATGACCCTAGCCATTTAGTGCTGGCTTGCCTCATTCTATCGCGTTCAAAAGTAGCAGCATTACACTGTTACCGGTCACAAGGGGCGTTAAAATGGTCAGGGACGTAATCTTGTTTGAAATTTGGTCATTACTACATACAGCAGTAATACACTGTCCAAAACTCTAGCTAACTGGTTGATGGGCGTGCCGGACAGAACCATTTTCTCCTCCAACTCTCAGCAGCTCGTCCATCTTCCTTTCTAGTCCATTTATGTCAATAAATACCAACATATTTGCGTTCGACCATATGACCTGCTTTATATACGCCAAAACTGCCCGCTTTCGTCAGATGTTCACTCAGAATACGGTACTTACACTCGAGAATATTCTCCGGCGGCGGCGCTTCAGGATCACATGCCGTAGGTGTACTTTTGGTGAATTAAAAATGCCTTCAAACTGATGGCGGATTCAGCAGTAGCACTCTACATTCTCTTCTGCCTACATTTCCGCCCCGGCGGTTGTTGCCGTATCCCTGAAGGCAGGGGAGATCCCTACTAACTTGGCTGTTTAGACCGGTCTTATTGAGGTCCATATAGTCCGAGCTGGCGGATTCCTGTATGTATTCTTGCTGCAAGCATTGCCGCAGACTACGTTTGGGTCCTCTCTCGCGTGGTTTCACTTTTTCGTCGTTTGTTGTACCCAGGCGTAATGCCTGAGTGCTTCCGTCACGGGTGTCTGTATTTGTAGTTGATGCGCCGTAGCACTCCGCATCTTGTGTTCTTCCTGTTTCAACTTCCTTTCATAGATTAAGTGCTCCCTGATGCGTGCTGATTTTCGGAGGAGGAACTGTGCACTCTCCTATGTTTCCAGTTGCACTTAGCTCTTCTCTGGTCTCCGTAGGCAAGGAACTTGAAATATCTGCTTCTCTTAATGTGGTACCGTTGTGCCATGATGCCCGGTTTAATCTTGACCGTGTTTTCAATGACCACATGAATTTTGGGGCCTCCGCCAAGAAAATCTTTCTATATTGCTGACTGCTGAACTCCACTGAGACTGAAGGCTTCTTGCTTATGTGGGTTTTGCCTGCCGAACCTCAAACGTCGCCCTATGAATAAGCGCAGCAGTTTCCCTACTAATTTTCATCTGCTTTTCGAAGTGGTTTCTTGTTCCTTCATTATTGGTTTCTGAAGAGCAGCTTTGATATCTCATTTGTCACTATAGTCCTTTGCTGACCAAGAGCTATTCAAAACTTGCTTTTTAAGAGGGTCATCACGGTGGTGAAGGATCGCATAGTGCCGGACATTCACTGGATTTCATACAAGATGGTGTCGGTAACATTCTTTTGACATGAGGTGCCAGTTTCTCGATGTTTGCCTTGGCTGGCAGTCGTGAGATCGATGTCGAAAATGCCGTGCTTGGGACCATGACTTGCTTCCGTGGTGTTTGTCCCGGGCTACCACCTGTCTCAAAATTAAGGGTGCTAAACTGGTCCGTAAAGAATATGCACGAAATCATGGGCTGCGCGTTGACTGCAGCCCACTCTTGAGTAATTCCATTTTACAGTAAGAATTGCATTCCGGTCAGACAGTTGACTTGACGTTTTGAAGTTTCAAGGGCCAGTGCGGAAATTTTAAATTCAGGGTCAACATGTCCACCTGCGTCGCCCGGACCAGGTCTGGTCTTGGAATTACGATGTCTTAGCGTCAGAAACTAATGCTTAACGAGCAAACTTGTAAGATCACTGGTGGCCGGATTTTAATTATCATCTTTTAGGTCTAGATCATCGCACGCAAACGGCGAGAATGGCGCAAAAGGAGAAGGCCGCCGGCCTGAAGGATGCTGCAACAAAGGCCTTGATTATGTGCTGAACACCTGCACCGCATCCAAATCTGAAAACTTAAAATGGAGTACATAGAAGCAAAATGACAGGCGACTTAACTGAGCAGAATCAACATATAGCAATTGCGTCATCGATGTTATTCGAAACGGCACTCTGTTTCTCTTCGCAGATGATATCAAAATTGTGCACACCTTTCGCCCTGAAGCTCTAGACTCCACCATAAGCAACATATCGCAAGACTTATCATCACTCAACTTTTGGGCAAATGACTGGATGATAAAATTTCCCGCTGGAAAAAGCAGCATCATGGGGTACAAATGCGCCATGCCCCAAGAGAACCCAAGCTTGGAAACCAAACCATCCCCATTAACCGCCAAGTTTGCGGCTGAGCCTAAATTGTTCCTGCAACTTAAACTTCTCGGAGCATGCCCTCGCACAAGTGGTGAAAGCAAGTAAATTAGCGGGGCTGTTATACCGAGCTGTGAAACTGAATGAAAGCAAACTGCATAATATTAGAACACGCTTCAGACCCATCCAGGGGTATTTCTTTGTAGTCTGTTCCAACATGAGGCAGTGTGACAGAGTTGCGATTGAAAACTTCCACCGTGCATTTACTAAGCATTTAATTGGCTACTCTGTAAGCCTAAATTACATGGAACGCTGTGAGTCGCTGAAAATAAATCTCTTGTGGCTCCGGCGCGTAACGGCGAACCTGGCACTCTTTAAAAATATTATTACAGGGGACAGCTACGTCTCTGCACCTCGTGTTAGGAACACTCCCGTACTATCTCCGAAATGTGGATTCCGCTAGGACTCTCCCATTTTAAATGACTCCCGTTAGAAGCAATTTCTTTATTGTTAGATGTTCGTCATTATGAAATAATCTCCCCCAATAGTTGCGCATTTTGTCATCATTATCTATGTCATTTAAAACAAAGTACGTAGAGTGGTAACCGTGCCCTTTCTCAATAATCTATACCACCAATACTCGCCCGAGGATCGAGTGTATAAAACTGAAGTAGTCTTCTGAAAAACGCAGTGTCATCTTTTCGTTCACTGCGGAAAGAAATGTAAACCTCCTTACTCATATCCTATAAGAATCAACCTAGTCTCTCCCACTTCAAACAGAGCCCAGGCACCAGCGTATGCTACTTATTTACACGCAGTTCCACGTCGGATGCATCTCACCGCTCCTCTTCCTGCAAAATGGTACCTTTCGCTCAACATTCTGACTTTATATTCATAAACCTGATCCTTCTAACTGCGTATAGGGTTGCTCACCCACAAACCTCTCCCATCCACTCACCTAACTAATTTCAACGCCGTCACCAAAACGGTGTGGCAACCGTACCCTGCCACCGCCTTCTAAAACAGACATTCATTATCATCGTGACCCTTACTTTTCATGAACTCCACCCTACCAGCAGATGACTGTGGCCCGCTGAAATCACCTTGTTTCTGACGAACCCTGATGGCGCACTCCAGATGAAATTAGGTCCGCATCTTGGGTTCTTCCTGTCTCATTCATTATCGACACCTCCGTCCATTTTAGACAGTTCAGACCTCATACTATCCCCACCAACACTGAGTCCTACGTGGCATCTTCTCTTCCTTTAGTGACCGTTTCCATCTACCACACCTGCTGGTCTTGACCATTTCTTATTTTCGAAAGGCGGAGCCTCCTGGGGTGGAATACAATCCAAGATTTCTACGCTGAAGTTACTTAGTCCCTAGTGCATCTGTCTTTGTAGCTCGTTCATTATCTATACCTGCAGCAGTTGCGCCCTGTCCGCCCTACCAAATACCGGTTTATTTATCTTTACTCATAGCGTAGACGATCCACACACCAGATAAGCCTGTCCATCTAATCAAAAGCCCGGATTTCTCACATAATCAGCCACCATCCACATATCTTTGTTTGCACTATGCGTTCAAGTAGCTTCCTTCTTGAGCCGCTCGTAAGATTGATTGCTTCTCAATCCGCAGCTGGCAGCTAGGCCAGACCCTCATTTCTCTCTTCCAGGCAGTATACTCCTACTTGGAGGGAAACACTTACCTCATGCTCTGACTACTGCGGTTTTGGCTCGCTTGTAATTATCCAATCCTGGAAAAACTATGTCCCCTTTACCCTACCCATACCATATTTGAATTCATTCCTTCAAACCACGAGTGCACCGGCGTTATCACAGTATTGCAGGACGCGGTCACATTCACCGATTTGGCCGGCGCACATAGGGTGGACAGCTCGGGTGCAGCGATGTGCGGGTGCAGCTAGGTTGGCGGATTACACCTCCTACGTTCACCCCCAAACAGTGTTTTCCAGTTTTGGTGGCCAGCACCCGGTCAGCCCCACCCACTAGCAATGTTGTGTTAAATAGCACTCTAGCTCCTACGTTCGCATGCACTAGTTCGTACTGGCTTCCTCTTGCTCCTTCCCAAAATTCTTCTGCCAAAACCATGCAAAACGAACTAAAGAAGTACAGTTTTTTATTGACATCTGATATGAACTAACGTTCACAATATATCTTCAGATTCGAAAACAGCTGAGGACCGTCATTCTTCATCAACTTCTGTTTGGTAATAGACCAGTGCTTTTGGCAACTATTCTCCACACGAATCCATCAGACATGGCCCCATTTGATTCCGGTTCTCTCTCTTTTCCAACCTTACCTTCATCTCTAGACCATGCTGGAATTCATGAAATCAAATTTGCCCGAAAAAACCTCATGAGTTAGTCTTACGATTACACAACATCCATCCCACGTTGCCGCTGTCCTTGCTCACGGACTGCGCTTCCAGATGATTTTGCGCTTTATGCTGCCTCATATGATATCCAATCTGATTTTTACTCATTTCCACTCCCTTATCACATCCATATTGATCTTTATCTTCACCATAAAACCCTCTTGATCTTCGAGGAGCCCGGTTAACTAGCGAAGGCAACCATTGCCTTCATATTTTGCTCCTGAGATACGCACATTTGATGCATTCAAACATAGTATTACTCGCAGTGCAGGACTGGTAATCGGCCACAGAAATGTCTTTGCAAATCATTATCCAGCTTTGGTTTAAAAACTTGAAACCCCACGCCCAGCAACTCACACTGTCTTTTATGATCTTGTTAGCGAAAACATTACATTGCATGTCTGGTTTCCGTTTTCCGTGTCTGTATTATGCCTTCTTTAGACAATTTCGATCTTGTCTTGCGCTTGCCTCTCGCAAGTCGAGAAATAAATGCATTGATATTATTATTGTTAATCAATACCCGTTTTCATTAGAGCATGTACGCTGAATGTCTATTTGGACTTTGTTTGTGCTTGTTGCGCGCGCTGCAGACAGCCCTCAATTTTTAGTTTTTTTGAAGGTTTTCCGTTTCCCTTTTTCCCTCTTTCCCGGTTTTACTTTTTTCTCTTTTTTCCCCACTTCCCGTTCAAACTTGCTTCCTTACCATGTTTCTTGCCCCTCCGTCTTTTTGTTGGGGTTATTACAGTTCTTCAGTCGTGGTCTGTTTTCTTGTTGTGAACCGACAGCCAACGGTTTCGCTTTTCCCTCACACATCTTTATTCGGGTAAGGTAGTAGCTGTATTTTTGTTTTTCCCTTTTTGTCTGTCGGCCTTCGGCCATTATTGTTAGTCTAGAGCCCGCCACATTGTGTAACGCCGAAACAAAGTGAGTTCTCTGCTATCCTGCTGCCCCTTCGACCCTCGACGTCTTTTATCTGGGGGTAACAAAAACCAAAAGATAGAATGCAGCCGATATAATGGCCGCCTCACTGTTGTTTTCTGTTTTTGCCATCCGACTTACGCATATCCTTGATCCATTGCTTGGCAATGGGGATTTGGGCAAAATACCTGTAGAGGTACCACTGATCTGACCGAAGCGGTTTTAGAAACTGAATCTGGTAGGCCGCTTCGCGCGCTGCAAGGGATTCTCATATGGATGTTATAACTCTGATCCTGCAGACCTCGTGATGACTGACACAGATCCCATACTGCCTTCCCTTTTCTTGAATTGCTTAATCTACGGCTGTGCAGTTTTGGCCAGGGAGTTAATGGTCGCGTGGGTGACCAGAACACTAGCGGGTGCACGGCTTCAGAGTTAAGTCCTGTGAATCTTTTTAAAAGGTGAACGAATAGATGAGCCATGGAATGCGAGCTAGACGTATCGTACACACGGAAAGCCTGCCTCATTGGGGTTCCAGATACTGATTTTCTCTGTTCTACGTAGCACAGTGAAGCGCCCCAAACTGAATGATATGACCGCGTGATCTTCAGACCCTAGGTTGCCAACGCTTCGAGTTGGTTGATGGAATTTGGCTCAGTAGAAATTACTAATCCAACGCCGGTGCGGCGAGGGTCCCTCCAATTGCAGTGGGCTGCCCAGTATGCCAACATCGGCCCAGTTCAAAAGCCATACTGAAGAATGTCAGACAGATGGATGCTGATCCAGCATACGTCAGGGAGGTTAAAGTCATCCGTAATGAGCGTGAGCCGGTGCCTAACCCAGTTCACTGGGATTCGGTTTTTCGACAATCTGACCATTTTTTTGCCCCAGGGGAGTCTGGGGGCCTGTAGATTACTCCCACATGGCACGTTTTGTTCTATATTTGCATAGGTGCCCAGCGCAAACTGGAACGCAGTCCAAGATTGCGAATGGAAGGCAACTGGTCTTTAGCTGTTTGCTTTTGTAAAATGAACAAATTCCGCTCGCTGGACATAAGGATCATTACTCCCTTAACAGACAGCTCTTCATCGGATTATCCTGGATGCGCCCGTGTCCTGGTAAACGTGATCACCAAGGCTACACACTGGGCTGCCAGGGTTCGGAGTTCAGGGCTTTTGGGCGTTTATCTGGCTATTGCTGTGGATGCAGCGGTATCCTTCAACCAACAAGGTACGTTTACGTGCGGGCAGCTTGTGAGTGGAATGAACTGCATGGTGGCCAGTCGACGTTCGCTTAGCCGCAGATTCGCTGCGGATTAACGGCCAGCTGAAGCTTCAAAGTTTGTGTCCTGCATTCATGCAATCTGCGATTTTTAGGCATCCTTCAGTTATTCGGACCCAAGTAGACGTCTGGTTCGGTTGTAAATCGGTGTAAAACGCCGCCAGCCGCGTATGAATAAAATCAGCAGTCTTGAGAGTTCCATAGACTATCCGTGGAAGGATCTTCATAAAAAAACATCCCTCAGATAATCTGGTAATCTTGACAACGTTCCTCCGCCACTATCTTCACTATTTTATTGGCCACTTATTTTGCTGAGTAAGACTCTTTTATCCAGCTCACAGGAATTCCCGTCCGGTTTTGAATAGGTTCCACCTCATTACCGAATCCCTGCCGTTTCTCGGCTCAACTCTTCTGTCCACCGCTTGGAGCTGTTCACTTTTGAGGATTCCGGCCATGGCTTGAGGTCTTCTATTATCCTGCTGCTAAACTTTGCACCAGCGATAGGCAATTTTGATGCGCTTGAGCATGAAATGACACGAAGTAAGCTGTGAACGAAGGGTCCCACAAAATTACATGAGCCTTCTTAAACAGCCTTCGTAGCTTTGATGTGTGACTGGCACACTTGTGCATTGCATTTTGTGTTTCAGATTTTGATCGCGCTTCCAAGATTGCTCAAGTTTCCCGAGAGGCATGCAAATATGTCCGTTTATCCTTTGTTTTTTCTTGCCTCCTCTGCGTTATGTTTGTACAAATTTAATCTTAGCCTGCGCATACCTTATGCATGCCAAACAACATACACATTACGAATATTACTAATAATAACGGCAGTTGACAATCGACCAAAACGCATTTCAGGAAGTTTGTTTGCCGTTCGAGTCCACGGGTTTGCGAATTATTATTATCAGTGTGCAAAACTAGCAGTTGGTTTCCACCAACTACAGAATGAAACGTTTGCTGCTTTGCTTGGGTACGGTTGAATTCTCGGCTCACCCGGCACTAACTGGTGACCGAGTCGTTTTATCTTTAGCAGGCTACGAAACTGGTTCTTCAATAACCGCGTCATTTACCTAAATGTCGCTTTCCGGGTCTCGCGGAAACCTTGGAATAGTAATACTATTAATCATGTATATTTCTTGATTTGCGAGGGGCATGCGCGATTCAGGATAAAATTTCCCCTGGAATGAGGCGAAGCATGCGCAAATAACGGAACTCAGACAGGATAAGTTGATGGGTGCAACTTTGCATTAATCGGGAGGTATGCGTGAAAGTAGAATCAGACTCTGCAAAGCAATATACAAGGCACAAGTATGCCATGCGGAAATCAAGACTGGAAAATCTGTTTTTCATGATTATACAGAGTTTACAGGGACTGTCCTTAAGTCGTTTCGTCCTTAAGTGCACCAACTGTGTGTATCGCTGGTGCAAATCTTGGGCGGATCTCAACAGTGAATGCCTACGCATAGCCGAAGGTCGCGCGGTTAACAGCGTTTCATAATGGACATAAACGTTTAGCTGAAAGGATAAAGCATAGTAAGTGCGCAATGACTGGATGGAATTAGTCAGATAGGTGCATAATGTCATGCAAAGGCATTAAACAAAAACAATGGTCCCATAAAATGTTGAATAAGGCAGAGGATTACCATTAAGTCTATGCCGAACCATCTAGAGGATGCGATTTAATGAGACATTTTGCAGAGAAGGAATAACCAAACCCCAATTCCGCTGATTTCATTCATATGCGTCTAGACAAATAAGCAACGGATACATCAGGGTTCGAATGATGCATAGCTGTGATGAGGGAGTAGACCTAGTTGATTTAAATATACTTGTCGGCGAGGGACTGTCTACGTTGTTGGGCTTGTGGGCTGATACGCAAGCTGAGAAGAAGCTTGGAAGTCAGTGAACGAAGTTTCACAGGATTTCAGTATGGCAGATATGGTATCAATTGGCAGTGATACAGCGTTAGACGGTCCGTCGGTAGCACTGCCAAAGCGGAACTGGTAATCTACAGGGATGGCATGGGGTTTTGAAAAATGCCGGAGGAAAAGCCGGTTATTGGGTAAGTAAACAAATTTTTTGGGCAGATGTAACCTCCGGAACTCACAGGAGTGAGGAGAGCGGTGCTTGTTAGGCTGGGCAACCGGGGTAGGCGCTGGACAAGAGTAGGTTATGATAGGAGTCTCACGATCGATTACAAGCCAGACGGCGAAATACAGGTGTCTAGAGCTTGCCGAGTATCCTGGAAGAAAACAGACCTGGATTGTGCAAACATATTGAGATGAAGTTAGTTGGGATGAAGTCTCGGAGGCACAACAATAGGGCAGGTACATTGGGGCGGCGAGAATGCACCTGAATAATGTTGCCTAGTAGGCGGATCAAAAAAGAAGGATATATGACAATCTCTAAATATGGGGAAGCGTTGATGTCGTATTCGAAGTAAGCAGCTGGGATTCTGGAGGAGAGTGGATGCATATGTACAGCGGGCCAATCTTTTCGTGACTGTTAGCGACAAGTTGTTGGCCGCCTTGCGTTTGTGGGCCTTCCGACTTGGCAACTGTCATGCTTAGACGGCTTGCCAGATCTCAAAGCGCCGAGGGTGCCACACAGTCGTAGTGGAAATGCGGGTTGGGTTGCCGGATTAGCGGGGTGATTATTGTAGTGCGGGGTAGTGTGGTTAATTGGATAGGTGACCGGCGTGCTTTTCCTTCAGGATGCAGCCGATTTATGTTGAATGCCTTTCTGTTGGTTGAAAGAAAGGCGTGGAAGCGCTTGAGGGCGAATCAATGATAGGGTATAAGCCAGGCGGCTGAGTTTATTGGTAAATTAAGTCTTCGGTGAGACGGCGATCACCTGCGTGTTCATAACGTCAGCGCTGCCAACTTGGGCTACTAGAGTTGGCAAATTCAGATGGGCATGCCTGTGGTTGGTTGGAAGGGCTAAGGGGGATGAATTTCATCCACATAAACAGGTATGGGTTACGACCAACAAAGAAAATGTCTTGGGTTTACTGGTTTCGGCGCGAGTGTACGTGAAGAAGGAGTGTCAGTGGGCATATTATCAGATGGACTAGGAACAGTTTTGTGGGGTGAAGAGGTTCAATCGGAAGTTGAGCGGCGTGCGAAAGAGGCTGATTCTGTGGATTGTTTGAAGATGTAGATTTTGAGGGACGTTGAGCAACTGCCGTTTGCGATTACATTTCGGCAGTAATTATTAGGCATGGGGTAATTGAAGATGTGGGTGGCGGAGTCTATCGCAGGGAGAGGGCAGGTTATTTGAAACCATGACAGAAGGCTCTGAATATGGTTCGGCAGGACGACACCCCACAAGCAGCTTATTGTTTAGAGGGAGAGCGCCTGATACAGCTGAAGTCCTGCCCACTAGACGTTGTGGTGCACTTGCGTGACCGCAGTAAATCCCTCCGGAAGTGAGTTTTGTCAGTGGCATATTTTCATAAGACGTGTAGCTTGCAATGGTTTTTGTAACGATCATGCGTTCGCATCTTTTTCCGGGTGAAACTGTGCAATTCATGAAAAAGGACTTTCCACGTTCTATATAAAAATGCGTAGCCCAACTTGATGCAAAACTCAAAGAATAACAAAATTGCTCCTCAATCTTGCGGTACTCTTCATGAGTTAGACAAAATATACAGAAACCATACCTTTGCGAGTGAGCCTCGGTCACTATCCAACCAAACGTTGGTCAAAAATGAAACAAAATCCGTGTAAAAAGTGAACGCTTCGTGAAACAGAATGAATAGCGTGTAACTGTCCCGTGGTTGAATCACATACAACAGTTTCTGCAGGCTTCATCAGGTACAACAGCGCTTGTCTGTAAACGAACGGAACGTCTACAATCGCTCAACGTGTGCCATGAAATGAATGTGGACAACGACAAAACAAGCCGCCCGAAGTCAAATGAGCCATGATTGCAGCAAATGTCCGTTAAATAGTCCCAAACAAAGGGCACAGGGAGGTAATTATGTAGGCCAATACATCTAACCAAAACTAAACGGCGATCAAAAGCGGTGTCACTACGAGCAAGTTTGACAGGAAGCTTTTTGTATCGAGAGATGGACGAAGAGAGCAGCGGAAAAGAACTTTTAAGCAATCGAGATATCACAATTTTCTTGTTAGATATAAACTCCTTAGCAGATTGTTCATCATGTAGGTTGCTGGGTGATACTACAAGGATTGAGTGTGGTTTAATGGACCGTTGGTAGTGGGAGGCGGCCGGGTGTATTAACCAAAACAGCATTTTTGCACTCGTAATGCTCTTGTGGGATTTTTAGTTGCGGAGTCGAAAAAAGCCCGGTTGCAGCGAGATCGTTGGCAGGAGTGTCATTGGATTGGGAAACAAGACCGGTTAATGGGGACAGTTTCACTGACGAATATTCGCTCCGTTGGATTTTGTTTGCTGTCTTTTTGAGACTTCAAGGGATTTGGCACCAGTTCCGCCGATTACGTCGGCAAGCGGGACAAAGAATGGCAGTAAGAAACTGCAGTTTCATGGGTTCCCTGAGTACAGCGGTGTGGTGCTTAGGCCGTTCTGGCTCTGTTGGCGAAGGCATAAATGGGAGGTATTGTGAGTCAAGAAAGTCTAGAAGTGTAACGAGATACTGTGAAGATATTTTAACTTCCAAACAGACAACTGAACGGTTTCAAGACGTGTGTGTGAGCTCGTATATGAAGAAATAAGTAGATTGGCCAATTCGCAGATTTGCTCTTAAATGCAACTCAGGGCAGGGATAAAATTTGTGATATATGGCGAAAAAGTGGCTTAGATTAGGGCAAGGCTGAACCTGGAACTGTGGCAGTCCAGGTTTGAAATAAACATTAGCAGAATGGTCAACGAGAGAGGAAGCCAAAAGTTGATGCTCGGAAGAATCCTGGAATCTCTCTAACTAAGGAAAAGATTCTAATTCCGATAAAAATGCAAAAGTAAAACCATGGTTCACCGAAACAACAAGGACGGCAACTCACACCGAGGAACGGTCTAACGCAACTGTATTTAAAAATAGGCAATGCAAACATTCGGCGTGTTGCACTTTTTTCTCAGTTTGCACGTGACGATAACTGGCACCGTGTGGGTCACTAACCATGCCTTCATTGCATTTAAAATCTGCTAGACTTAGTTCACCTGCTCAGTTTTGCTAAGAATGATAAACGTTTGTGTAGGCTTAGTCGTCTTATGATTCGCAAAATAATAGGTTTCCACTAAGGGCTGTATCATCTTTGCAGGTGTTAACACGAGTCCGAGCCCGGAATATCATTTCACCTCCACATTTTTATCCCTGGGATTCCAGATTCCGGTCCACGGTGGTAGTTTTTCTCATTGCGTGCAGTCTTTTTACCGTCCTATAAAATAGAAACAACATCCACGTTTACCTTCTTCTCATTCACCAGTTGTCTAAATGTTGTTCCGGGTAAGTCATTTTCATTTTACTTTTGAATGGAATTCGAGTCGATGTGAGTCCCCAGGGATACCAAATACGGATCACACTTACATTGATAACCCCGGATTTTGTGCTTATTACTGAAGGAACTCCGAACGCTCTTTTGGCAATTTAGATCACTTCAGTGCCGCGTCACTTGAATGGATGAGTTTAATCGAGCGGACCGGCACCCCACACTAACCCAAGAGGCCTTAGGTTAAATGTCTAAATTGAAGTCAGCCGTCTACAGCAAAACATTGGGGGTATTCATACACAAGTATAAGGCCATTGTAGGTTGGCATTTAGAATAGTACCTGCTGTCTGTTCTGAGTAGGAGCAGCAATGGGCCGCTAGTGGCCAAGCGGATATGATCATGACGTTTGGACACGAAGGCCGCGGGTTTGAATCCTTCCACTTCCGGTTAACTACCCCAATTCGCAGCCCTTTGTTGGCCGCAAACCCCTTAATAATAAATGATGCACATAGGTACGTCATTAGTAAAGGAAGTAAATGACAAAAGATAAAAGAATTAGAGACAATGTAGGAGGTAAAATGATCAACGACTCTGTGACTGTTTCAAATTTGCATTGGGCAAAATGAGCCAAATTAGTTACCTAATGGACGAATTTAAGATTGGCAGCAGCTTTTAGAGAGTTTATTGCAGTAGGCCCTAGAACCTTGCTTTTTTAACAAGCGTAGTGGCGAAACATATATGGTGTTTTCTGAAGAAAAGTTTCGTTAGGCTTCTGGCTGTACTTCTTATCATTCTTGATTTGAACTGAGAGCGCTTGCAATCCATGGTATTTTTCACAACAGGGTGACACGAGGTGCCTTGGTTTCTGTTCCTTTTAGCGAGACTCACTGGACTCTGCCTAAAAGGGGGGATGCCTAACTGCACTGCATATGCTCGAAAGAATTCTGGACACCCGGAAGATACAAGCCAAAACTTGTGCCATGGAAACGGAGGTGCACCCCTCCAAACCGTGTTGAAAATGACCTGGTCACCAAGGCGATGGTCGACTAAAGGCAGGAGAGCTATGTAGAAGGACTGAACGGCCTTGGCATTTTATCTTACAGACGCCGACTCTTGCACGGTGACCCAAATGAGAATTTCAAAATTGTATATATTCTTTCACACTTAACATGCGAGGAGCTGTTCACACCTAAATCAGACAGTTACACCACAAGGCATATTTTAAGACTGCAGAGCAACCACATAAGGCTTTCGATGACGACCAGGTTCCTCACCAATAGGGTGCGCCCGCTATGGACTACCGGAAACCTTGGTCAATAGTATCAATGTTGATAGAATTAAAGTTCTGGATGCCTGGCGGTCGGCAATATATCCAGAGCTAGAACGGAAATTTTCAGATGTCAACAAGAAACGTATCGGATGCTGCAGCTGATATCTTGATTATCAGAAGCAAAGGACGATACGCAGTGTTGAAATCTGCGGATACCAATGTGGATCCTCGATATTCTCGTCGTGCAAGCAGAACTCTCTCCTCTCGTCGAAGCATTGCATTGTGTACGGAGCTCTTGGTGCAAGAATCTGTAGAATCAGGCACTTTGCTGTATATTCCTGTGAAGCAACTACCTGGAAATGGAATTTACCCCGTGCGAATTGATTCCGTCGTGCGACTACGAGCATCGCATTGTGACACCCTTGTGCCGTAAAACACTGGCTGAGTCCTACGACCAGCTGAGGGATAGCAATTGCAAGGTCATTGGACAACGAAAATACGCGTTACTGCAGGTGTGCATGTTTATTTTCCGGAAACGGAGATACTCGTTATTGATCAACAGCAATCAACCGAAACGATTACCGGGAGGGAGTAGAGTTATAGGTTATTTATCGGTGGCGCTTCTCCTCTGGTCTTCGACGGGTCGGCGCAGCTATGGAATAAAGGCGCAGGTTCAAACCAAACAACCTCTCTTAGACAGTTTCGGCTTCATTCCGTTCCTTCGTAGCACCACTATTTATTAATTTTTTCATTTCTGTCTGCTCACTTGCTGGGCTCCGGCGCACAGGGTCTTTTTTCGCCTAGTTTACGGCTGCAAAATTTGGCACTCCCCCTGAGCAGTGCTGTCTCGGCTTGCTACGTCTGTTTAGTGCACTACCTTAAGTGGTACCACTATTATGCTGGCATTTAGTAAATGCGCTGTGCAGTCTTTTTCACACACTGAGCTCCAGCTCGCCAGGTTTTCGATTTCCGACCCTACAGATTCTGACTTTTGCACCTAAGGAGTGGAATAAAAGCACATGGGTACCGTTGTTTTAGGGTGGCAGTGATTCACAAGCGGCCAGCGTAGCAGGAAAGCTCGTAAAACGGGGGGGGGTTGAAATACAGTTACACGACCATATGCAGAATAACCAACTTCCCGCTCCTTAGAAACATACCCTTTGGGAAGAACCATCTTGTATGCCCAAGCGTTTCCTGGCCCGTAAGAAGTGTTCCTGAACAAGGACCTGCCTGATGGATATAATCTACATCGACTTAATTAGTTCCATTCCACCGAACGGTTTCGACACCAAAATCCTTCAGAGTTCCAGCAAGGTTATGTCGATTGATTCAACATTCTTTGCGAGGAAGGAAATTGGCTATGAGGGCTGGCTGCTTGTGGTCCACCTACCACAGTGTTGTGGCCGATGAACATTCTAACAATTTTGGTGCCGCAGATTTCATTTCTGCCATTGATTTTCTAAAAGAACCTGTCCTTTTCGCAATATTTCGAAATAGACGTTATTTTAAATATTACGCGGTTGAATATTTTTACATGTCCGCGAAAAGATTCATGAAAACCCGTTCTGTGATTGACTAGCTCACATATCGATCAAGGCCACCCAACAAAACTGTATAAACGATAGAGCTCACCTGAATTCTGACTTATTTTGGTGAGTTGCCAATAAACCCGCGGCAGTACTCTGTGTTCGTCTTCTCTTATCCGCTAGCGGGCTGGGCTAACTGTTCGTATTTCGCGCCGCTTATTGCTCATTCAAGGGAGCAGCAGATCTGTCCCGTTCGTTGTGCGACTACGGGCCTTGGGTCTTGAGCCCGAACTTTTCGTGTCTCCCACCTCTGTGTGTGTTCGTGTCCTACTAGACTACAGGCTGTGTGCTCCTGTGATATCGTGCTCTGCGAGTACTTGTGTCTTGTGCTTCAGTGTGTGCATAGGTCAGCCAAACTCGGCAACGTAATACTCAAGGCAGATTGCAGTGTTCTGGAACAGTTTCTCCATGGGTCACCTTTTTTTCTGGTGTTCCTGGACTATTTGCTGCAGGTCACGAGGTGTCGGTATTTAGTCTAAGCATATAATCCGAGACTTTTGGATAATCAGAGAACTGGACGATCGGAGACAATTACAAGAAGATTTGAATGCCTTCGTCCGCTGATCGGAGACAGCAGTTGCCAGTGAGTCATGAAAAATGCGTGTTCATTGAGGTACATCATCAGAGGACATTTGACATGTACCTAAAGCCCTCAATGTTATCCGCTACGACAGGCCAGTGATCATTGTGACTGGGTGTGACGATTGTTCCTTCGTTGAAGACCCCTCCCCACCGATGTGGTGTGTGGGGGGGAGAGGGGTTCCATTCGACTCTCCTGCGGTCAATTGCCGTACAGTGCCGTCAAGCCGCTGTACAATGCCCACGTACGCCCACGATTGAATTTGGGAGTTGTTGCTTCCCCGTGCATGACTATTTAGTTCGGAAAGCAATAGGGGGTGCGGCCGGCCGCCACTGGCCTCTTCTTGGGATCACTTTAAGGATAAGTTGCGAATGACCGTGTTATTTCCTGAGGCGTGTTGCCGTGCTCGAGGAGACATCACTTGCATTCGGCGCATCACCCGAGGTGAACTGGGACCGGGACTGCAAGCTAAATTTCAGTGTCCCAACTGTAACCGATCAGCGGGCGCATATTTAAACCGAAAAACTGGAGTGTACTGGTCTGCCGCGGGTCTGTCGCCTCCCCAGTAGAGCGGCTAAATCATTGAAGGTGTTACCGGGAAAGATGCTTAGAGAGGATGACTACCACAACTTAAAGTCAGCATTGCACGACTACTTGTTTGTAAGGTGGGGATACGGGTCACAAGAAATTGTCGCCGATACGGCTCATCCGGGTGGACTCTCTTTACCTCTAATGAGAAAGCAATAAACAATGGAGAAGCGTTGCATCGGTACACTGCACTGCAAAATATGTTGCCTGTAGACCATATATATGGTCAGATGGCCCGTTCGTAGTGTCGTGAACGTTTTTTGGAGGTTCTGGCCATGATCTTTTATACGTGGTGATTACTTAGCGAATTATTAGGCTAAGGTGGGAAACAATATTTGGGGTATAAGGGGCCTAGACAGTAGTCATAGATTTAAAAATTTAAGTCCGTTGTGGGTGAGATATTTTAAGCGAATGTAAACGTGAAAAGGGTAAATGGGGGACAAAAGATACTAAAAACCGTGCGAATTTTTCCGTGCCCATCCGGTACCGGAACGGCACCGGTAACATTTCCGGACTTTTTCCGTATAAAGTGTCCGAATTCACCGGACATCTACCGGATTCTTTCCGGACTGTTACTGGACAAGGGCCGGATCCGGTGTGCCACTTGGGTACCATCTAATGCGTTAGCTTGTTAGAGTTCATACTGGCTAACCCGCTTACTAGGCTATGGTTCACGCTGTTTTTCTGCTTTTGTCCTTATCAGATCCATTAAAGTATCACGCTGTTCATCCTGGGCGACTGCATATCTCACGGGCGTGAAGTCTTCTATTCATTGGGATCACACTGCGGCTCCTTACAGCGTTAGCAAAGGAGTTAGATCCAAAACAGCGATCAGTTGATAAACAAAACATTAACCCTTGAATGAAATGATTTCTTATTTATTTTGCGACTTACCGATGTGGAGAGTGAATAAGGGCAACATATACAAGGATCAAACAAATAGCTTTTCCAAGTGTCGCCAGCTTTCGTAGTTCCGAGAATTGGTGACCTGTAGGTTTTATTCTGATTTCATTGAAGTGATATCTTTTGAATGGTGAAAATTTCAGGCTAGAAACGCACAGTCCAACAGCAAGTGCGCACGTACTACTGAGGAGCGTTTGGATCCCAGAATGAATGAAATCGAGTATTCTAGATACAGGTGGTTTTCAAATTAGTCACAAACCCAGGAAAAGAGAGCTTTGCCTTCGAACCTGCTTAGTACTTCAGAACTTCAACTTAACTTTCCGTGGTGAAGGGGTATATTAGGCGCGTAGGATGTCTAACCCAATCCGAAGGATGTATAAGCTGAACGATCAGTCACCAGCTCCTGGAAGATTACGTGACCCTCAAATCAAACTGTTTGGTCAAATGCTCGGGGTAGGGTCCCCTAAGTCAACTCTACTTCTGTTTGGGCAACTGAGTAGTACCAAGCCCGCAGAGGTCGCGATGAATGGCCGGTGGTGTGGAGATGAGAAATAGAAGAAATAGCATGCGTTGTGAACCCTACACATTGTTTCTTCTTCTTACTCCCTTTTCTTTCATTGTCTTCGTCCTTCGCCATGACTTCAACTGCACACTATCTGTAGTAAGCTTTGTGCTATATATATATATATATACATATATATATATTTCTCACCAGAATCGAATCTGTAGCAAGAGGAGTGTGCATGGAAGCTCTTCGTCGAAGAGTCCACAGAAGAATCACAACTGTGATTCGTTGATAATTCTTGTACACTCCGAATTGATTGATGCACACTCCTCTTGCTACAGATTCAATTCTGGTGAGAAATATCACGTCTTCGTGGTTAGGGTCCAAAAGACTCGTCAACTAGCTGGCTGGAGACACTGAAGGATATGGCAGTGAACCGTGAACAGTGACGATCGTGTTGTCGTCTTCTATCGAATCAGAATGATTGAAAACACGTGCGTTTGTACAGTTAGACTGTGTTTTGTGTGTTGGCTGCAGCAGCATATTATCTTTTCCCGCCTCTGTGGGTCCACTCCCTGTTCCCGTTGGATATTCACTCTTTTTATATAAACGTGTAACTCTGGGGAAAGGCAGCGGTCAGTGAGGCTTGCCTTGCTGCTTAACGCTGATCGATGATGATGATGATGCTTGAACGCATTTCTCTGTTCATATTGATATCAAATCTTTGTAAAACTTGCCTTGAAAAAGGCTACCCACGGTAGTCGAAACGTTGGCGTATTACATCTACCAATAATGCCATGTTATTAATATTATATCATTCACAGTGAAAACTGGTTCAACTCAACGCGTCAACCGTGGGTGATAACCAGCAAAGTAACTGACCAGCGTCTCTGCCCTACCTTCATCACCCAAAGCAGCCAACCAACATCTACTACAGACGATAGGGATACCAATATAGACAGAGAAATGCACACGAAGCTCGCCGCAAGATCACGGCAGTGATGATGTCACCTCGGTTGGTAGTGAAACGTTTACAATCCGATTTCCCAGCTCAGCGGGCAAACCAATGCCGTATATATGTGAGGGGATAAGTCGGCGTTTTTGTTTGTCTCTGGTTACAGCCATCCATAGGTTGTGGCATGTGACAAGGTCTGTGCACTCCAAAATCCAGCTGATGATCTTTAACCGAATGAAGGCCTAGACAACTCATGTCCGCTTTAATAAAGTTAGTCCGTATCTTCAGCTTGCCATTGAGCTGACATTTCCAGTCTTAGTCAGGTAACGGCAGTTGACTCTGGTGGAGGTAGGCGACGTCTTTGGAGAAACGACGAACGCCGTTCGACGTTCATGCAGCTTTGAAGCACAGTGGCATGCGAGCCGCGCCCATTCCGCCTAATTTATGCCGCATAGCTGAGGGGCCTTTAGATGAAGCTCTTCCATCCTTTTATATTGCTTACTGTTAGCTGCCACATTTTGCATACGTGCGTAAAGGCTTGGGCATGCAACAGCTCGATAAAAGCTCAACTTTTATGCGGAGGCTTATTTCATTCGTCATCGTTCAGCGTTAGACAGCAAGGCAAGCCTCACTGACCGCTGCCTTTTTCTTTAAGGTTACACGTTTATAAAAGGAGTAAATATCCAAAGAGAACAGGGAGTAGACCTACATAGGTGCGAAAAGATGAAATGCGGCTGCAGCCGACAGACAGAACACAGTCTAACTGTACAAACGCACGTGTTTTCAATCATTCTGATTCGATAGAAAATGACAGCACGATCGTCACTGTTCACGGGTCACTGCCATATCCCTCAGTGTCTCCAGCCAGCTAGTTGACGAGTCTTTTGGACCCTAACCACGAAGACGTGAAACACCTACTTTACCTAAGTTCGCTGTATATTTTCTCACCCCACGTTGCCATGTCATCTGTTGACCTCCACATGGCTTCTTCCACTCAGTGAAAGGACCGCAAAAAAGGCACGGCACGGTAGAAGAGTGTTCGCCATACGCAACACGTCGATCAACCAGCGTATTCAACCAAGCTTCACACAATGAAACGAGGTATTCTGAGAGCCGGCCCCTAGTGCTACATTCCTGACCTCCACATTACTCATGCGGTCACTCCATCCAATCCTAGCCGTACGATGTAGACATCGGTGGTCGAAAACCTCTAAACGGTGAAGATCTCCCACACGCATATTCCACATCTCGCAACCGTACAACAGAACTGAGCGGCACAGTATACACGACCTTTCAACTTCAGTGAAATATCAGGCCATAAGTATTTCAGTCTAGCGTAAGCCGCTCGAGCCTTCGATATACGCGTGCTCACCCATACTGCCGTGCACCCATTGTTAGACACGCAGCTACCAAGGTAGGTGAAACGGTCCGCATTTGTTAGTTCCTCACAATCTTGTATCACGTTCGGGAATATTGTCATCCAGTCCTGTATTAGCAGTTTGCACTTTGAGGGTACCAAGCGCATGCCGAACCGAGCGACAGACCTCGACAGTCTGTCTAATGCATGTTGTGCATGGTCCGAAGATTAAAACTGAAACACAACGTCACCTGTCTAATCTGGGTCGCACAGCTTCTCACCATTACCCAGTTCGATTCCTCAAACATGAAAATCTCCTAAATCATCTTTCATCACCTCTTCCATGACAAAGTTACCAAGAATGGAGAGATGGGAAACCCTTGTTGAATGCCGCTAGTCGTTTCGAATGAACTTGATAGTTCACTGTATACCCTCACGCTACCATGGGTATGCGAGTATAATGCTCACAACAGGTTCATGAACTTCGTTGGCGTACCCTTCCGATAGAGAGCACTGAATAGTGTTGTTCGATCTACCGAATCGAACGCGCCCTTCAATTCGAGAACGACTATGATCGTAGGGCGGCGGTGCATGTGTGCCGCGTTTCGAGTGTATGGCGAACAGTGAATATCTGTTCGGCGCAACCTCAACCTGGACGAAGTCCGGCCCGCTGTCCGCGGATGCTACTCTCGCGAATCGGTGTCAAACGGCGCAGCATTATCGAAGCTAACACCTTAGTGACTATCGGAATTAAACTAATGCCACGATGATTGCTGCATTCACTCCGTGTACCCTTCTTCAAGATGCGTACGGTCGGCGAATCACCCCACGATAACGGAATACGCTCCTTGTTCCAAATATCACAAAGCAAGGAGGCAAGGGATTTCATTAGAGCTTCTCCACCCAGTTTGAAAGAACTGGGACCGGTTGCTTTCCCCCTATTCAGAGGCAAAATATTTGCCTGGACTTCCAATTCTGTTGGACGGTCAAGAGACGCCTCTCGAGAATTCGCAGCTACAGACATCGGCCTTAATATGTTAGCGTGTGGCCAGCTCAACTGATCCTTGAAGTGCTCAGCCAAACGGCCCACCCTTGTTGTCTACCATGGATGAGCTCTCCATTCCTATTGCATACGAAGTTCACCGCCCACCGCTGTCGCGTATAGGTTTAAACAGTCTCTGACTGTTACCTAAAGCGGCTGCTTCCACCATCTCTTCAGCTACCTTAACCCACCAGTTTTCGCCGTCATTCTTAAGGCTTATCGTCAACTGACGCCGTAACTGTCGACGCATCTTATTCACTTCTTTGCATATACGGAACTGGAGTTTTTGTTCCATTTGACCCGGAGCTCCAGTATCTTTCATAAATGCTAGATCTAGGACCACAGGCAAAATTTGCTGCCAAATGCATTGCCTGCTTCATTTGATCCTACTGCTCGTCGGAGTTCTTAGATCCTCGGATGGTTTCTGCTCATAGCTGTTGCAAACAGCCGAATCAGACAGACGTTCGACAGCCAATCGGGTTTGTAGTCCGTGTCGATGGCCGTTTAGCTGCAGCAAAAATCGTATTGAAACTAACGCATGGTCCGATTCGACGTACGTGGTCCAGTATGATCTACAATTCTGGACAGAACCACACCAGCGGTAGCTTACTGCGATATGGTTGATCTGACTCAGAGTACCTGTCGAGTTAGAATACCATGTCGCTGTGCGCTGCGAACTGTGTCGGAAATTTGCGTTAGACTGAAATAAATTATTGTCTGCACAGAATTGGAGAAGTCTTTCCTCGTTATCTGTTCGCTGAGCAGACAAGCGGTACCGCCCATCTAAACAGGATTGCGATGCACTCAGTTTTACGACATTTGCATTACAATCACTTAAAATCACTTTTGGTTGGGGACAGAAGAGATAGGTTGAATAAAAGAGAGGGAACTCTGAGCAGTAGCATACGTATCACTACCCACCGTACCTGCGCTCGATGCAATGGGCAGCGCGGTCCTGATTATCCTGCGCGACGACCGATGCAGTATGAAATTATTTGTAGGCATGTAACTCATGGGGATTGATGGACGGGTGCTGCTAGGGAGTCCTGCACTAAGCAAAAGAACGATTGGGATTTTCAACGAAAGCCGTTGGTTCTGACAAGAACCTGATCGCAAGGCAGCGGGGTATGGCTGAGTGGGAGCCTATCTACTTGGATCAATTATTCTTCCATTCGTTTTTCTGACGGAGCTGCTGACTCAGATCAACTCCCGACTTGGTGGACCAGGAGACTACTTTGTCACGCCTCTACTCATTGACGTTCCAGGCATGATTGGATCTTCGGCTTGAGATATGCCATCCTGCATAGCTCATTGAGTCATGGAGGCACGCAAGCCATCACACCATGTCAAGGTGTAGTCTCGTTCAGCTTGAAGCGTTAAGTATGTAAGTGGGACAACAAGTCCTCAACGACCGACCTTGTTTGAACAACTCTGAAAGTTGATTAAAGGAAAGGTAAATTTTGGACTGATTTACAAACTATGTTCTGTGAAGCTAGTTTATGTGCGTGAGCTGTCTTTTATCTGGTTTTCCTTGTGTTACTGTTCCCATCTGTTTATATCCTTAGAAATTTGGCTCATTCATCGATTCCGCTCTGTTTCAGAAAACTAAAGTAACCGGATTTTGTCATTCGGCACAAATTTCTCGAAGGAATATCAGAGCTCCTCGTCAGAGATAATGAAGCGGAAAAATGCGGAAAAGCCGAACTCATGTTTGGTCGCTCATGACGGTAACCATTGTGCTTCTAGCCAATCATCGTAATAGACTTGAGCGATATCAGCGAATCTGAAGACTCCTATGAGGCCAAAGTTTCTGATATTGAACGTCAAATTAAACAGTTGGACGATAAAGTTCATCCCGGTATGTGTTCATTCTCGTGCTCTCCTTTGTTACTGTACACTGTTCCCACAGAATATTTAAAAGCGAAACGTAAAATCGACTCGTGGTATCTGGATGAAAAACAACGGGTGCAAATCCTACATGACTATCGGGTTCGTCTGTCCTTTATTGTTTTGGTTAACCGGATGATTTTTCTTTATTCCAACTTCTAGTTAGAAACGGTAGATCTAGAATACAAAAAGGAATATGAAGCATGCGACCAAGATTGTGAGGTTTGTTCATCTATTTGAAACACTATTTTCTGTAACCAGCTAGAAAAACGGCGCATTCAAGACTACTTGACTTCTTTGTGTGAAGAATTGAAACGTCGTTTGGAACAGGACAAGAAAAATATCGAACTCACTCCAAGTGGAGGTGAGCAAAAGATTACTTGTTGTCACTATGTGCGCAACTTTGTCCCCGGTTTTTCTGTTTGTGCTCATCCTTGTCTTTATATCTGGTCTAATGGCTTTTGTTTTTGAGCTCGCTTCTTTGAGGTTGATTATTTGATAAAGTGATTACAGACCAAAAATGTTTTTAGTCGTGTCGAAAAATGATAGGACGACTGTGGACACTGGTATATCGAAGGCTCGAGCGATGTTTGCTATATTGAGGTACTTACGGTGTCGGCCTGACATTTCACTGAAGTTGAAAGGTCGTGTGTACTGTGCCGCAGTGCGCTCAGTTCTGTTGTACGGTTGCGAGACGTGGAGTATGCTTGTCGGATATGTTCCTCGGTTGGAAGTTTTCGATCACCAGTGTCTATGTAGTATGACTAGGATTGGATGGAGTGACCGGACGACTAATGTGAAGGTCAGGAATCTAGTAGTAGGTGCCGATTCTGAGAATACCTTGTGTCAGAGCATAAGACTTAGTATACCACGTTGGTTGGTTTACGTTTTGCGAATGGCAAACACGTCTACCCTACCGTGCCCTATTTTGCATTCCTTCCACTGAATGGGAAAATCCTCGTGAGGGTCAACGGATGACATAGCGACGTGGAATGAGAAAATATACAGCGAACTTAGGTAAAGTAGGTGTTTCACGTCTTCGTGGTTAGGGTCCAAAAGACTCGTCAACTAGCTGGCTGGAGACACTGAGGGATATGGCAATGAACCGTGAACAGTGGCGATCGTGTTGTCATTTTCTATCGAATCAGAATGATTGAAAACACGTGCGTTTGTACAGTTAGACTGTGTTCCTTGTGTTGTCTGCAGCAGGATTTTATCTTTTCCCGCCTGTGTAAGTCCATTCTTTGTTCCCCTTGGATATTCACTCTCTTTATAGAAACGCAGTTGTGGGGAAAAAGCTGCGGCCAGTGAGGCTTGCCTTGTTGTTTAACGCTGAATGATGATGATGATGATGATAAATGTTTTTTGTTTTTGGTGTAATTGTTTGGAAAACTTAAGACGGGCATTCGGTGGAGAATTTTCTGATGTAACTAAGGATTTCCAGATGTCATATCTAATGAACTCGATTGATCAAATATAACCTGAGATGCAGTAGTACTGTTCTATAGTCGTTTTCAGATACAGAACTGTTGTAAACCAGCTACAGATGCATCTCGGATGTCAATTTTTGAATGTTCGAATAGTAATAATCTTGAAGGTCCCACCGCCCTGACCAGAAACCTCCGTTTTTCTATATGTCAATCATTATTTTGACTTATATCTCGTCTCTAAGTAAGGAAAACGTGTCAAACACAGACTTTATTATTCGGTTTTACTTGGCTTCTATGGTAGTGAAATCAAGTATGGCCATAAACAAAGTATGTAGCTATTTAGCGTCCATTTAGCTTGACTGGGAATCATCGTCAGGAAGCAAAAAGATAGAAAATGTTTTATACCAGTGAATCCATTGTCTCGTGTTGTTTGATAACCATGGTCTGTGTTAAACCGTTCAGGTCGTTGAATGTTATCCATGGTTTAATTGTCAAGTAATTTGTTATAGCATATAGCTGGGCCGAGGCGTTTGCAAGTCAAAACATGAAGATAAATGACGGAGGTGATGATCTTTATCCGACTTTTAAATGTAATTTCGGTTGAAAGCGCTAATGAGCGTTTGGTGGTATTATGGAGTAGCAGTGGCTTAGAAAAAGTAGAGCTGAACGTACCGCATCTTTGGAATCAGCAGATCGTACACATAAGAACGCACCCACGTTCTGTTTTTCGTTATCTTATATGAGAGTTCACTCTCCTAACGCGTTTGAATTCGGTCCAAAGTGGTCACTTCATAGTCCCCGTTGATCCGAGTGGGAAAGTTTGATTGACTCATGTGTCTCCAATGCAAAACCCAGGCTGCTACTTACGAATTTCCCCTCCACGCGTTTTGCAACCGACTTATGGTACTGGTTGGCATAGTCACTGTGCAAGCCTTTCTTAAAGTTGGAGGCATCAATCTGTTCTCCCTTGCCGAGGATGGGATCTGCTCAGAATACTAGAGCTTCGAGGACGGAACTCAGTTTGGTAATAGGCTTTATAGCGCAATTTGTAAACAGCTGAGTGACGATTGTCAGAGTGTCAGGGCTTTGTCACTTCCGAGGCTTTACATTTCTCTGCATAGTTCCACCTTAAAGTTGATCTGTCGAAACTCCATGGGAATTGAACTAAATCGGTTTTCGAAGGAGATGACACTAGGTGCTAGCTAGGCTTTGCTTCAGAATGCTTCGACCAACATGCAAATCGTTGATTTTGACGTTAGATTGTCGAAGTTACACGGTATGTATCGTTTTGTTCACACCTACCGATTGCACAAGTAATACAGGATAGCAGCACATCCTATCTAACGGTTGTTCAGGCGACGAAGTTTCTCTATGTCCACATAGGCTTGCACAGGGTTCAACTCTCGCCGGTAGCTCTTCGAAATTTTCGTCACCAACCGGAACGGACTAGTGTCCGTCAACAAGAAACATAAACAACAAAAATTCTGAGTCACATCAAGACAGTTCACTTCGTATTGCGAATGATTTAATGTTAATAATACATCATTGTTGGTAGATGTGATCCGCTGTTATTAACACCGCATCATTCACAAAAAACGCCAATAAATGACGCATCGATTTGTCGATACACTCCTTGCGTCATTCGGTAATGATATTTACAGTGCAGTTCACTTTGCTGTGACAGCCAGTAGCCTTACACTGACGTGCTCTGGTTTTGGTTCCCTCCCTGTATGGTCGACTACTCAGAACCGAAATGAATAGTGAAGACCGACGGTAACGTAGTAACTTGAAGAATTATACAGAAGGAAAAAATGTCAAATGCGATTACGCCACTGATTGCGGCATTGAGCCATATCATCTGCTGTCTCCAACCCCTACTTCGGGGAAGCTCATGGATCCTAACTCGGTATTCTAACTACACTCACACGAGACAGTCCAGCGGTTACAGTTTCCATACTCTTTTCCATGTCATCGACTCGCCACTTCGAACCATCTTCCAACCATGAATTGCCTCGAACAGCAACGTACAACGAGGCAGTCGTTCTGTGGGTAGGCGCAAAACATGATCCAACCACGGAGTAGATTTATCTACTCCGATTCAGTGCCTCTTCTGAAGCGTGAACATTAGGGCTCAGTATTTGAAGTCTATCTTCTGAGTTACCGGTAAAATTCTCCCCCCATTTTCTGTCAATACAATGACGTCAACGGTGTTCAAATACCGAACGTCTCCCCATATTTTCTGCCATAAACGACCACGTTTCGCGGCCATAAAGCAATATCGACCCCAACGTCCATGTGTGAAACCAACCTTTGATCGATAACCAAATGTCACGCCGACACCACAGAAGTGGCAAGTTAACAAAAATGCCAACTGAGTCTTCCGTATTCTTGAAGACAGTTCTTCCGACATATATAACAACCCGTTGGTATACAACTACCCAAGTAGCTAAATCTATCCACTTCACCCAGTTGTTCCCCTTCAAAACCAGGGTTCGGCTTTGAGCCAGTTCAGTTATGGGACAGCATTTTACACTTCCAAGACGCAAAACGCATCCCAAACTGTCGTTAAGATGGTCGAGAAAAAAAGCGACTTGCTTGATTCTTCACCCAGTCGCACAACATCGTCCGCATATTCTAAGCCAGACAGTTTCATATCAGATTAAATACCAATGCCATCATTCTCATGTGAGGACAGGGCCATCTCGTAACCATTTTAATGACAAAATTGGAAAGAAACGATAGAAGCCAAGCTTGCTGAATACCGCTCACTTCTCGTGGCGAACTCGGATGAAAGATCACCGTAGGCACGAATTCGCCTTCGTCTATTTGCATACAGAAATTGGATAAGTGAAATGAATTTTCTGAGACACCCTTCAGTGAGAGGCAGCGCTACAGAATTGAACGATCGGCTCAGTCGAAAACCGCTTTCAAATCAAGAAAGACAGAAACCATGGGTCTACAGAGCATGTGTCTATGTTCTTGGACCTGTTGTAAAATGAAAATTTGCTTGGTTTTCGCGTATACGCCCTTCGCGAGTACCAGATAATGAGCAGAGAATAATGCCAGCAAGCAGTTCGCATGCAGTGCCTGCAAAACTAATTGCTCTGTTGTTTTCACATAGCGATCTATTACCTTCCTTCTAAATCGGTGCAATTCACACTGGTCCATAGAAATCTGTTCCTTTGTCCAGATTGATCCCAAAAGTTTTCTTAACTTATATGTTAACACTTCGCCATCGTCCTTGCAAAATGACGGCGACAGCCCATGTGGTCCAACTGCCTCATACCCTTTAAAAATGCCTATCTCCCCGAGGACCTCCTTTTTCGGTGGAGGACTGGTATCCATTTGCATTGGTTCCGTTCCAGGGATAAGTGGAATGCCCACTGCAGCTGTGAGCCAATTAGACTGCTCCCTACAGTGTTCTGTCCAAAGCTCCAGTTGATGGTCTTTAGAAAGAATCGGTGTGCTGTCGGATTCCTTAGTCACCTCGCTGATACTCGGCTTCCGTAGACCAGTATTCTAGATCAGCCAGTAAAGTTTGGGACTTCATCCGATAGCTGCAGTATTTTTTATTTACCCAAGTTACCCTATCCACGAGTGTTCGCTGTCACTTGGTCAGCTGATGTCTCAGGGATCTACGTGTCTTACTGCATGTGGCATCCCGGGGGACGGATCTGACAGCATTCAACAGAGCGACTGAAGTCAAGGATATTCATCGTTCCTGAGATTAACATGACATTGGACCCGGCGTGGCAATTGTCGCTGAGTGTAAGGTTTCTTTGACCTGCAACTAGTGTTCATTCGGATCCTAGGCATTTTTTTGAAACGGTAACCTCAATGAAAGTTCCGATTGGAATTAAATTCGCATATTATCGTCTAGAATCAGCTTTGCACCACGCATGATTTTTGTGCTGTTGTGACCACGGACTAGGAGCAAACAAAAGTAAGCTCGGACCAAACCATGACCTGAGTCCACGGTGTGGACTAGAATGATCAGCAATCCTTGATTGATCTACCCCCGTCACAACGAGACTACCCCTTGACATGGTGTGATGGCTTGCGTGCCTCCATGACTCAATGAGCTATGCAGGATGGCTTATCTCAAGCCGAAAATCTAGTCATGCCTGGAACGTCAATGAGTAGAGGCGTGACGAAGTAGTCTCATGGTCCTCCAAGTCGGGGGTCGATCTGAGTCAGCAGCTCAGTCGGAAAAACGAGTGGAAGAACAATTGACCCAGGTAGCTGGGCTCCCACTCAGCTTGCGGTTAGGTTTTTGTTGGGACCAAAGGCTTTGGTCGAGAACCCTAATCGTTCTTTTGCTTAGTGGCTGTACTCTCCAACAGCACCCGTCCATCAAACCGCATGAGTTACACGCCTACAAATAATTTCATACTGTATCGGTCGTCGCGCAGGATAATCAGGACCGCGCTGCCCATTGCATCGAGTGCAGGTGCGGTGGCTAGTGATAAGTATGCTACTGCTCAGAGTTCCCTCTCTTTTATTCAGCGTCTCTTCTGTCTTCGACCCAATCTGTTTGCCCCTTCTGCCTACCCATAGTATCTCCATTGATAACACGCCCGATACTCGCAACGGTTTATTGTCAAGTAGTGTAATAGGTGGTTTTCAGTCTGTTAGCTCACATTTTCTCAAGTCTCGTCAGCCTCTGAATCTCGGTCCCTTCAATGTGCACACTTTAATGCAGGCTGGCCAACAGACGTGGACTCGCTTTCCACTGATATCTGCCGCGTGAGTAAAATACGAATTCAGGATTCGAGTAGAGTAGAGCAATTCAACTAACTGCGCTTAATGTATCGTCAAGATGTTTCCTTCACATCGAAGGTAGCTGAGTGAAACGAACCTCTAAGCTTAAATAACCCGTCCAAGCTTTCTGTTTATTCAAGACTGCCATCCGAAACCACTTGGTGATAAATGTTTTCGGAAAAGTTCACGATGTTCTAGATATGGACCAGTCGTCCTCTGTTAACAGTTGTCAACTGCGCATTTCTTCAATACACTTATTGATGAAAGTATTTGCAAAATTTGGTGGTTCAATGTATTATCCCTTTCTGTTCTGGTACAAGTTATCAGTGTTCTGAGTCCATATTGTGACACCAGTCAACGTGAAGAATGTTCTCTTTTTTTCTATTTCTATACTTAGATATTTTGGAATTCAAACCAGCGATCACGCGTAAGCTACGTCGACGTGCCGGTAGCGAGGCTCCTTCGGCTCATGCAAACAATTTTGTCTACTGGGGTGATTTACTCTTATGCGGCTCAGCTTGGCCTCTAAATACTGTCCCATGCAAAGGTGCCCTCACATCATTAGATACTACCAGCATGACCGATGTGAAAAGTCCTGCAGCAGATGGGACAGCTAGCAACGAGGCGAACACAAACGCGACCGGGCTTGATACATCTGATTCGACTAGGCCGTTGTCCACGAGTACTGCTTCCGATTTACCTGTGACCACATCTACAGGGCCAACAAACCTCGGAATAAGTTCGAACTCCGCCACAAAAAGCAATTTTTTTGGCAGTCTCGGCGTGAATCTGTTTGACGGTAGTTTGCTTGCTCATTTGTTAACTTCAATCAACAATAGTGGTTGTGGTGGTAGTAACGGTGGCCCAGGTGTTGCTGGCAATACGTCCGCAGCAGGATCCGTTGGCTGTGCCGGTCTCACCGGTTCTTCCGTTACAGCCGGGATCGCCAACTTGGCCAGTCTCACTGGGGCGGCAGCCTTGTCGAATTATTTGCACGGCTCTACTGCCAGTTCAGCTGCCGTGGCTGCCAGTCTCATATTACCACCGAACAGTGGGCTAGTTGCGTCGGTTGCAGCTGGAATCACTGCATCACCAATAATAGCCGCACCACCATCTACCGGGAAAAAAAGACGACAACAGAATGCTGCACCTACGGCTCAGTTGAATTTACTGCTCCCGGAAAATGACATCTATGCGGATTTGACGGTGATTCGTCGGTAGGTGAATTAATTTAGTGTATATTGTTTGAGGGTGATTAGGGACCAGTCAAGTAACTGATGCGCACACCTGATGGTTGACGATAGCCAAAACCTCGATCGTGTGTTCATTTATGAGCTACTTTCTCTTATGAATTCATCTTTGCTTTCAGCAATTAATGTTGTCAGGCTATCCTGTGGAACATTTATGTTGCATACCATGTTCACGCTATCCAATCTCACATACAATATGACAAACAGCAGTTTCTAAAACCATGCATTTCGATTCCTCATAGGGATTGCAGTAGCTGACACCTTTCTATGGTATCATCCATTACACTCCGCGGAGTTCTACTTTTGAGTTTGGAAATTGTGGTCAAGCTTATGATATTGAGCCGGTTTACCTGGATACACCTTACTGTGCAAAGCTCCATACAGGTACAGAAATGAGAATTTTTGAGGGAAATAAAGTGGTTTATTTTTGTTTCCTTCATTCCGTCGTTTTTCAGGTAGCTGATTATGTGCTCTTTTACTACAAGTGGATGAACACCATAATTCAAAAAAGACATTGAAGGAGCACTTGAATGATGAAAATCAGTTTACTATTCTAAGTTGTTTTTGGACAGGCAGGAAGACATTGGACGGACCCGTCTCACGAACTAGTAGTCTGAGAAAGGATGGATGATCTAACAGTTAAGATTCAAAACCTGTCAATAAGAACCCAGTACAAATAATCGATTGAATGTCTACTAATATGCGATGGTGATATTCCGCTGTTTTATTTCAGCAACCGGATTTGATAGGGAATTTATCAGTTGTTTTACCACGTACTCAGCGCATTTGTGCAGCATAAGAGGTATTGCCCGCAGTCCCTAGAGCTCATTACACGAAGGGGCGGAAAATGAGCAACTATCACCTAAATTGGCAAAAAACCACGGGGATTTCAATAGATCGGATGTGATAACGAGCCACCAAGTGGCTTTTCATCATTTGAGGCAAATGCAAGGTGACAAACAAACAAACCTCAGTTATTGGTCAGGCATGAGAGTCTTATTCGCATCAAACATGAGTTTGGTTTGATCTGTTTTATTTCACAAATCGTCATTTTCTTTGTGTCACTTGTCTTGATTTTCAGTGTTTTCCCCTCCTGTTTGTCCATGTATACTGATATTCGCACAGGGCGTGTGCCAAACTCGCAGGCATGTCCGGTGCGAATACGCCGGGTTCTGCGCGCAAACACCATGCAACCGGTCATTCGAACAATAGCACACTGTCCGGACACAATTTGCTCTCCCCGTCACATAGCGCGGACGGGTCCGGTTGGACTGGGACTGGAAAATCGCACCGATCGGACACCGTGTCCGGTGGTGGCAGTGGCGGTGGTAATGGTACGACTACTACTGGGTCCACGATTTCGTCACCCAATCCGGCTGGATTTGGATGTTCCTCATGGGAACACCAGTTGACCACATCCGGCAGATTACAATCGGGCGGTTCGATTGCACCGAACGCGTCTCCCGGGAGCGGACCATGTGTATGGATCGATGATGGGCGTCTTTACTGTGGTCAGAAATGGTCAGTTCCGTTCTCCAATCATCCTGTTTATCGTTTCTATTACGATCGAATCTCGCAAATAGCAGGCCACATGTAAAACCGCAACTCCTAAACAATAGTTCATGGACCATTTTCTTTTCATCACTTAGATGCTGTTGTTGTCCGTTGTTCTATTTGCTCGCGACTCATTCATTCGTCTCTCTCTAGATTAGGCGACAGTAAGCTGGCAATACACCAGTACGATGTCAGCTGCTGCCGAAACGTAACCAGAACGATTGATGACTAAATATCACATGCGTTGTTTGGTTGGCTCATTTCGTAACGGAGGGCTTCCTTCGGTCTCCAAGAGTGAACGTAATGTTGATCCATTTTTATTGTCCCACAGTTACCAGTATGGTGCCTCAGTTATACTGGAAGGTAGAGACGGAGCAAATCAACGATGCACCGGCACGATCACTGCGATTGGAGCCCAGGATGTGGCGATTCGCCGAAGTTCGGATCACGGGATCTGTCGTGTCACCGTACAACAACTCAAACAGGGCCGCTATACTCTGTGGCCGGCAAAAATCACTTAGTGATAGTGGTCTTTCGCTGAGTGGTGTCCACATTTCTTATTTAGTCCATCAGACCGCTGGCTGTACTCTCCTTCAGTTTATGTCCACGTGAACCATTGTATAGAAACGTCTGATTTTTATTCCCATTTTTCAATGATCTTGTATAATAAATGTGATTTTTGCTATCAACCCAGCCACCGTTGGCGTTTCAGTCTCTAACAATGTGCCTCATCAGAAATCATTTTCAACAGTAGCCTGTCGCAGATGTCGTCAGAAATGGTGTACAAAGATAAAGTGAAACGTGGCTTCTCAATATTCATCAGTGCGGATGGAATACGTTAAAAAAGTAATAAACACATTCTGTGCATGAAATACATGGAAACGCCTCGGTGGCTAATCAAAAATATAAGTAATGTTGATGTGACACCCGCGAGGGAACAATAGCCAAGTGGTTTCTCACGTCAATCGGACTGAATTAACCACCCGGCACGAAATGTATAGCAGAAGCCAGTGGGGAGAGAGGAAGGTGACACATTCATTAAGACACTCAGAATGCCGGATTGAACTTTGGCACTTGGTTCCGGGCTTTCTACCTCTCTTTGTCGGTGTTATAGGCTCATGCTGCAAGCGTGAGATCGCTGGAAAAGACACTAATAACTTTTGAAGCGTAACCGAAGATCATAAGCCTCAATTCGGCCCGACGTGATAACGAGTTTCAATCAGAGATGCTAATGCTTCAAAAAACCGGTCTCGCAATAGATAAGTTGTCGTTTGTAGTTGCTCTTTTTAATCCCACTCGGATCATCCAAAACAAATGTGCAAACTCTAGTCTCCGATCGATTCCGGGCATATCGACCGACCAAGTGTCAAAGTTCAATCCGGCATTCTGAGTGTCTTAATAAATGTGTAACCTTCCTCTCTCCCCACTGGGTTCTGCTACACGTAGACATTTCCTGTCGGGTGCTTTATTCAGTCCGACTGACGTGGGAAATCGCTTGGCTGTTGTTCACAAAATGATTAATTCACCATGCACACTACCCGAAAACTTCAGAATTTAGACTTTTTATGAAAGAATGCGCCGAAGATACATAACATAAACGCGTGGTTTTAGGGGCGTTTCATTCATTACAAGCCCCAGTGATCCTCGGATGTTGAATGTGAACGGGGCTTTGAGAACTGGCTCATCACTTGCCAAGCCATGAATCCTTCGATAGATACCAGCGAGATCAAGGCAACAGACCTAAAAGTGATTTTCCAATTTTAGTGTCACAAACACGCACTGAATGGCTGTCAGGGCAATAGCAAAATTCAAAAAAAAATACATCGGAGGATGATATTTAGTTACTATGAGACTAAATCCTTGGACCAACTGATTTACTCTAATCCATAAACTCCCCATGTTTTTGATTAACTTGGGAACTAAACATCTCATCGGTTTCGCACTTACTATTGTTTCAGAAATTGGCATTCGCTAGTAGGTTGTCCAGCCATCCAAGGAACACTAAATCCTAATAACTTGCTTTCATATCAATATCATGACTAACAGTTTTATCCATAGAACTGTATCTCATTGGATCAGAATGTATTAAGAAGACCTGAAAATAGGAGAGCGAATGCGCGAGGGGGAAAGTCCCCTCGTCAACTATCGAACAATGTTCCCATCTTAAGGCTAAAAAATTGAGTAAATAATAGACACAGGCTTTCAACTGAAATCGTGAAATCGTTCTCACTCGAATATAGAAGAACAACTGAAGGCGATGGCGTGAAGTCGAGCTGAAAAGTTTTGTCGAACCGATCGGGATGTTGCAACCCCGGGGAACAAACTCATGTCTCTGGCCATCCAGCAGCTGAATATCGTGCACGTATCCCTAGAAAGCCTGGAGCGGTATGAATGGCTAGGTTTTCGATACGTTGCCATCTCGTGGTGACTTCAACATTCCGGGCCGTCATTCACGAAAAACACTGGGGCAACTTCAGCACGCGCCTCCAGAGGATGTAGCAAAGGAATGCCAGTGCCCCCATTTATCTGTTGCAAACAACTGGGTTAGTATGAAATAAACTCTCCCAATTGTGGCGATACAGGTAAGCTCAACACGTGTCACAAACAATGTGGATAGATCATAAATCCACTAGGTGACTCATTACGGAGTGGTACCGAACCTCAACTCACAAGGAAGCACTGCATTTGTTTCAACTGGCTTGTTTTTCGTCACATGCATTTCGCCTGACTATAGTGGAAGAGTCGGTTACCATAGTTTCTAAGGCCCATTACACGGGAGCGGCAATCTTGACCTTGCAGTTTGTTGCATAGAAGCATATGTCTGATGCGGCAACAAGCCGGTCGACAGTGACTTATCGTTTACCATTAAAATGGTATTAGTCGGGTTTTTTACCAAATGCCTGATGCGTGGCTTCAGAGGGAGGGACGTGCGCCGTAGCCAGTAGGGCCCACCGCTGAAAAAAAGGACCAGCAAAGGATCTTGAAGCTCATTGGAACAGAACCGTACAAGGTACCAATGCACAGAAATCTAAGCCCCATGCCTCGACTGTTGCCGGATCTTGGGTGGTCATTTGCGATTTGGACGATACAGTCACTGAATCATCTGACCCGGCCTTCAAAGTTTACTTAAATGTTCCCAACGTGACTTAATCTCCGTTCAATGACCTCTTCATGGTCACGGGTCGGTGCTGTCACCGCCATCGACTATTATGTTGAATGTGCGGAAGTTGGACACCTGTGGTCACAGGCGCATTTTGTCCTAACTCTAAACCAACCGCCAGTGAGTCGACGCTGACCGGATTTTCAGCGTCAGAGTGACACCGCCGATAGACGCCGTCAAACGACGACCATATCCATACCGCTGTGGGTCACAAATGCCGAAACCGATGAGAAGAGGAAAGTATCCGCACTGGGCTATTGTATAGTTTTTTTAAGCAAATAGTGCGAGAGTCAGAAGGTGAAGAGGCGGTCTTCCTAAATTTCCCCAGCCGATTACAACAGACAACTTCTCGGCGATTTTTAAGAGAGAATTAGGTGGGGTTACTACCTAACGAAACATTTCATAAAATAGACATTTATCGCCCCAACAAAATAAATTGCATGTGAAAATTTTCGCACGACGTGAGCAGCGTTTCTGTTCAATTCCCCTCAGTCAACCGCGTTACAATGAAACCTACTCACAATTGGATTGATTACGGTGCTCATAAAACACTGCGTAGAATCCTGCTCGTTTTTATTGGCTTTTCTGGAAAATCTTATATTTGATAATGTCAGTTTGCCATCACCAGACTACTATTGATTTTCTCAAAAGTATACATCGTCAGTCTGACCACTCGAAGATGCTAGTTGACAAGATTAAGGTTAAAAATATAAGGCAAATAGCGATTGTTCCATTTTTATCCAATTTTCTCCAAACATCGAGTCAGGCCAAAGAGACTCCTATAGCGTGGCAGATCTTTTAGCGAAATCCATGTATATCGATACGTTTGGACGTGCACAGCTGCATCTTTTGTTTTTGTGAGTTGGCAAACCTCTCAAATTGGATGTCGACGGTTGAGTTGACAGTTAGAATAGTCTGGAGTTCGGAGTGGATCAATCAATCAAGCGAGCGGACAGAAGTGGATGAGAAAATCCTGTGGGACTTCCCATAAACCACCAAAAAACGTGGGGAAATGGGTTTGTATGTAACAAAATACAAGGGGAGATTGTATGTAGTTTCCCATTCCCAGCCACGATAACCATGATGACGTGACCACATCCTGCAACAACGTTGGGCAGTTCGCTACCACCTTTCATGGTCCACTGACTACAGGAGTAAGAGTGACCGGGACAGCGCAGAACATCCAGACCATCTATGATACATGATTATCCCTGCGAAACAACCAACACGAACAGATATTTCTATTACCAGGCATGGGCAGATTCATTTGGTTGCATTCAGGATGTCCAATAATTGGAAAACAAAATTTTGCCCTGTTTGTACGTGCCTGGTTTTGTTCGTTTTCATTAGTGACTGTTTCCCAAGGGAATTTGAATTGAGAATACACCGAAAAAAAATCGACGTCCATGCACAAGTGGCGCTTGGACTGCCTGAATAAAAACATCCAATGCTTCTTTGGTTGCAGTTTGGCTTCACAAATTCGACTAATGAATTCCGATATAGATTCTTCTTGTCGGTTTGTGATAACTGTGATAAACTCTTCCGAGATTCGATTTCTTACGTGGTGACTATAACAGTTCGGCACGGTAATCACGATCAATAATAAGGCGCAATCGACAGCGGTGGGATGACAGTGCTCGAAATCGGTATTAGATTCCAATTTGATGTCGATCTGAGCACAACCGTTACTTTGCAAAATAATGATCTCATGGCCTCACAGCAATAGCTCGTCTTCTGATAAGAAACTTAACTGAAGTTAAAAATTTCATGACAGAAAAACGGGAAATGCCGCAATGATCGATGTTTCAAATAATTATATTATCTCGTAAAATCACTGTACATTTTTTGTCACTATGAACAGAACGATGGTGACCGTTCCCATCGCGAGGTGATCTCGACAAGCCCAACACATCAAACTGTGCAAACACATTTATAATCGACCTTCACAACATCTTCCAGACGCCTGAAAATCAAAAAATGGATCGAATAACGTCAATTAACAACACCGAATTGAAGTGAATACATACCACTGGCCTTCTTTGATCCAACCGAGATTATCGGCAATCAGATGCAGATTCTGGCAACCGTCACAACGGATAATAACTATCCCATGCAAATATGCATGCTTGGAGAAGTACTTTTTCGATCGATGACCGCATTTCTATTGAGCACCATGGAGCAGAGGAAAACCGAACATACTTTGCAAGTGAATTCAATATACATTTTTCCCATCACGTCTGACTGGTTGTTTTCAGAATCAGCTGGATTCTGAAGAACCACACTTTTCGGGAAAGCGTTGGTACAAAAATTTTTGTGTGGAATATAAGTACTCTGAACGCGTGTTTGAGCTATTCTTCCATGAATCTGATTTTTGACAGCAGGTAGCGCGCGGAGTGATGATAGAGATATACGAACACGTAGGGCCAAGGGGAATCGGTTAATTAACATGATGGTGATTATAGCAGGTTTGGAAATCTGAAAGACCGGACGAAATTCTCATTTCATAGGAATCACAAAGCGGCAGTACCAAACACCTAAGGATTTAACAAACCACGTGTCCAGAGATCAACGAAGCATCTTTGTTGTCCCCAATCCCAACTCCTAGGATTATGAAACGAGCAAAATTAATCAAAAATCACTAGCTTTAGTTGGGGCTGAAAACTGCTGCTTTGCTTGGGAACAAATTGATATTTTTCCTACCAAACTTAGATTGTGTCGCAAGGTAATATTTGGTTGTTCGATTACGATCATTTGAACCCGCTGTAGCCACCGAGAGGAGCATGGATTTTATCCTCGAGAAACTGTTTTGGTCGTCCCGTTTCCTTTTTCATTTGACCGCTTCTTCTGTAAACATGCAAACCGTTTGCTCCAATTTGTCGCAGCGCTGGGACATCTCTCTCGAATATATATATATATATATATATATATATATATGCACATCATGTGTCATCGGCTCAGTTCAGCTCAGTCTGCACAACCACTAACCTAGCACCAAGGTGCTATGGGTTTAATCGCGACTTTACAGCACCACCTACTCTTAGAGAAAAAAGAATGAGGAACAGCGACAAATCGACCGCAGAGATAAATTGAACAAGTGCCCAGAAGAGTTTGAATGGAAGAACGCCAATGACGGCGACTTTCAATTGTCGGAACCACGACGAAGGACAAAAATAGTGACAGAGAGGAAAGAAAAATGGGTGGTTTACCCCTCAATAGCTTCTCTATCCTCTAACTTCACAGCAACCCGCTGTCGCCAGGCTCGTTACCATGCCTTACCTAATGAGACCTTATGTGATTCTCTACCACTCCAGGCTTCAGGACCATGACTGCCGGTTCCTCCTTTTCCCTGCCTCGGTGTATTGCGCCCCAGGGGCTGAGGTATGACCCTTGCATTACATTTAGGTACGAAGTCATAAAAAAGTAAATGAATAATCCGCTATCCATCGGGATCCATGATCCCTCGGTGTAGTTGGTACTGTCCGCTTGTCCAAAACGAAACAGAGCTCTGCACGCACAATTACTCCAGCTCTTCTAGAACATTTACAATCCAAGCACAATGTCAAAGAGTTTGTCTTGCCATCAATATTCTTCTACTTTTCGTGTAATGAAGACTTTCTAATTATGAGATTTATCGGAATAGAATCCGTAATTTTTGGTTCATAATGGTTTCCATTTGAACAGACCAATAAAGATCCTCGTGGCTGTGGAATTAATTTAATTTCTAAAGCTACTAAAGGTTAGCTTCCATGATACTGCACCGTTTGACACTGATTCGCGAGGGTATATCCTTAAACAAAAGGCCGGATTTCCCCCAGGTCGAGGTTGTATCTATCAGATATTCACTCTTCATCAGTTAATCAGGATGTGCCACACCACCGCCCACAAATGTAGTCTTTCTCGACTTGAAAGCCGCGTTCGACTCAGTGGATCGGACAGCACTATTTAGTGCTGCGAATTTCGTGAACCTGCGAGCACCGTACTTGCATACGCATCGTTGTTTAAAGATATACGGGGAACTGACAAGTCCATTCGAAACGACTAGTGGTGTTCGACAAGAGTATCCCATCTCCCCATTCGTGTTCAACTTCGTCATGGACGAGATAACAGAACATACTTTTGGAGGTCTCCAAGATATATGCATTGAACTGGCAAATGGGAAAAAGCAGTGTAACCTACATTACGCAGATGACACTGTTTCTGTTCGAATCCATAAAAAATGAACAAAATGCAGTAGACAAACTCTCGAGGTCTTTGGCTCGGATTGCCTGTTACAGGAATGGACGACAGTAGTGCCGAACTTGATAATGGGTGAAGAACTAACGACTGTGAATCGTTTCACTTACCTTGGCGGCTGCGTGTCGAACAATGGTAGGACGACAGTAGAGGTAAACACGCGTACATCGAAGGCTCGAGTGGTGTTTACTGGATTGAATCACTCGTGGCGTCGGCCTGATATTGCACTGAAGTTGAAAGGTCGTGTGTAATGTGCCACAGCGCGCTCAGTTTTGTTGTACGGTTGCGAGACGTGGAGTATGCGTGTTGGAGATGTTCGTCGCTTAGAGGTTTCCGATCACCGATGTCTACGTAGTTTCTCCAGGATTTGATGGATAGACCGGGTGAGTAGTGTGGAGGTCAGGAATCTAATATTAGGTGACAATTCTGAGAATACCTTATGTCAGAGCATGAAACTTGGTAGACTACGTTGGTTGGGTCACGTGTTGCAAATGGCGAACATTCGTCTACCATACCGTGTCTTATTTTGCGTTTTTTCCACGGAGTGGAAGAAGCCATGTGGAGGTCAACAGATCACGTGGCAACGTAGTAGGAGATAATTTGCAGTGAACTTATGTAAACTGGTTGTCTCGCGTCTTTGTGGTTGGGGTCCGACAAACCCGTCAACTAGCTGGCTAGAGACAACGTGAAGGATATGACAGTGAACCGTGAGCAGTGGTGATCGTGATGTCATCCTTTTTCTGTTCAGGATGATTAAAAGGTAGCGTTTATACAGTTATATTGTATTCCGTGTGTTGATACAGCATCATTATCTTTTCCCGGCTACATATTTCCACTCTTTTTACCCTTGGATATTCAGTTCTTATAAAATCGTCTAACTTTGGAAGAAAGGCAGTGGTTAGTGGGGCTTGTCCTGCCGTTTAACGCCGAGTGGCGATGCTGATGCGTTCCGACGTGGTTTTCTCGGAAGTAGGCAAGGTTAAAATAGATTCTCCGCTCAACGGGGACCATATAGTACTCAGGTTTCAGCTTCTTGGCGAACGAATTTAAGCTATAGACGGATGACGAAGAGTCTTTGGATGGCTGGATGAAGAGAGATTACGGTCATTGATACGGGAATTATCAGGGATTGTGGACGAAATTAGTCTTACATTAATCGGAACCTACTCTGGCTGGTAGAAGTAGTGTTCACGCGCAGAGTCCAGTGAAGATGCCCGCTACCTTGGTAGGAGGCCAACGCAACGCTGGTTATGAAGTTGAGGCACCAAGAATCGGGTAGGCATCATAAAGCAGACGACACAGTTTACTCGACCATAGAGGGATGAACAAAAAAGCGGCTGAAAAGCAGGGAGAATATTACCTCATACCTCAATTGAGTATTACTATGGCGGCAAATAATAGTGCAAAGTGTTCTTTATTTACGTCCAGGCTAAATAAGCCATGCGAGTGACGATTGGGGAGTAAGAATAGGGGGTGGCAACAAAGCATAAGATAGTGCGCAGAAGGCTAAGGCTCCAAGAGCATTTCGAGAAGGTTCGCTGAGTAGACGAAGGCAGACTGTTGTCGACCCCAGGTCGGCCCGGGTCTTCTCTACCACGGAACTGGACGTATTGCCCATTAAGATAAGGTCGGCCCTAGAAATTCTTGATAAGGCCAAAGCCCTGGGGCCAGATGTAATCCATCTGAGCACTCCCCGATCGATTGTTTGAGCACTAACCGAACTCTTATTATGATTGTTCACCCAGTCCCTCAAGGAGACAGTGCTTCTGGGTGAATGGAAGACGACGGAGATTGTGCCAATTCACGAGGGTGGAAGAAGAGACCAAGCCACCATTTAAGGACCGGTTAGCTCACCGTTGGGTGTGCTCAAGATTATAGAAAAACCCTAAGGAATTCGCTGGTAAGACACCTAAAGGAGAACGCGCTAACTGCCTTTGAGCAACACGGACTTGAGAAAGGGTGGTCCTACCTCGGCAGTCTCAGCTTCTCTGATAAGGCACCCCGGAGGCTAGGTCAGCAAGAGGAAGTAGAGGTGTGTTGCCTGAATGAACCGTGAACAATGGCGACTGTGTTGTTACTTTGTCTAATCGGGATGTTTGGATATGCGTTGCACAGTTAAAGTACATTCTGCGGGCTCGGTATTACAGTACCGTTTCCTTTCCCCACCTTTGTTGGTCCATTCCCTGTCCCTATTGAAGCGTGCAGCCCTGGAAGGCATCCGTGAGCAGAGCTTTTCTTGCAGCTTAACGCTGGACGATGATTGTAAGTGTAGTGGGTATTGACTCGCCATATCCCCTACCCGAATCAGAAAGCAACGTAACTGCGACGACCTCGCGCTGATTATGCCAATTGATAAACGGAGCAAAAGCGCCGCATTGAAAAAGTCAATGAGTGCCAAGGGACCGAAGTAGCCGGCAGAATAATCAGTCAGTTAGTAGTGCTCATCGATGACTAATATAAAATATTTTGGTTTTCAATAATGGAACACGTTTTGTCTGCTAGACTCGGTTTTTTTCACTAGGGTTGGCGGGAATTGGAGATAGCGGTCGCGAAAAAGAATTATTGAGGATTCACGGCCGAAGTAGAGCAGACGTCGCTTTACATTTCATGCGTTACAAAATAATCATGATGCTCGTAAATGTCAGAAGACAGTGTAAGTTATTATGATGACGAAAATCGTCAGTGTGACGTGTTCCCACAAAACATTAAAATCCAGTAACAGAAGCAAAACTTATACGCGAATTAAATAACCGGCATAGGACAGAATTTTCATCAGTCAGTGACCTTAGCTAATAATTGCCAGGACATTACCAAATATTCCACTGAATTATCAACCAAAACTTCAGCAGCGAGGGTTGGTAACAAAAAACGGTTTGAATCTACTCGAAACTGGTCACTGGGTGAACCGTACTGAAACACAATACGGGTTTGCTGGGACTGCGATTGCCCGAAAACTTCTACTAGGATTGTGGGGTGCAAAATGTCTGTAGTGCTACAAATATTTTAGACGAATTTGTTTTAAAAAAACCATTTTGCAACCATGGCAAAAAGGAAGGTATATACTAACAGGAGGAAATAACAGGCAGAAAAAGGCGTGGATCTCGACTGGTGCACCATCAAAAAGACCCGTGTCATGCACTCCAATGCATGCCTTTGCTTTCGCGGGGAGAAAGGTTTGTAAATACGGAGATGTTCATATACGGTAACCAGCCTATCAGCTGGAAATTCCGAATGACCGTTTTGTAATTTAGGCACGACGGAGACGTTATTGTATTCACCAATGAATTTGAAAATTTGGTTGTAGTCCAGGTTGTTGGTTTCTATGGTGTTCTGATAGTGCATCAACATCAAGGTAGCAAGCGGTTTTATTAGAGTATATCCAGACAGTTGACAAGTAATTGGAAGAAGTTCATCGGCACCGGCTGATTTTTCCATCTTCACTAACCCGATGGTAAAGATTTGCAGTTTGAGAAGACACGCGCATAAGGATCGGAGACCAGGTAAAACTGTTTAAAGATAATTTGTTAAGAACCAAATTCTCTAGTATCCTTCCCAACGATTAAACGTTTCACAAAAACAATGCGACCTCCGTGCGTAAAGTATTGGTCTCCAAGGTCTGATAAGAGTAGAAGTTTAGACTTCTTAATCAGATTAGATGAGATCGGTGTCTGGGATGTTGAATTTTGGCCGAATGTACCCTACGGCTACTTGTACTTGAACCTCACCAGGTGCTCCTGTGCTACAGCACAGTGAAACAAAAATAACTCGTTCCATTGGTTTGTGTGCTCGCACACTAGTCAACCCTAGTCAACCGGTCACCCACTCACCTGTTTCCATATAGTCCGTTGCACGTTGATAAGCTTTAGTTCGAGTTTTATGGCAAGTCCCCCGATCAGCTCCCGCAGCAAGAGCAATGGTTTTAACTTACTTCTAAAAAGTCCGGTCTCTGTCAGAGGAAGCGGCATGGACTACTAGTGCAACAGTAGTCAGTGCCTTTGATCGTCTAATTTTTTTTACCTGTGAATATATGGTTCTCCCAAATTTCCGACTTCCTGCGATCCTTTGTTTTTCGGCAGCTGAAAAGCATGTCACATCACCACGAGGGGAAATAGCAAGAGTAACATTTCAAAATGACGATCGTCATCATTTAACAGGTTAACTCAAGTAAAAGTCAAGCCACTCAGCTATCAGCTCGTTAATATTGATGGAGTAGGGGGGAGAAGAAGCAATGATTGACGATCAGTGACAGAAGAGATACCCAAGCCCTGCTACTGTCTCACAGGCATTCCAGGAAGTGTGGATTCACAGTTCATCTTTCTTTTGAAGACTCACAGTTTTCACTTTCGCCACCTCTGCCGAGATGCTAATCCAGTTGCTGGTTGCTCTAAAAGCAAGCGATTGAGCTCTGATTGCCTTGACAAGTTCCAGCGAGCCCCTTCAGTGAGGAGCAGCGCTACAGAATTGCAAGATCGGCTCAGTCGAAAACCGCTTTCAAATCAAGAGAGACAGAAGCCTGTGTGCGGAAACTTTTGAGACGCTTGTAGAACCGGCACCAAAAACAACTTCCTCATCTGGATCATTCATGATATCAGCCACGCAGACCTGGAATACTAGGACTATTTTAAGAACACAGAAGATGGACTAGCCCACATATTTAGTTGAGATTTAATAAATCAATAATCTCATTCAGAAACCAAACGCCAGAAAGAAAAAATTCAGCCGCAACAAAGGATAAGGGCTACGCCAGACAATGAAACAGCACAGATTAGAACAACGACCTAAACGGGTTACCACAGCCAAAACAATACCGCGGCCCACAGCTAACGCGCGGCACTGGCCAAATTCAATCGACTGCGTCCTAGATGTTGCCCACTGCGATGACACAGGTAAAGTTTCATTTGTATTACTGGATCATACGGCGAGATGCCTGATCGTCCAGGCTCTTGCAACAGAGCTCCTTGGATCTGACGGCTCTTCGACAACAGGAGGTTGGAAAACCCTCTTCAGTTCCTCCAAGAGAGGAAACAATTAATGAGATGCTTTTCTCTCGACCATCTCAACCGCCCAATTCACACCACTGCCCTCTCCAAACACAGAAGCCATGCATCTGTCTCGTTCACCCTTTGAATTCGCGCACTGACCCAACCCGACCACTTCCTCTGGGTAACATTATTCCAGCCATTCCACCACTCGTGTTGGGCAAACGATTTGCTCGCTTCAACCCGGTTGGTTACGTGTTCTGTCGCACAAATCGTTTTCGCCGTTATCTCTTAGTGTCTCGTTCCCCCTAGTCTGGAATAGAGGGTCCACGAAGACCTGTATCTCGGCCAGACCCTTTACTGATTCTTGAAGCTCGTAGTTAAGTCTCCTTTTCCTTACGTCTTTTCCCAGGAGTATAAGCCGAGTGCTTCAGCCCTGCTCATATCCCATTTGCCTTCAATTGATCCGAACCATCGTGTTGCAAACACGCTTTGAGGTACTCAGTTCCAGCATTTACTCTACTCTTAAAAAATAATGGTCTCTCATGCAAGGGGGCTGAACACAGTAATTCCAGTTGCGGTCGGGACAAATGCCTTGGAACAGCTGACGCGGAAACATTAGGCTTCTAGATCCTACGCGGTCCTCTATAAGTCTCTGGTGTAAAGGCACACCATGCGCTTCTTGACTGCCTATCTGACATTGCAGACTAGGTTTGATTGAAGCACATTTATGACATATCCCGAGGTCTTTTGCTCTGCCTGAGTCTGTTTCCAATTGTGACTCTGATGCCACAGGTTGTCACCCATGCGGAGGGGGGAATTTCTTATCGTTCTTCCCTGACCCGTTGCTTCCTGGCCGTGAAGTGTCAAGTTCTTATTCGCGTAGATCCCAGCTGAACCGAACCACCGGTTAAGCTTCATAACCAGAGTCCCTCTGGATAGCTTCACTGTTGCTAGCACCTAATAGATTTGATGTCGTTCGCAAGCATGAGGACACGAATTTTTCCGAATCCAGTAGACGTATGTCGTTATTGACCATAATCAGGGAAAATTAGTTTGCCTTATAGACAGACCCCTGAGGCATCCCGCTGTGTAACAATCCTCTATCCGATAGACACCTCCCGAATCTCACCCTGAAAGATCGGCCCTTTAGACATTGTGCCATCCAGTTAATCACCTTAGCATCAACTCCAAAAGCCCTCACTTTCTGGTCAAGAAGCCTATGGTTCATCGAGTCAAAGGCCTTCTTAAAGTCCGGGAAGCAGCCTTCTACTCTTTCGCCCCTGTCAATTCTGCCTGTTACTTTTTCCAGGAAGTTTATGAGGTTTGTCAGACAGGAGCATTTATGCCAAAAACCGTACTGCTCTATCATCATTAAGTGGTTAGCCTCCAGGTGATTGACTGTTCTGTCGCGAAAAACTCTTTCAAGAGTTTTCAGCATGATGGATATCAGACTTACCGGTCTATAGCTAATACAGTTGTCTCTGTCCCCGCCTTTATGCCCCCGCATGACGGCCGGTGTCAACCATTCCGCGAGAGGCCGCCCTCGTCCAGCGATGCGTTAAAAAGCTGGGTGCATGGTTTCACCAGGACCTCCACCAGCGGCTTTACTATCGCTAGGTGGATCCCATTAGGTCCCGCTGCTTTCGATGCGTCTATTTTGTTGGGCTGCCTCACACTTCTCACTCCATGGTTGCTCCGTCCGGCATCTCCACCGAAAAGGTGCCGGGGTCTAGTGCTAGTCCCTGTGTCCCTTAATCCCACCTGTATACCGCCTGGAAAAATTTTAACAGAAAATCGGCTTTCTCCCGACTGTCGGCTGACCCAAACCCCTGGTGGATTTTACTCCACCTACGGCTTTTCGCAAAGCAGCCTTTGACTGTACGTAGTTGTAATAAGTTTTGCGATTTCTTTTAGCGGTCCCAGCGATCCGCTCCTCGTAGGCAGTTCGGTACTGCCGTTGGATGCGAGACACTCCCTTTCTCTCCGCTAAATATCTTAGGAATCTCGGTAACCCCGTGTGTCCTTATACCTCATGGAAATCTTGTTTCCGCCTTGTGGATCTCGTGATTTTATTCCTCCACCATGGTTTCAGCCCCTTCCGCTTGATTCTGTGGAGGGGTGCAAGCCGAGTCTGTTATTGCTAACAGGTTGCCTCTAATCGCCTCCACCGACGATCTACGGAGTTGCTACCGCTCTCTACCCCAGCGGAGTTTGGAGGCCGGTGCCAGCAGCCTCCTCTATTCCATGTCTGAGAAGTTCCCGCCATATTTATCAGGGGCTACCAGCCCCTGCAGGCTCAGTCGCCTATGGATTACGGCGTGGTCACTCCTACGTATTGGCTAGTTCAACTGAGGGCTGTCTATGTCGTTCAGATTCTCGTTAGCACCAGTCCAGGACATGAAGATAATTGGCCGATCTCCATCTAGTATGTCTGGGAAACTTGGTGATCCGGCCGATTTGTGTGCACGAATCTCAGGTTGTGATGCCCAAAATTGCCTTCCGGGGCTTTCGTAAACCTAGGGTAGAATCCCTCAGTAGGAGGACGTTTTCCAGCGGGTCGGTTGCAACCACCCTGAGATTAAGAAGCAATTTCCCGTCTTCCGCTGGTGTTTACCCCGGACTTCCTTACACATCTACCACTGGGATCCTGAAGCCACTATTTACTATATTGACTTCCAGAGCATGTATGTCTTGGGGTGTTAGGTCTATGAAGGCAAAAAGGCAAGAAATTTCAGCTTTTCGATTTTCCGACCCGGTTTAGATGATCTTCCGCATATTCGAGGCTCGTTTGTGGCCCAACTATTTGGTCAATCCGAATTTTTTCACCCTGAATACCCTGTATACATCACAGAAGTATTCTATACACACTTCTCTCCTGCGCTCATTACCGCCCGTCTGCTCCACTTCTAAGAACATTACGTGGTGAATTCCGTTGTGTTATCCTCCATTTGCTTTGATTTCGCTGGTGTCTTGACAATGGTGAAATGGTCCAAGCCATCCTACAAGCCGGGACTTGGTGGCGTTCCACCAGTTCGGTTTCGTGCCGCTGATCCAAAGCTTCCTGAGCTCCTTTTATTTGGTTCTCATTCTCGATTGCTTGCCCTGCCTTCTCGTCACATCGGAGGCCTTCATTATTATTCCGCACAGGAGAGTTCTCTGCATGACTTTGAAAACTTGCCCTCTGTTAACCACACTCCAATTTTATTCATTATTGTGGAAAAAATTGTTATGGAACAACTGTTAAACTTTCCTACTTTTTGCAATCTTATCAACCCACCCCAAAGCGGATTCCCGAGGAACCCGTCTTATTTTACTTGCAAGTTTTACCTCTTGAAACTATTTGCTCAAAACGCTGATACCCTCTCATCGGTGAGCTGTATCGGTGCAACCACCCTGAGATTAAGAAGCAATTTCCCGTCTTCCGCTGGTGTTTACCCAGGGCTTCGTTACACATCTGCCACTGGGATCCTGAAGCCACTATTTGCTATATTGACTTACAGAGCGTGTATGTTTTTTGTGCTATGTTTATGACCCCCTGTGCATCTAACTTTCCAGCCGATCGCCTTCCTTTTCGCCAGTGAACGCATCAGGATTCTGCATGCTCGGGACTTACTTCCTAGGCCCCCGCCCGTTTTTCGCATGGCAGTCGATACCTCCCTAACCTGCCCCCGCACTCACAGCCCCCTTATTTTTCTTCTCCCCGCGTATGGCTGTCATGTATTTCGGTCCTAGATTCAAAAGCCCTAAGTGCCCCCGTCCACTACGTTCCCCTCCAGCCGTGCTGCATTTAGTGGCGTTCAGTTGCTCCTCCTCACCAGCCACTTTTGGATTCTCAGTTTTGGCCTTTTGCAGCCGCACTGTATTGAATCTTGGCGAGCCCGCCTCTGCGTCCTTAGCCTTGATCCTACTTGTGTCAGTTTTATCCGGCAATATGGTAATCCCACCTCTGGTGCTCGCTTTCAATCCATTGTTTGACGCCAAGAACCTGTCCCTATGCCGTGGACTGGCGAATTTCACCGGCGTTGGCCGTGGGTCGCGGCATCCCGCGTAACTTCCTGCTATCTTTCCAGACGAATTGCCCCTGTGATAGCTCCGTGCTTCGGTATTCTCACCGTTCGAAGCAGATTTACCACGTAGTACCTTATCTTTTTTTCTCTGCTTACAATCCCTCATAAAGAGCTCTGGGATTTCACGGGCGACAACATTGTGACTTCTATCCAGTGAGATATCAATGGGATTTTCACAATATTTAACTCCTGGTTCATCTGAATTGGCACTAGCTCCTAGCCGTACCCTTATTTCCGAGTATCTCGCGTCCGGGTTAGTGGCCTTCTCTACTACTTGGATTCCCATGTTTGTGCGCGTGCTCCCTCACGTCATAAGCCCCTTTCGTCGACATCCGTTTTACTTTTTCCTCCAGCTTCTGTTTTCCCGGGAGACAATACTTTCGTTTTAATTCCATTAACGCTTATCTTCTCCGGGGTATCTTTTGTTTGCGGTCCCATCTGATCAGCAGAAAATTTGCTAGTGGGTTCTTCCTTTACTGTCGATTTCGGAACTCCTTCTTCCCTGCCAAACGAATTGTTTTCTTTTACTTTTGCGTCCTTTGGTAACCCATTGGAACCATTGTCACCCAACTCGAAGACCACGCTGCCATCTACCTGCGACAAGGTTTGTCGTTGACCTATCTGAGTTTTCCCCTGGATGGCACTTCGCGCGATCTTTTTGCAAGTTGCGCCGACCCAGCTTAGCTTGTCGCGCTGACAGCACAGCTCATAAATGCCCTTCCACACGCCTGCACATGCACAGTGGAACCATTTATCACACGTATCGCACTGGATTCCTGTTACCGCCCTGCCTTTGGTGCAAGTAGGCCTCCCAAACTTAGCATCCTGTCCAGGTCTTTGCACAGAACCTTCAGCGGGTATTCTGTTTACATTTAGCTCACCCATAGACTGCAGCAGTCCTGGGTCAAATGAAGTTGGAAGCGAAGTCACCCATTACTAGCTCCAATCGGGAAGATTATTCCTTCGGGAGCAAAACAACTCGGCCACTTAACTTTGTGCGATCTTCAATTCCGATTTACCTCGTGCATTCCAGGATTCTCCAATCTCTAATCTTCCTGGTTTGATCAATTAGGCTACACCGCGGTGTAGCGCAGCTAAGTTTCTCGATTCGTTTGGGATCAACAAGGCTTCATATGGAAGAGCACATTTCCTGGTTTTGGGGCGATGGAATTTGTGAAGTTCGGGGTAAGCATAATATAATAGTTCTCCCGGGTTTTAGGATATCGTTTAGAACGGCACTGTGTGAACAGAAACCACTTTACCCGGTTTTGTTCTGAACACCGTTCCGACAAATGTACAGTTCTCAAACTCTGCCAGTCCCAGCCATTCGATCTCCACCACGGCACCAGCCAGTTCTAGGCGTTCCACGAAAGGTCTTTTGTCGAAGTTGCCTAAACAGATTTTTGGTACCATTAAGAATTGCGCCAGCTATCACTGAATATCCAATCAGCTCATTTACGGTGAACATCTTTTTGGATACTCTGAACCAAGTCTTCCCAGTACCAGTGAATGTTGCCAGTAGGTTTGGTCTAAATAAAATCAAATGAAATTTGGCTAACTGCCTTCATAGATGTTTCCATAGACTACAGCGAAAAGGCATCATTTATTGCAGCGTTTGCTGGGCGAGAGCCAGTGGACGCAGATTTGGCCCACACCACTGATCCGGTTCCGAGTGTCGGCATCTTTCGAGGTCCACAAAGCTTCATTTAAGCGAGGAAAACGAATAGCATCAATCTTTTGCTAGCTTTCCTGTTGATAAAGTTGAAATTGTACTGGGGAAAGGTGTGCCGTTGGCCCGCTCGGTACTAGAGCAACGGAGAGAGGTGAGAGGAGACCCGTAAGGCGGTCAAACTCATTGGGCTGGGTCTTGATTGACCCTTTGATTAACCATCGTGGGCGAGACTGCATACCGTTTGTGTTGCACAGATCACCGCGCAAAATAAAACACGGAGATATTTTCGAGAGAAATTCATTCGACGCCAAGCCATTGACTGAGGAATGAGGCGCTATCGATATTCTGGAGGGGTCGGTAGAAACTAAGGATGGATGCTCGTTTCCATAGCCCACGCAACCGAGCTTGCCCCTCCAGTGGTTTGACTCTCCTGAAGAAAGAATTAAGTCAAATTCTGGATGAAGTACGCCATCGTAGATAATGGATATCTCCAGCAAGGTTATGCCATACCAGTAGGTATAGAAGCCCTGCTTTGGCATCATCCGCTTCAGGCACTAGGTAAATCCAGAACGCCAGTAAATTTAGAGGGGCCTATGAATACGCAGCTGGGTTCAATATTTTCTCATAGAATGAGCGGATAACGACAGACGCTAGTCTTGTTATCAGTTTGGCTGGGATAGTACTAAGTTTTGGGTAAGGTTCTGTTGTCATATATGTAGAGATATGAAGCATGTTCTTGCAGATACGAGTCTCAGAAATTTATCAAGATGTGCTTTGGTTTTTGTAGCATGAATATGACGATTACGTTGACAATTTAAGGATATTAGATTTAGTGTTCCTTTCTTTCGTGCGGTCGTTCTCTTACTCTTTGCTCGTTTTGTGTCGTTTTATGTATGAGTATTTTTTAGCTTTCCTCCAGGCAGTGAGCAATGGTCTCTATATAGGTGGCTATTCTGAAATCACTTGTTGATGAAACGGATGCTAATAGTTTTGTCAATGGCACGACTAACCTGTTAAGATGGGCAATTTTAATTTGACTAGATAGGCAAGAAATAGCCAGCGTGTGTTGCCTATTATTCCTGTTGCAAGCGTTTTGAAAGTTAAACACATTTAGTTTCCAATAGTGTCCACCCACCGCATTTTAAGTCAGCCGTAGGATGGTGAGCACTTTGGATTTCGGAGGATTTCTGGGCATGGAGAGGGCCTTATTGTCTCAATTGCATCCGATTTATTGTCACATCGCATGGGTAGGATCTCTTGTACTCCAGATGAAGCGGTTGTTCGAGCATTGACGTAAATACGGTCTAGGTTGAGATGCGCCCATTAATCTGGAAGTGGTAGCTAGATGGCATCAACGTTTGGTGTTACCGGAACGGAAAAGCCATGTTTAGAAAATAATGTGATATGTTCAGTAAGTGGAGGACGCACCGGGGCGGATCTAACTGCATACCTATTGCCACGCTTTTGAAGTGGGACATGGAGCCATGTTATAGCATCACATGGTTAGAAACGGTTTTCAAAATGTTTCTTGGTTGCCGCTAAGTATAAAATAGCCCCACTGAAGTCTGTTTATATTCTCTCGTTGAAATTCAAGAATATATTGCTGGCTTTTTGACGGTTTAGGCCACTACAGAAAGAAATGGAAATGCCGATGAAATAACTTTCTTCTTTTGACGAACCCTGCCTGATCTATTTTCTGTAACAAAAGAGACGTTTCATCCCCCTGCACTCATAACTAATGGAATCGCAAACATTAGAGTGTTCTTCACCTGCTCGGTAGCAACAACAATTGAACGATGAAAAGTTAGCCAGTTTGACAAGATAAACTGTGTTTCGATGATCCCTTGCTTTTATCCACCTGGGATTATCTGAAAATGACTTCTCAGCGAAATTAATCAAACCAACATTAACCACAGTAGGGAAAACTGAAGGACATATTGCGTTTGACTACAGAACAGTCGACTTTGGTGCAACTATCCTAACATCCCCTGTAGATAAGCAACTGAGGGACCTAGCATCAAACAGCGGGCAGCTGAACGGACCAGACATCACCCATCCCAGTAAAGTGTCCACGGAAAAGAAATTAGTTTCGCACCTATCCACCTTCACGCAACCCATTGGGATTTCGGCACGTGACGTCTGATCGAAACCAAATCACTTCATTCGTCTACTTTGGTCGAAACCGCAATCAAGGTGTTCTAGAATTCTGTACCCTTGGATTTTTTTCTGAACGGCCTCAGAATCGGCAACCCTTCAACAGCAGCGACACTTTTGATGATCACCGGCTCTGTCTTGGACACTAGCAGTAAATCCAATGCCGTGCCCCCCAAAAGCTGACTTTCGAGCTCCTGTTGACCGTCTGTATTGTGGAAAGCTTGTCCCACTGACGTAGACCCAACGGCGCTTGTGCGTTCAATCTGACGATGGTTATGTTAAGATCGTTATCTAATAAAGCACAGCCGATCACTTCCCAACCACGGATCTCATCTCAAATGAAATACATCACATGGGACGTGGTTAAGCTATATTTAACCGTGCAGTGACCTCTGAATGGGCAGATTACTTGGTGTAGGTGAAAACAACTTCGCTGTGTTTGGAATTACCTGCAATAACGGACTATCGCTCAGGACTCTTTCAATCTCAACTACCATCGCCTGCCGTATGTTTTCATCTGGTGGCCGCTGGTCCGCAACGGCTATCAGTTAACGCACTGTGCCTTTTGTTTCCCTCGTACCGCCCTCAGCTAGTCCCAAGAACTTTCATTAATTCAGCATCATCTTTCTTCCTTTTACTGCGTTCCCTTTGATGACATCTTTTCTCCCCGTTTGCCTTTACACCTGTCGGCCAAACGAATTTTCCGTTTTATTGTGAGTTGTTTTCCTACCTAAAAGAAGCCACGCTGGTCACGAAACGCGGCCAGGCTTCGTAGTGACTTAGTTATAGCCCCAGGATTGTGCATCACAACATCAGTTGCGCTCGGCCATGGGATTATTTATATCTGCTTTCCTTTTTCTTAAACGTCAGTAGTGAAATCCCTTCGAAATGGCAACGAATCACGATTTACCGAGGTGGGGAAAACAGAACACCACCAGTATTTGCGAAAATCGCCAATACGTGGAAAATTATGATCACGTGGACGAGCTACGGCCCATCCACTTCGCTGTTCGGAGAAAATAAAATCAGGCTGCCAAGGAACTCGGACACTTTCAGCACTGGGTTTTTCTCCCATCAGCCTAGATCCGATCCTACAAGAGGGGGGACCCACCCTACCCATGCTCGCCAGATAAGCCACTGTAGACTTCGTGTGGTATTAGCGCAATAGTCCATCCACACTAATTCACGGTCCCGCCATTCTTAGTTTCCACCGCACCATCCCCGTGTCTAATATGCACGCCTGGCAGGTATGCCCACATCCTGTACAACGGCCGTCATATTATCACATTCAAGATTCTTGATACTTCACCACGTTCTCTTCCACAGGTACACACCTACCTTCACACACAAAATTGAAAGCTGCCAGTGTTCTGTCAGTATAGCCTATTCTAAACCAGCCGACGCTGAATTTTCCGATTTGGTCAGTAATCCATGCTGTTATCCTTAAACTATGCCAGCGATAGCACCAATCCAACCTTCTCCGTATTGCTCTGAGTCACTGACGACGAACCACTCTCTCGGCTTTCCCCCCTGTAGGTACTCGTGAACCGATGGGCTTAATTTTACTTTTATTTTTCAAGTTCAACTATTGCTGTAACCCCTCAGATTTCGCTTACCTTATTAACCTTCGAAATTTTTGGGACCCAAGTGGGCATCATGCCTCCTGACGTCATGTCATTCACCAGGTTATACCCAGCTCTAGCTCCGAATCATCCCCCCTATTTCTAATTAGCCTCTGTTTTCCATAGCAGTTCATCTGAGGAAGAAAGCGACCTATTATACCAGTAATGTGGACAATATCTGAGCCAAAAGCTGTCCAACTCGCTGACTTGTAAGTACCGTGAATGTCTTTCCCGGTTTCCCTTGCCACTCACCAGATTCAGACTGCTGTTTCCTACATTATTTCGAGCGGTCTAGGCACACCACGAGCACCCTTCCAGAATATTCAAAAAAATCTACTTTTCAGGCCGTGCTGAAACAGAAAGACGCTGTTAGCCAACACAATTCGCTAATGACATCTTACGGTCTGTACTACAAGGTCGCTCGGAACTGGAGGCTGAGCAGTGTGGTCGCCAACGTCAACGTGTCACAAGCAGACAAATCTTCCTGAATACACAGCTTGACCTGGCTGCGGCCAACATGCCAATCATGTTAACAATTATGGAAACACCAACACACAAATCCTATGTTCCGATTATCGTCATAACACCGGATTCCTTCTCCAATTCCCCCTTGAGCTACTTATTCTCGGTGCGACCACCAACAATTTGATCCCCCGCTGACAGGAGCCAAAAGGATCCAATCTCATTTCACAATGCCGGTGGATATTTTATTTAACGTATATTATATAACGTATTCTTCACTTCCTTCCTCGCATTTGATTACACTTTCTTGCCCGGACCTCAAGCAATAGTTCTCCATTAATTACATCGTTATTTTGCTTCATTCTACACTTCGGAACGTATTTTACTTATTTTCCTGCTTGCGCAAGCCACCGTACAATGCACGACCTTTGGCTTCTATTCCCATTTTGATATTACTCCTTCACTGTTTTCCTCCATTCTTTCCTTCAGTAAATTTAGCCAGGTTTGCAAATTTTTAATTCGTCTTTCATGACCTTTTTCGCGGATTGCTCTCCACAAATGTTGGATAAGCGTCTTCAATACTGAGCGCTTTGCCACACCTTGACATCAGCCGCTGTCCTCCAACCAAGTTTTGCGCCCCGAATCGCACTCTTTGTATATCTAAACGCTGAATGATGCGCTGAGATTTATTTGTGTCAACATACTGGTAGCCAAATGCAATCTTAACCGATCTTTCTCCTTCGTTTTTGAGCAACAGTCCTCCATGGGTTGTATAATGCCGTTTTACCGTTTGATCGTGCTATCAAACATATATCTCGGAGTTTTCGAGAGACATACCATATAATCACCTAAATCTGATGAAAGAACTAATCCATCTAATAATGCGTTTATACTTCGTTGGCGCCACATTGTGGAAAGGCTCGATGATTACTCAACCATGCCAATGGTTGCTAGGGCAAATCCATTAGGAAAGGTCAAACAATGTATTAACGGGAAGGTTTCGAGAGAGTAGGATAACAAATGTCGGGGCTAGATTCCGGGAAACCCGGGTACTCAGTGCAGCTAAAGCCCGGTCAAGAACTAGAATTCTAACCCATGTTCGTAGACCTCATCTACACTGATGTTAGCTTGTGCCAGGTCGTTTAAGATCTTGACATCAAGCAACTAAGTTTAGGCAAAGCTTTAGCGAACTAAGGAGGTTTCACAAAACAATTAAGCATACATGAAAAATTTTACCCCGATCGATAGCCTGGCATTGGCATTTTAGTGAGAAGTATCTAAAATGAAAAGTGTCAGGGAGACTAACTGCGTCATGTGACAAAATAAACATTAGTATGAAACAATTAAATAGAAATCCCACGTTTGGTGTGACTAAAAGATGCCATGATTGTTCAAGGCCTAGGATTTCCCAACTGACCTAGGGGCCTAGGTTATATGAGGGACAAAGGGGGTTTCCGGTGAACGCGGGCCGCGCATTCTCAATTGCGATTCCATCAACCATATGCATATGCGTGAGCATAATCGGGCAGTACTAGAGGTGGGGCCTGGTGTTTGAAGCTGATCAGCCTGAAATGTCGAGTGCAGAATGTCCCTAGGATCATTGTGCTAGTTCTCACCACGATGGAAGTTTGGTCGTGAGCTGTCTCAAAGAAATTGAATTATTAGGAGCACTGCATCCTTAAATCCCTAATGCTGTATGATGTGGGAATGGTTATGCGATTTACGGAGGGGGCCGGGAAGCATGGCGTTTATATGTTATCAAGGAACTGTTGTCAGCGGGGAACTTCACAAACCACTTAGAACACCAGTTATCAGGAGGCTTTTTCTACATTAATACTTGAAAGCGTAGGGTCAAATGAGCCAGATTCAAAAGACTAGTCTAAATCAACGGAATGTTGTGCCAGGATGAAAAACCCATGGCCAATATTTAAATACAGCAGGAATAGAAGAGGACAAATACCACTGGTTTGAATAAACCCGCTGACTTGATGCGGGGCTAGGAAAAGTAACCATTACATTTTACCTCTTGAAAGCGATCAGAAACAAAGTATAAGAACCGAGATGAGGGTGGGCCTCTTAATCAAAGTGTGCTATTTAATGGCCAAAAGCCTGGAGTAGAAAACTAAAACAAGAAATTTTAAAGCGCCTAAAAGGATCATGCTCACCAATCAGAGGGTATCAGCGTTTTGAGCAAATAGTTTCAAGAGGTAAAACTTGCAAGTAAAATAAGACGGGTTCCTCGGGAATCCGCTTTGGGGTGGGTTGATAAGATTGCGAAAAGTAGGAAAGTTTAACAGTTGTTCCATAACAATTTTTTCCACAATAATGAATAAAATTGGAGTGTGGTTAACAGAGGGCAAGTTTTCAAAGTCATGCAGAGAACTCTCCTGTGCGGAATAATAATGAAGGCCTCCGATGTGACGAGAAGGCAGGGCAAGCAATCGAGAATGAGAACCAAATAAAAGGAGCTCAGGAAGCTTTGGATCAGCGGCACGAAACCGAACTGGTGGAACGCCACCAAGTCCCGGCTTGTAGGATGGCTTGGACCATTTCACCATTGTCAAGACACCAGCGAAGTCAAAGCAAATGGAGGATAACACAACGGAATTCACCACGTAATGTTCTTAGAAGTGGAGCAGACGGGCGGTAATGAGCGCAGGAGAGAAGTGTGTATAGAATACTTCTGTGATGTATACAGGGTATTCAGGGTGAAAAAATTCGGATTGACCAAATAGTTGGGCCACAAACGAGCCTCGAATATGCGGAAGATCATCTAAACCGGGTCGGAAAATCGAAAAGCTGAAATTTCTTGCCTTTTTGCCTTCATAGACCTAACACCCCAAGACATACATGCTCTGGAAGTCAATATAGTAAATAGTGGCTTCAGGATCCCAGTGGTAGATGTGTAAGGAAGTCCGGGGTAAACACCAGCGGAAGACGGGAAATTGTTTCTTCATCTCAGAGTGGTTGCACCGACCCGCTGGAAAACGTCTCCTACTGAGGGATTCTACCCTAGGTTTACGAAAGCCCCGGAAGGCAATTTTGGGCATCACAACCTGAGATTCGTGCACACAAATCGGCCGGATCACCAAGTTTCCCAGACAACTAGATGGAGATCCGGCCAATTATCTTCAGTCCTGGACCTGGTGCTAACGAGAATACTGAACGACATAGACAGCCCTCAGTTGAACTAGCCAATACGTAGGAGTGACCACGCCGTAATCCATAGGCGACTGAGCCTGCAGGGGCTGGTAGCCCCTGATAAATATGGCGGGAACTTCTCAGGAATGGATAAGAGTAGGCTGCTGGACCCGGGCCTCCAAACTCGCTGGGGGTAGAGAGCGGTAGCAACTCCGTAGATCGTCGGTGGAGGCGATTAAGAGCAACCTGTTAGCAATAACAGACTCGGCTGCACCCCTCCACAGAATCAAGCGGAAGGGGCTGAAACCATGGTGGAGGAATAAAATCACGAGATCCACAAGGCGGAAACAAGATTTCCATGAGGTATAAGGACACACGGGGTTACCGAGATTTGCCACACAATACAGTTGAAGCTATCCAGAGGGATCTGGATTGAAGTTTACCAGTGGATTTCCCGTCAGCTGGGATCTACCGTTTGAACTTGGACAAGTGTTCAGCGGCTCAATGGCAGGGCAGAAAGCAAAATTCCCCCTCGTCATTGGGATCAACCTGGGCACATCATGGTCGTCCACAATGGAACCTAGACTCAGCAGGCCAAAAGACCTTCGGGATAGTCCCCTATAAGTGCATTCATCAAAACGCTAGTCATGCAATGTGAGAAGGAGCAGTCAAATGAACGCC
>LUCM01011574.1:113144-144094 GCA_008360955.1 Fasciolopsis buskii
GTCTTCCTCGACTTGAAAGGTGCTTTCGACTCCGTGGATCGACCGGCACTACTCAGTGCTCTCCACCGGAAGGGTATGCCAACTAAGTTTGTGTACCTGTTGCGAGCATTGTACTCGCATACCTATGGTCGCGTTAGGGTATACGGTGAACTGTCACGTTCATTCGAAACAACTAGTGGCGTTCGACAAGGGTGTCCCATCTCTCCATTCTTGTCCGACCTCGTCATGGACGAGGTGATGGAAGATGCCTTAGGAGGTCTCCGGGATGTAGGAGTCGAACTGGGAAGTGGAGAGAAGCTATGCGACCTAGATTACGCAGACGACGTCGTGCACCTGTTCGAGTTTGCGGACCGCGCACAATGCGCAGTAGGCAGACTGTCGAGATCGGTTGATTGGTTTGGCATGTGCTTTGCACCCTCAAAGTGCAAAGTACTATTACAGGACTGGACGACAGCAGCGCCGAACTTGATACTGGATGGAGAGGAGCTGACGATTGTGGACCGTTTCACTTACCTTGGTAGCTGCGTGTCTAACGATTTAAGGTCGGGATTGGAGGTAAGTATGCGTATATCCAAGGCTCGTGCAGCTTACGCTGGATTGAAGCACTTGTGGCGTCGGCCTGATATTTCACTGAAGTTGAAAGGTGGTGTGTACTGTGCCGCAGTGCGTTCAGTTCTGTTGTACGGTTGCGAGACGTGGAGTATGCGTGTGGGCGATGTTCGTCGGCTGGAGGTTTTTGACAACCGATGTTTACGTAGTATGGCTAGGATTGGATGGAGTGGCCGGGTGAGTAATATTGAGGTTAGGAATCTGGTATTGGGTGCCACTTCTGAGAATAGCTTGTGTCAGCGTATGAAACTTAGTAGACTACGCTGGTTGGGTCACGTTTTGCGTATGACGAACACTCGCCTACCATACCATGCCCTATTTTGTGTTCCTCCTAAGGAATGGAAGAAGTCATGTGGAGGCCAACAGATGATATAGCAATGTAGAATGAGAAAATGTACAGCGAACTTGTGTGAAGGAGGTGTCTCACGTCTTCTTGGTTGGGGTCCAAAAGACTCGTCAACTAGCTGGCTGGAGACACTGAAGGATATGGCAGTGAACCGTGAACAGTGGTGATCGTGTTGTCATTTTCTTTGGAATCAGAATGATTGTAAGAGTGCGTTTGTGCAATTAGACTGTGTTCCATGAGTTGGCTGCTACAGCGTCTTATCTGTTCTCGCCTGTTTAGGTCCATTCTCTGTTCCTCTTGGATATTCACCCTTTTTATAGGATTGTGTAACTGTGGCGAAAAGGCGGCGGTCAGTAAGGTTTGCCTTGCTGTTTAACGCTGAATGATAATGATGATGATGGTAGGTCTGCAATGTGGCACTGTTTTTCGAGGAATTTAGTGCCTGGAAAGTATGTTGGTCCTCAAAGAGTTGTACCGTCATGCGTCAGGTCGGGTTAGGGCTTATGACCAGCTTTCGCTGCCCTTCGTCGTCCCCAGTGGAGTAGGGTCGGGATGCCCTATATCCCCATTTCTTTTCACCTTTGTCATAGATGTTCGTGTAATGCAGTTGAACAGAGGTTTTAACTTGGATTTTGCCAGTGATATCGCCTTGTTGAGCGACGACGCACTGGCAATTCAACGCTCGTCAGACCATTTGGCGATTGAGGTAGCCCGATGTGGTGTGTTTTGCACCCTCAAAATGCAAGGTACTTCTTCAAAACTGACAAGAGCCTGTGCTTGAGCTCAATCTTTGTGGTGATTGGTTGCAGGTAGTTAATTGTTCTAGGTATCTTGGGATTTTGATTGCACCTGGCGGAGGTGTTGAGGAGGAGGTCACATCACGAATTGTGGAATCCAGAACAGCCCTCGCGAATCTACCACACCTGTGGCGCCACCATGATTTCCGGCTTTCTCTCAGTGGAGGGTGTACACTGACACAGTTTGTAGTGTTCTTGACGGTCGCGAGACCTGGGCTGTACGTGTTGAGGATGCCCGGCGACCTTCTGTTTTCGACCACCAGTGTCTCCGAAGCATTTTTGGAGTCTGATGGGGACATCATGTGAGCAATGGTGAAGTGCGTCGTCATGTTGCATGCAGATTGAGGTAACCGGTCTACGTGGCCTTTGGTGGCTTGGGCGTTTCTACTTATGCCTGCCCATGATCTTCCTTTCCGTGCTCTTTTTGCACGTTCTGGGCAATACTGGAAAAAGCGACGTGGCCGTCAGACTATGACTTGGCGTAAAGGTATGAGGAAGTTAGCTTCGGCTTCGGGCTCATTTGGTGCTTCCCGCCTTCATGGTTGGTGTTCAAGAGATGAGAATTGTTGTTAGAGACGCTGAGGGGTACGGTTCAAAACCGATGTCACTGTTGCGAATGTTGTGTGGCATGTCTGTAGAACTCATTCATCTTAAAAACAATCCTAAAGCAACCAGAAAATCACAAAATGTGTACAGTATAAAAAACAATCTTTTTGTTTGTGTCTGTTATTTTTTCCCCTTTTATCCATCTTCTGCAAAGTTCCATTTACATATTGTTGCATTAGCGACATGCTTGTTTTTAATCCGGTGTAAAGTATATGACACGCTGGACCGAGGTAACCGTGGTACCCACCTGATATTTTGCCGAGTTTGAAAGGTTGTGTGTATTATATGGCAGTGCGCTCAGTTTTGTTGTGTGGTTGCGAGATATGGAGTCTGCTTGTTGAAGATATTCGTGACCTGTAGGTATTTGGTCATTGATGTTTGCGTGGCATCGCTAGGTTTGGGTGGAGTGGCCGAGTGAGTAGTGTGCAGGTTATGTATCTGGTGTTGCAGGCCAGTTCAGAGAACACTGTCAGAGTGGATCGAGCCTAATAGACTTTTTGTTTAGGTTTTTCGTATGGCAAACACATTTACCGTACCGTGCCCTATTTTCTGTTGCTGTCTTGGAGTGGAAGAAGTCACTTGGAGGTCAACAAATGGCCTGGCAGTGTGGAATGAGAAAATGTTCGACGAAATTAGACGGATTAAATTTCGCAACTCTCCTTAGTTGGGGTCCGAAATGATTCCCCAGCCAGTTGGCTGAAGGCTCTGAAGGATATAGTACCGAACCGTAAACAGTAACGATCATGTCATTTCCTGTCGAATTAGGATGATTGAAAACGTACATATTTCGTGCAGTTCGACTGTTCTCCGTGTGTTGGCTGCTACGGTATTCTTTTTTTTCCAAACCGCATCAGGTCCACTCTCTATCCGCCTGGTTTGCTCATTTTTCCCGTACCAATGTGTAACAGTGTGAGAAAGACAGTGGTCACTGGGGCTTGCCTACCTGTTTAGCACAGAACAGCAATGCTGATGACGAGATATCAACTGCAAGAAGAAGGGACAGTTAACACTAGTGAAGAGTTCAGAACTACCTTCAGTTATTCACTACGCAAAAGACAGGGAGTACATTTTGATTAATCGCCTGATTGACCTACCAACCAGATGGTAAACCCAATACGTTCAGTTCTTCCCTGGTTATGCGGCTTCAGATGAGATCCGCTAAGTATTTCAGTACTTCCTGAAACAGTCAGTCAACCTAAGGACAGGAAGATTCTAGTCGACCTGTGGGTAGCACACCCACGGCTTCTTGAGGTATCAGATTGTTGGTGATCGCCTCAGCTTGCAAAACTAAATTCACCTCCTCAATTCTCTGACCGTCATTCATGAAAGCAGCAATTTCGTTTTGAGGGTCATCGTTTCCTGAAGCACAAGTGCTGGTATCAATAGCGAAATTGATAAACTCTCCATTGAAACGAAATAAAGACTGACTGATCAGCTGTCTGGAATAGCCCACGCGAAATTCCTCTATCTTCTTCATTGCCGTTAGAGGTTCAGCTCTCTCGTCTTCATTAAATGAGAGAGTAAGCGAAATTCTTCTGAAATCGTCACTCATGTTATATCGTAACACTGCCAACTGGTATTCATCAGATGTGGTAGATAAATTTATGATCCTCGCGAAATTGAAAAAAATCAGTTTCCAGATGGTTCCACGCCTCTGACAGTCGATATCGATCACTCATGTCCATTGGTTCAGAAAGTTGGATGATATCTGCAAGGAATGGGCTTGGCTGCAAGCTAACAATGGGTTCGCTTCTGTACTCTGACACCATGTTTCTTAACGCAGAAAGTGTGATGAGACGCTTGCTCTACTTCGACTACAAATCCTTAATGGATTCCTTTTCGCGGTCGTTATCTCCAATTTCCACCAACTCCGGTGAAGAAAACCAAATCGAGCAGACAAAATGTCCGTTCTGATAATCAAAATCAAATAGCTTATATTAGTCATCGATGAGGAACACCCATTGACTGGTTATTCTACCGGCTAATTCGGCCCCTCGGCACTCATCGACTTTCTCTTGCGGCTTTTTTTCTCCGCTTATTGATTGGCATAATCACCGCGAAGTCGTCGCAGCTGTGTTGATCTCTGATCCCGGTAGAGGATATGACGAGTCATTTGTTTCGAAGCATAGCCGCCTCGGACACGTGACTTTCTGAATTATCTGTCTTCTAGGATCTGGACTGCTGGTCCGTTGACTGTTCCATCATTAGTAGCTTTAACGAGGCTCTATGGAACTGGAGCTGTAATAACTGAGGAAACCAGAAATAGTGAGGCAATCACTGTATACTTTGCATTCGTCGAAGTCCGGCGGATTTTCTGGAGGTGATGCCGTCCACTACACAACCTACACGTTGAGTCCTTTGCAGGACATTTGTGCCGAGAATAGCTTTCATAACCACGAAGTAACAGTCTTATGGAGATGCAGCCATTGTGGCCTCGGGCTGACTACTTGACACTGGATTGATAGGGCTTGAGCTGTTGGCTACGACGGCTGTATAGACTGAAGGTGTACTTTGAGTTAACTGCTGCGATTACTGTTGAACTAGATCCAGAACATTCTCTTGGCCGTATGCATTACTCACACCGGAAGTTTTATCATAGTCGAGACGGTAGCGAGTAACATTTGATGACAACCTACTTATAAACGCATCGCGGATGACATCTTCATTTTGCTTTGCATTGATAGCTTCGAAGTTGCAATCTCGCACTAGGCTTCTAAACTTTTGCATGGATTGCTCACAATTCCCAATAGAATTCTTGAGTGAAACTATGGCGTTCAGAGACTTTGATTTTGGTTTGTTTCTACTGAGACTGAGTGATGACACTATGGTGGTCGATATATCGAGAAACGTGCAATAATAATGCTTCCAAGAATCACCACTGATTTGGGAATTCACATCAGTATCGAAAAGATCCGGGCGTAATTTTCGAAACCATTATTTTGTTTGATTGTGACACTGCGGTCAGCTGTTATTTGAGTCATAAGTGAGAAGAAAACGTCTGCTGAGTAGTTTAAGCAGCCAAAAGACTGGCATGAACTAAAACGAGGTAAGCGGAACTTTAGGGTATGCAGATGAAAATAGGGGCGAATTTTAGAAGGGAAATGCGGTGAAAAGCTGACATTTATTAGTATCGGGCATTACACATCGATTCAGTGAATATCTGAAGCTGAGAACTGCTACTGGGTGTATTCGCGGGCTGCAGGTAGGGTAACCGCCACCGTATTGATTATTAGCCGGATTGTTCGGGTCATGGTGGGTTTTCCCCATGAAACGGCCAACAGTCTGCTAGTACCACTGTGACGTGGCAAGTCTATTTGCAACTAAACAGAGCCTCAGTTTATTGTCTCTTCAGAATAACTTCTGTCTCGTTGCCGTGCTAACATAGCTTATTGATCATCGACTCTGCTGGAAACCTAATCTTAAGTGGTCGATTTTCGTCCCCAATAGTTAAAAAAACCCGTTTCCTACCGTTATCCTGGACCAAATCTCCTGATCAAAGGCTCGGAATGGGGCCCCTTAAGACAGCTCTCTATTTATGGCTGGGAAACCGAATAGCACAACTGTCACGGGGCAACCGTGAAGGGCAATCGATAATGCGAAACGCCTAGAGTTGACACGTTTGCATTTGATTTACATGCAAATTCACATTTTATGTATGTGGACTTTGCAATACGTGGATGTTTTCTCTTCTCGATGTTTGTTACTGTTCCAGCTCTATGTATCCTCAGTTTCTCCGTTCAGTTTCATCTCACTTCAATAAAAATAAATCACATTATAAATAAGAGCGATTATCTCAAATATTCTTACTGTTTTTTTCATCTTACAGAGATAATGGCAGACTATATAGATGTGGCCTCAAACCCCCTGGCCCCGGATGCCTTCGCATCACCGGCCGAGGTTCGAAATCAGAAACTCTCAAACAGTGATTTTCGTAAATTGCTTATGACTCCCAAACCCAATGCTCCGGCCTCCGTAGCTGCGACGGATGATGCCAAAGCATCGGCCGGTTCGGACATGATGCGACCGCCGGATCGCGGAGATAGAAAGCGTCGTGACTTGGCTTCAGGTGCAAAGCCTAAGCAAAAGCGTCATCACAATCGGCATCATCGGAGGGAACAAGCGCGTGAAAACACGGTTGATGCAACACCACGTTATCGGGATCGTGCGAAAGAACGTCGCGATGGCAAACTGGTTGCTCCCGCAGATGATGGACAAGAAGATCGTGATGGTGACAACGATGAAGAGACATTCACTCGCACAGCTGACTATCGGGCCGTGGCCCCTACCACTGCAGCCAGTGAGTCTCATGCCGAACGTCGTCGGATGTTAATCCAAGAATCCAAGTATCTCGGTGGTGATATAGAACACACGCATTTGGTGAAAGGTTTGGATTACGTACTTTTGCAAAAAGTTCGTTTGGAAATTCAAAACAAAGAAATAGAGGCTGAACAACAGTTGGATGAAGAATTGGCTAAACCGGAAATGAATAAGGAGTCTGGAGAGGACAGTATGCAAGTGCGAACCAGAATGGCCGCGAATATTTGTGATCTGTTATTTGGTGAACGACCGCTCGAACGAAATGATTACTTTCGCCCTGGTCGGATGGCCTATCGAATCGAACTTGAAGATGACTCAGTTGACTTTGAGGTCCCAGCCACGGTGATTCGTAGTAAGTCAGATTGTATGCAGCTAGACGGGAAAAGTACGGCCGCAATCACCACGAATGAGATTGTGATCAACAAATTGACTCAAATTTTGTCCTATCTACGTGCTGGCAAACGACACGCGAAAAAAACCAAGCTGAAGGGTCGACCTGGTGAGAGGGAAACTCAGGGATTCGAATCAAGTGCCGGAAAAGAACATGTATTTAGACCACCAAGTACGTTCAATATATCATTATAGACTACCCCAATATTTGTGCCAATTGTGACTGTTTTCTGTGTCCATGAGGAAATAAATATGCGTTACTTATTCCATTTAATATTTGATCTACCTAAATGTTTCTTTTATATCTTCCATAATCGATGCTCTCATACATGTAGCATCAACATCAGTACCAACACTTTCTAACATCGGTCATCTTGTTTGAACAGTTACCGTGACCTCCAAGCTTAGATTTAATTGGTCTTCCAATACGAGATTTCCAATATTCCACAGCACGATGTTGCTTTGGTTAGATTGTATTCTCGGACTTCAAAACTTAGCTCTGTCGTCCTGATACCTTAGTTCTATCCTTACTCGACATCAACCGCACCGAAGGCGCTCCCAATATTGGTAGACTCAGACAGCAATCAGCTCGAATGAAAAACGGCTGATGAATTAATTTACATAAACGTTTTCGGTTCAAGCACGCGACGTTTTATATCTCTAAAACGGGCAAGCAAATGTGTACAGCTAAACGTGCGTACGAAATTTTCGGCAACGTTCTGAGTCCAGTGCTACGAAACTATGCTGCAGCCCGACGAACACGGAGCTCCTCTATGGGAAATTCAGTTGTTCTCGTGCTTTTTTTGCCCTTAATCGAGCGGTATCATTCAGAGGTATAAACAATGTGTCATGTCCGCTGTGAATTTTCCTTTTGTACGGGATTAAAATTGCCAGAGCAACTTAAAACGTGGGAAGTTCACACTACCTTGTCTTTCCTTTCCCGAGGTACTGCCTCGTTTTCTCCAAGCAGGTAGTGTGAATTTGGCTGTGATTATAGTACGACGGATTAGTATTCAGAGTAATTGTTTTTCTTGAATTACGGAAACACAAACACATGAACACTGTCCGATCGGCCATCACCGACAGAATGCGGTGTTATTGGGGTTAGTCGGTTTCGACGGGACGAACGTGTCAGTTGCATCAACCTGCTAAGGACCCGGTAGTTATCATACAGACAGGTACTCTTAATGAATCTTGACCTCCCCTTGGTATTTCATACACTGCCTGCTCACTAATCATTCAATAAAGTGCGGTTAAAATTCACCACAGTCAGCTCCTCCATTTTGGGATGTATTTAAACGGCTATCTTGTTTATACCAAATGTCGACCCCAAACAGCTCCGTCGCAGATATTCTGGTTGAACAGTTCGCTAACTTTTGGAGCATACTTCACTGAAATGCAATTGTTCGAATTATGGTTATCGTCCAAATTGATAAATTTACTGTTCCATTGTCAATCATGTCTATATAAAACTTTAGCCCAGATTGCTTGACTACCTCTGTTTTTCTTATTCTCGTCGGTTGACGCGTGCAACAGACCCGGTTGGCGGCGATATTTTCGAAGGTGTCGGTGCTGACTACGCTCCGACTGTCGGTCATCGCTTGCGAAACACCGGGTCTGATAATGTCCACAAATCCAATGACACAGCTGACAAAACTCGACAACCTGTAGATGGTTCAAATGCGACCGCTACATCAGGAACACGTACCAAACCATATTTTGATGTATCCGGAGACGCAGAAGCAAGCAATACGCTAAATGCGACGAAAGATTTTATGCAAGAACTTAGTCAACGATTCGTTGGCAAAGATGATGATAAAGCACAGGAGAAAGTGGGTTTGCTCCTTTCTTCCATGTTTCAGTCAGTTTTGCTCGCCTTATTTCTTCTTACTGAGTCTCTAGTCCGACTTTTCCACATACATTCTGGTATTTCTTTGTGTTGTTATTCATTGCTACCTGCATTGTGATCTACAGAACAGTTTATATTTGCAAGTAACCGATGGTATCCTTACGACGTGACGAATTTCTAAAGATAAAAAAGTGACAAGTAAACGATGAATCACTGGTTTATCACACCTGACCCATGCCTCCGTATTTCACGATCATAGTTACTCATCCTCCTATGTAGTGGGCCCTAGCGGCCGTGAGTCCTACCTTCGCTGTGGCACTCATGCGTCAAGCATGTCGTAAAAGTGGAGACCAGACGAATTCCATTCTTACCGGATCATTTCATGAACCGCTCAACCCGTAGGGGAGGAATGGCATCAAATGAAAGCGAATAGAATTAGCTCATTAGTCACAAATTGTCCACTAAGGGAACATTGGAGTAGAAAACCTGTAGTTTGACTATCCAGTGAGAGAAATCATTAGGCAGCTGTCACCCAAATTAACTAGATGATTCTTTTGCTAAAGGGACCTACCTCCACGTTCCGTTTCCTCCGCTGGGTGCATGAAATAAAGTGATGAATGGCCGCACTAGCAGAGACGTAACAGCAATCAAACAACCAGATCTTACATAACAAACTACAGGGACCCTTTCACACATCCGTGGTGGTTTGGCGTCGTCGTTCATGGTTCCTCTATGACCTGTTGTACTGATCAGTCGGCTATTTCAAAGTAGGCCTGTTTATTTGAGGATGCACCTCTAGTCTTTAGGCGGTCAAGCGCAATCTGCAAGGTACCAGAGTTGTTCCGGATTAGCCGGTGGCAGGTGGTGTTTCATGCCCCATGCTTCTGAAAAACTTTGCCGATCCAATGGGACATGAAAAAGGAACAGTGGCATTCTTTTCTTTGCGGGTCACACTCGCCACGTCACAGCGTCACCAGAGAACTTGTGATGTTTTGTAGGGATATCGCTTGACAGTCGAATGCGTGGGGCCACTTTGTTCACGGCTGACGCACCCAACGGCATACATGTCAGCTCTCAGTCCCGAGGTCTCTATGAATCCCACGGTCTTCGTTGTTCTAGTTTGGAGCACTGAGCGTTTGAGAAGTCACGGGATGTCCCGATCATACCACACAAGCAAACACAAAAATAGCAATATTTGGACGACACCACTTAGAGGCTGCGGAAAATTAAAGCTAGTCGGCAGTTGTTGGATTCTGTGATAACTGTTCAACTGACGTCAGACATTACTACTACCGAAACATACTATATATATATATATATACCAAGCGTTTCTCTCCATTACGTGCCCAGCTGAGTGTAGTGGAAAAGAAATGTCCCGTAGGCCGCTACGGCCACTACAAGAGGGATCGGCAACCGTGACTTTGAAATATGGAATGACACAATCGCGGAAGGTCCCAGTAGGTCACTTGTAGTAAGCAAGCCTAGTGACATCGAATGACCATCTATCTACTGATCAGATGTTATCACAACCGTCGACGGGCAACATTGTGACATCCCAACCTGAGAGTCACGGGTTCGAATTATCACCACCGGTCAACTTATTTACTTGGCAGCTCTCTGTTGACCGGCACTCTTTTCTGAAAATGATTTGCCTTACTGTTTCATTAATAAAAAAGTGCATGATACAAAAGAAAAGAACCCCTCACGAAGGAGAAAAACAGTGTTGGGTGAGAGAAGCACGTTATATACTGGGTTCATCGCACGTATCAGGTGCTTACAATTGACTTCCTCGCTATTAGCTGTCCATCCTGATCCATGATTCGTTTGTGTGCATCACATTACCCGGCTACATAGGTCGAAGTACAAATTCTTACTAAGATATCCTATCCCGAGCCTTTGGTCGGAAGACCTGCTCTGCAAGGCAGCAGAGCGAAATAGGATGCTCGGAAAAGGTTGGGAGCCGCTGACGATTATTTCATTTCTATGGCTTTTGGTTAATTCAAATCATGAGCCGAAGCGTGTGTACAGCCGACGTTATGGCCATTGCTGCCAATTTCAACACCCAAGTTGGCTATGTGAGGGGACAGGAAAGCCTATTCGATGTCCCAGCTAATCGAACCGACAGCAGCAATCATCTCATTCAGGCCTGTCTCAGCCACGGACCGTTCTTGACGAACGACGACATCGGCTCACTTGGCTTTCTCCTTTCCCTTCACATCGTTGGACTCAGACTGACCACCGGTCAGGTGGTCGGTCGAAAGTTGTCAATCATTCTGATCCACGATTGGGGATCGCTGCCTTGTTGGTTAGACATTTTGGTCTAAGATTCAAGGTAGAGTCCCCTAAGACAGTCTTCTGCTTCGGTTTGGGCAACCGAGTAGTATCATTTCCAGAGGAATCATGGATCTCGATGGATAGCGGATGCCGTGGAGGTGAGGGGCTAGATAAGCTATTATCTGTTGAACCGTATGCATTATTTCCTTTTATTTCCTGTTTCATTGCTTTCTTTTTTGCCATGATTCCGGCGACATATGGTCTGTGCTCAGATCTGTATAATGTGTATACCTGTGCACTCAGATCATGGTTTGGTTCATGGTGTTTTTTGTTCGTGCCTAGTTTGGGATCGCATCAGAATGAAAATCGCATGTCCTATACGTCTGCTTTTAGACAATATCCACCGGCCTGAATTCTGGTCGGCGTTTTTACGAGATCATCGTCGCACGTAACTGTTCAGGATCCGAAAGACCATTGGAAGCAAATTATAGATGCTAAGCACCCAGCGGCAAATACCACGCAGGACACTAGACCATGTGAGCCTCACGAACGATGAATATCTTCAATATGAGTTGCTCTCTTAGATGATCGCAAGTCCGTCCCTCCAAATGCTGCATCCAGTGAGACGTCAGCTGAGAAATGATCACGTGCATTGATGAACGGAAGTGGAAAAAGTGTGACTATCCGCAGTTGTCTCAATCTTTGAGAATTGATTAGGAGTACTTTTGTGTGTAAACCGGGTGTCAATGGGGCAATGAAGGAATCCGATGGATCACTGTTTCACTCTCAGAAGCGTTAGGTAGTACACCATAGGCAACATTTTATTTCACTCATAGTCGCGGTGGGCCTTTCGATGTGCGATGCGGGTGGATACCAGTTCTTCGTCAGAAATAAGGGCCTCAGGGATATAGGTTTTCTTCAGAACCATAAATTCACTAGACCAGATATATTGTCTCCGTCTTTTCTCAAGGACGGTAGCGAAGTTTTGGCATTCGAATTAATACGGCTAGTGGGATCGAGCTTGGACAAGGCGCACTTTCCTAACCGCTGATATGAATTGGTGGTTGTACCGATTTACGAGGAATCTGACAACCCCTGCTGTGAAAGCCCTGGGGAATTACTTTCGTAAGCATGGCACCTAAACTTCCCGCAGTCGTTATTCTTTTTCGATTAACTGGTGTTCGCGATGAACGTACGGGTGAGAACCAAACCGGTTTCCGACCCGGTCTGGGTTGTATCGACCACATCTTCTCCGTATGATTGGTGTTAAAACATAGGCGCGCCTTCCATGGATCCACGATCTCCGTTTTTCCTGATTTCAAGGTGGTATTCAACTCAGTTCAACGTTCAGTTCTCTAGCACTGCATCCCATTGAGTGGTCAGTTCATGATTGCCTGGTTCGACCGACCCGTTACTTTCTTCAACAGTCAAACTGGCATTATCCTAAATCCCGTAATAGAAAATAGCATAGACTTTCGGCAACAACATCGGAGGTCACATAGATTAATTGTTTGCGATTTCAACAGGCCAGAGAGTCGAACTCCCGATTGGTTGGGCAGTTTGGTATTGGACAGCAATATGTTATAACCCGGCTCGTTAGAATCCCTGGTCTACTGAGGCCACTGTCACGGTTGTCGGCTCCCTCAGTACGGTAAGCCCTACAATGTGTATAGAATACCCTTTTGCGCTACACTCCTGCTTCATGCATTTGATATAAAGCAAGCAAGTTTTCTCTCATATCGATTAGGTAGGTCTCTTTATTCTCTTTTTTTGTGAATTAGAAACTTGACTAGATCACGTTCTCTTAGAATGCTCCTCATCTCAAAGTGAAGTGTTCATGATAACCTCTTCGGAACTGAGAGCCGCAACCTGGCAAGTCTCGACATTGCTTTTCTCCGAATTATCAGTTACGCCATTGCTGACTTTGTTTTTTATGCTCATCAACTTGCATTGATAAATTTCTTCTCGTCATTTATGAGCTACATTCTGGTAATTTTCTCCAAGCGTCTCCACTCCGTTTTGATCACTGATAAAATGATTTCCTATTTGTATTTCGTTTCAGGCAAGTCTTGAACGTTTTTTTGCCAAGACCAAAGTCACATGTTACGACGAGTGCTATCCAGGATTTGCAGAATCTTACGATGCAATGGGTGATTCGGACGATGAGGCAGATTTTAGCAAAATGGATTTGGGTAACAAAAAAGGTCCCGTCGGACGATGGGATTTCGAGACTCAGGAAGAGTATAGTGATTATATGTCTAATAAAGAGGCCCTACCGAAAGCCGCATTCCAGTACGGTGTGAAGATGGCCGACGGTCGACGTACACGACGCCTGGGTCCGAAAGACGAGAAAGCCGAATTGGATCGTCAGTTGCAAAAAATTCAGTCCATCATACAAAAGCGCAAACAATTGGCCGAGGAAGGTGGGCCGGTATCAAAAAATCCACGTTTTTAACACATCCTACGCTCCTTGTGTTTTCTACCCCCGCACCAAGACACCCTTGAACTCACTCTCTTGTTTGTTTTACACACTACTTGGTAATGTTTTCTTTCTCTTGTATAGACTACCTACTTGGCAACTTTCTCCCCTTCATCTCAGACTTGTTACCTGTTTGAATTATTCTGTTCAAGAATTGTAAAATAAATTAACTTTTATTCTTCCTATCCTACTCATTACCCAAACTCGTTCGTTCTAATGGTTTAGTGTACATCGTTAATGATCAGTTAATGTCATCCCAGTAATTTCGGGCACAATTCATTTTTGCTTGTACACATCTATCTCTTCCTGGACGGTGAGTTGACACTCTGTATATCGAGTGCACATTGAAGATGTGCAGAAATAGGTTATCAATTGGTTTTCACGACGTCGTTTGGGATTGCTTTATATTGTGTCATTCAATCTTTCTGTTCCTGATGGTACCTCTAACATTTGCTCACTAAATGCAACCTGTAAGACATTAGACTTGTCTCCAACAGGAGCCTGTAAATCCTTGTCAACTGGTGACGTCTTTATTGCGTTCTCAGCTGCAGGGGCCACGTCGTAATCATATCGTCGGATTTATGTAGTGCCTTAATGTAGGAGACACTACCTAAGTCAACAATGCCTCGTTCTCGGGCCCAACCCTGGCTTGTTCGCTGCCGCTTACACGGCACCATATTGTGCCGCTCGGCTTTTACAAGCGTAAACTTACATTCCAGCAGCAATAAAATAAAGTATGACATGTTACGCGCGCCCTATTGGTTGTGATTGTTCACAGTCCGTATTTGTGAACACTTTTGGGACTACAGTATGTCCGCTCATCGCTTTTATCCGAAGAAATTTATTCTACAGTAGAATTGCCGTATTCTCCCACCTGTAATCTTTTTCTTCTGGGAAAACGATGTCGCTCAAGATGCCTTGATGTCCTCAGTCGCATACTACCCAACGAAATGACTCCTCGCTCGATAAACAGCGCGAATGTGCCTTCTTTGTCTGGAGCACTGGCTGACTTGTACTATATATATATATATATATATATATATATATATATATATATATATGTATATATATATATATTTATATTTATATAAGTGTGTCATGCCCAAACAAGAATCCTTGCTAAACACTGACATGGATGACTCCTCCTCGTCTATTGATGGATTCAACTGCTTTCGAAAAGATAGAAAACAGTGCAAAAATCCACCGGTGGAGGACTATTCATATAGTAATACCCCAAGATGTGTTAACTAATTAGCTATCTCTTAGCGTCCTAGTGGCAATTTTATCAGCAATACTCATAGCGTTTCTGCTCCGCTGTTTCATTCCTTCACCTTTTCATTGTTCCTCTTCTGGATGGCAGTCTTAATCTGGTCGCAGGATATTTTAACCGTACTTCTTTATCCCCATGAAATTCATTCGGCTTGAGGGATTTTCGCCTCTCATCTGTTCGCGGAGCTGCAAAACTCCATGCTCCTATCTCTACCAGCGATCATTGCGTCATTTTTGTATGACCAGGTATTTATTCCCGTCTTCATTAGGACGCTTTTGTTAAATCTAAACAAGCAAATGTAAAAGTTTCAGTATCAGAACACAACGTTTTCGGTTGAGTATAGTTTTGCCGCCGTTTCGATTACCTCAGACAACTCCGACTGTACCGATCGAAACGAGACTGCACTAACATCACGGCCAATCAAGCACCGTAACGATCGCAAATTAAGTTTGACCTCAGTTGATCCCGCGACGCGTGACACAAAGAATGTGACCAGGTCCGGCTGACACCTGAGTCCCTCCAACCACATCGCACAAACAATGAACTTGTAAGTACACACACATAAACAAACACAAAACCGAGGCATCCGTTGGCTTGTAACTCCGATTCATTTGATTGTAGAACTTGTCCCGGCAACACTGATAATAAAAACTTTTACATTGGACCTAACACATGACACATCATTTTTTCGATGCAGCTAGATGGGCAAAGTTTCCTCGCAAATGTTTCACTTTTCAGGCTTTCTCTTGATCTGACTTCCCGTTTCCTGTCCCCTAGATGTTTTTGTGCACAATAGGAGGATGACATCCCCTTAAATGAAACTACTGAAACAATAGCGGTGACATTCAAACTGTTAAGGACTTATCTCATCAAAACGAGATCAGACGTGTGGACTCTGCCTTTGCTGACCAATTTCTAAGCGATCGGGATGCATAACTTTCATAGGTGTCCGAAGGAAACTTTGTCTCCTCGTCCATTCAACACCAATAACCTAAATTCTGGATTCACTAGACCTGGCACATTTTCTCTGCGATGATATCGGACCTATGGATGAGAATAAGATTATTAAACTGCTTAAAGCTACCAGGATTCCGGCCATGTATCCCTAAAATGCTGCTCCTGCTCTGTCTCAGATCACGGGCTGTTGTATTAACAACTTTCTAGTCATGTTCCTTTCCGTCTTACTTAAAAGCAACCAGCTAGCTCGGTTCACGAAGGGACGATGTATATCATTCTTTTCAGACATTTCCGCCCCCAATGCCTTTAACAAAACCCTTTTGAAACACAGTAAGCTTTTCATACTCGATCTTCCTTTAAAGTACACTGTGATTCCATCCGATCACTTTTAATTTGCCGACAGATTCATTGGAGCACGATCAATGTAACACTACATTTATTGCATTCTATTTGTAATTGACAGCTCTAAACTGCTGGGCAAGCTCCACTGATCGCTGCCTTTCCTCCTGAGCTGCACGTTGGAGTAAAAGGAAGAAATATGCAAAGCAGATGGGCGGTCGGCCTACAGTAGCGGGAAACGAAAAGAATGCGCGTAAACCAGAGTTCGAATGAAAGTCCCGGAAGTGTTGTCCCCACCATTTCGGTTCAGTTTGGTTTGTGCGAACGCACTCCGGTTTTGGTTGTTGATTCATAGCACCGCGTAAAATAAAGGAAAGGTAAAAACAAAACAAAATCATTATACAAAAGTAGAAATATTTCACATGCAATAGCAATAATTGTGGCGTTTAGACATTTTCAAGACCAAGTGATGTAAGAAGTGTATCGAAAATCGATGCGCCATATATTGGTTTTAATTGTGAAGGATATAATGTTAATAACAGCGTTGTTGGTAGATGTAATGTTACGACGTTTCGACTACCTTGGGTAGTCTTTCTCAAGGCAAGTTTTACAATCAAATTTAGACATTTTGTCTAAAATCTCCAAACATCATGTTGAGAGATCTTGAGAACCTCAATCCGGCAATCGAAATCGATGCACTCGAAACAATCCACTGGTTAGGGTTTTTCTAATCTTGTTTCAAATCATAAACAATCATCTTAACCCATCTTTCAGTCGCTATCTGCTTCGGAGAACGGTCTTTATCGAGTGAATCGATCTGGCGGGATGAGTAGCACATGTTCAAATCACTTTAATCTACTCATGTCTAGTGCCTGTTCGATGGATTGAGTTCTACGGCCTAGTATCGTATGTCTAACTGCAACACTGCCAGTGCATTTCTCCAACCAAACTAGCAATAACGTGAAGACGACGACGTTCAAACGCCGAAATTCTTCGTTACATCTGCCCTGAACGGTCATGTTTCTAAGCCCTATAGCAGAACTGACCTTACCCTTGTGGTATAAACTCGACCTTTAATTGATAGCAGGCAGTCACGCCGGCGTGACAAAGGTCTAAAATTTGTAAACATCAGTCTAGCCCTCTGTATACGAGAAGGTACTTTATCCGATATGTAATCACCAGGTGAGACGTAACTGTTTAAATACCAAGAATTACCTACTTCGCTCCATTCCCCCTGTACGAATAAGGTTCGACTTTGGACCAGCCCGGTCGTGCAGCAATATTTTACACTTGGAATGTCGAATCAGACTGACGTTGAACGGCTAGTCGGGCTCGCGATTTGCGTCGATGGACATTGAGCTGCAGGGAAAACCCAATTAGAACTAATACATGGTCTCATTCCACTACGGCCCACGGTTTTGGACTGAACCGTGCCAATACTAACTTACCACGATTTGGTCTGTCTGATTTAGACTACCTGACGCTGTGAGATACCGCATTGGAAACTCGTACTTGACAAGAATAAACAATTGTCGTCACAGAACCGGGGCAGTTTGCCTGAGTTATCTGTACCCCGGGCGACTAAGATGCACACCGCTTCAGTGTCAGAGCTTTTGCTCTTGCTAATGAGAGCTGCGAGTTCGTCATAAAACTCGTCCTTCGGTGTTTCAAAGCTACAGTTTGTCTGAGCCCGTGCCGACATAGTAAACAAGCTACTCTTAACACAGCTATTCTTTCGAACGCCAATTGGCCCTCAGTTTTATGGTGCATAAATGACTATTAACCGCTATCCTGTCCGAAAGGGACGCTCCAACTTTGTCAGTGAGCACTATTCCAACACCACGTCCTGCAGGTCAGCCTGCATAAAGGTGCGCACATTAAGGGAGTTCAGGTCTAGAAGCTGACAAGGCTTGAGAAAACGAGAGCAACCAAACTGGAAACTAGTTACCACAGTATCTGACAGTAAACTGTTGTACCTGGCATGTTAACAGTAGAGCATTGTGTGTAGACACAGCGGAAGAAGACACGGTTGAAGTATGAAATACAGGTTGAAAAAAAGCAAGGGAACTCTGATTAGTAGCATACTTATCACTACCTGTCCTGCAAGATGTAGTATGGGATTTTATTTATAAGTCATTGTACAACTGCAAAGTTCCTTGGGCACGTCTTTATTAATCATTCTCCCACTTATGATCCCACCCTCAGATCACTTTTGTTTCTAAATGTTTATTATTTTGGCACCCACCTTGTTTGTTAGGATAGCTTACTGAATGTTTCAACGGATTTATCCAAAACACAAAATCTAGGGGGAAATCGTCTAACTTTTAATCAATAAATTTGATGCCATTCAGTGTTCTTTTTTCTCACGCTTTGTTATCGCCGTTTAAGGAAATGAACCCCCCACTAATTCTCCTGGTCATGTCAACGAGCACGTGGACATTACCGCTATATGCTACTCGATACCAGTTTTTGATGAACTAGACAACCTATATTTGATCCTCCAATACATTTTAAACCTTTCAGAACGGAATGGTTTTTCACAAAACGCATCCAAGTACTCTGCATATATGTTTGTCCCGTCTGGTTTTGTTTTTCTTACCGATTCTTATAACCTATAGAATATTCTACCCAGAAACCAATCGGTAAACACCTTGGGGTCTGTTCATCATCCAACCGTCGCTGAATCACTGATATGTTGCAAAGTTTGGTTGGTCTATGCACACACTGAAGCACAAGACACAAGTTCTCGCAGCGCACGATATCACAGGAGCACACAGCCTGTAGTCTAGTAGGACACGACCACGCACACAGAGGGTGTAGACACAAAAAGTTCGGGCTCAAGACTCAAGGCCCGTATTCGCACAACGAATGGGACAGATCTGCTGCTCCCTTGAATGAGCAGCCACACGGAACAATAAGCGGCGCGAAATACGAACAGCTAGACCAGCCCGCTAGCGGAAGAGAGAAGACGAACACAGAGTACTGCCGCGCGTTTATTGGTGACCCACCAACACAAGTCAGAATTCAAGTGAGCTCTATCGTTTATATAGCTTTGTTGGGTGGCCTTGAACGATGTGTGGACTAGCCAATCACAGAACGGGCTTTTATGAATCTTTTCGCGGACATAAATATATTCAACCGCGCAATATTTAAAATAACGTCAATTTCGAAATATTGAGAAAAGGATAGATTCTTTTGGAAAATTAGTAGCAGAAATGAAATCTGCGGCTCCAAAAACCTTGGAATGGTCGTCGACCATAACACCTCCCCCTTTTGTTTAAAAAATATGTTACTGGTTCGCAGCCTCCTTTGGATTTACCTGGAATTGCCTCGTTTGTCGCCGTGGACGGTCAGACCATCGACGGGGGAGCAGGTGTATATTTCTTGTGTCTAAAACTATTTCGAGGGGGACTTTCGTGTCTGTGTCCACCGGGGAGTCCGCGTAGCGTTCTCTTGTTTGGTCTCTGTGTCTGATTCAAGTTCCGGCCGCAACAGCGACCTCGTACGACCGGGATCCTTTTTTACGTTGAATGATTCCCTCCGTCCAGCCTGGATGACCGGGTCTGTAATCTCTGACGTAGACCAATGAACCTTCGGTCAGGCCGTCTTTCGGCACGCTGTGATAAGTTGGCGAACTCAGCGATAAAGCATCGCAGATGGTTTTCAGCTTTCGGCTCATTGACTGTTCAGCTGTAAATACCTCCCGGTGTGTTTGGGTTTGCAGTTGTGAGGAATTTTTGCAAGTCTTTCTTCGTTGCTCCCTCCCCTTGCGGCTTGAGCAGAGGTCGTTTAAGTGTACCGACGAGTTTCTCCGACTGACCGTTTGATCGAGGATGGTTTGGAGGCGAGCGCGTGTGTTGCTGGGACTTCTGAGCGGGTTTGCAGAAGGTGTCTATCGGCAATTTGCTGAGGCCCAATTCATCTAGCCAGTCAACGCCAAGCAGGTTGATATCAGATTTTGCCATGTAGCATAGCGTCGATATCAGTTTGTCGTTGTATTTGACCGTACACTGGAGCTGTCCCGCTAAATCCAAAGCAACGCCACAGGCAGTTGTAGCCGTGATTGAAGTGGGTTGGATAGGCGGCTTACCAATGTCATGCCAAGTTGATTTGGATATGACTGATATGTCTGACGCAGTATCCAGTTGAAGGCAAACTGGATGGTTGTTTATGTTGATTGTAACAAACCTTCTGCGGTCGGCTGCGTTTAATCGACAGGCAGCCACAAGGCCGAATGAATGAACGCTCGCGCGGTCGTTAGCTGACTTTGGCTTGCCTGGGCTGAAACGAGCTGGTCGTGAAAATCTTTTGGATTAGCAGAAACCTTCCTTTTGTCCCGCATGATGACATTGTTTACACTGGTGGGTGTGAAACGGACAGAATTTGTGAAAGTGTCAGGCTCCACAGTACCTGCAAGGCGAGGGGGGCTTGGCGGGTTTGAACTGTCGACGTGTATGTGACCTCCGAGCTGGCGTGGGCATATTTCCAGCCTTAACAGCGTTCACACTGTTGTAGGACCTTTCATGTCGTTGAATCATGGCCGCGTCATGTTTCAAATTAGATAAACGTTCACACTCGTCTACGAGTTGTTCCAAAGTTGTGTCCGGTTGCTGTTCGATTTTTGCCAAAAGACGGGTGCGCAAGTCTGAATGGCTTGGGGACTGAAGCCCACAAATGAAAATCAGACACCGGAATTGGTCTTCTGTCAATGCACCCAGTTTGAACCTGCCACACTCGCGGTTAACAATTCCTGCGTATGTTACCAGGTCGTCCACGTCCCGTTTGACGAGTTTCAGACATTGATATCGTGTGTTGAACAGGGAAGATGGCTCACCGAAAATTTTCTTTAGAGTCTGAACAGTCTGTTCAAATGTGCGGCTTGATGGTTCATCCGGCAAGATGAAGTTAATGTACCGCGTGTGTTCTGCAGGACCCAGTTTTCGCAGGAGTAATCGTACTTTGGTTTTTTCGTCTTTGTCCGCTAGATCGACGGCGAACACGTCCTCGTAGCGTTTGAACCAGGATTCAAACGTAACGCCGCATTGTGGATCGTGTAGGAAATCGGTCATTGAGCGAAGCAGGAAATCTGATGAAATTTCCGGGCTGGCGGTTGTTGTGGTCATACTCCCAATCCGTTGAGTTAGAGCCTCCATTAGTTTGAGCTGAGTCTGGAACATTTTTTTCATGTCCGCATCCATGGTGATTATCGGCTGACTGCGTTGAGTTCGAAAAACCCCGTCGCCAGATTTGTTGTGTTGCCGAGTTTTGGTTGGTCTATGCACACACTGAAGCACAAGACACAAGTTCTCGCAGCGCACGATATCACAGGAGCACACAGCCTGTAGTCTAGTAGGACACGAACATACACAGAGGTTGGAGACACAAAAAGTTCGGGCTCAAGACTCAAGGCCCGTATTCGCACAACGAATGGGACAGATCTGCTGCTCCCTTGAATGAGCAGCCACACGGAACAATAAGCGGCGCGAAATACGAACAGCTAGACCAGCCCGCTAGCGGAAGAGAGAAGACGAACACAGAGTACTGCCGCGCGTTTATTGGTGACCCACCAACACAAGTCAGAATTCAAGTGAGCTCTATCGTTTATATAGCTTTGTTGGGTGGCCTTGAACGATGTGTGGACTAGCCAATCACAGAACGGGCTTTTATGAATCTTTTCGCGGACATAAATATATTCAACCGCGCAATATTTAAAATAACGTCAATTTCGAAATATTGAGAAAAGGATAGATTCTTTTGGAAAATTAGTAGCAGAAATGAAATCTGCGGCTCCAAAAACCTTGGAATGTTATTCGACCATAACATCCACATATATTATCAGCTGTAATTCTGAACCCTGGCCTCTATCCTTTCAAATCTGTATGCCAAGGTAGCTCTTCGTCGCGTCCAATGTTATTTCTTCCTTTGCTTCTCATTGCGTCTTATCGGTATTATTATAATATCTTGTAACTTTTCCGCGCCTACCAAGCAAACTTTTGACGGATAATCCTCGGGGTTGTCTTTTTTTGATTGGTCGTGTTTCTTCACTCCGATTTTCTGATCCGATCAACGACCTTTGTCCCACACGCAGATGCATGTGAGTAATTTGCGCCCACGTTCCACGAGGATCCTCGCTCCAATGCTGTACATGATGGTATTTCCAAATCCTGCTCCAGAGTTAGCCTCCATAAAAACTCGTTAATGCCTTACCCCGGTCGAGTGCTGGGGAACAAAGATCTGATCACGGGAGAATTACGAACCAACCTTCGTTGAATCATATTGTGTTAACGCTGCGATTTTTTACTTCCGGGTTTTTATGGTTACATGGACGGTGGAATTTCTTACTTTTTTATTTTACTGCCACTAGAAGGCTTGAAAAAGCTTCAGTCCTCCCGCACTCCTATCACCGGTCACTAGAGGCCAATTGCTCGTACGACGGCTACTCATATTTCTGCTTCTGACAAAGTACAGTTTCACTCCGTTCAAAATAAGATTGGCTATCAGAAGAGGAAGTTTGCAATCGATCACCACATCTGCTGGACGTTCCCATATGTTAAATGCAGGCTTATTACACACTGATAAACTGAAATATCCCACCATGTGAATTGTTGTATCTGTTCCTGAGGATGGATCCGTTCTGTTTGATATGGAAATGCTTTTTTGACGCGTACATTGGCCAAATCTGCCGTCAGCTGATTGTTTTATCAATCAACGAGGTGTTTACATGAAGCTTTGTCCATGTTGGATCAGATGGTTAGAGAAGAACATTTTTTACCTTTTCGATTGGCCATTAAATGTCTCCAGTCCTATTTACACTTGGTTTTATGACGTCCATTCCCACTGCCTTCGCTTGCGATATTTACGCCTATCTATTGGTTATCTGGTACTTCGGTGAGGTAATGTATGGTCATGCGCAAAAACTAATTGTCTCTTATACAGAAAACGATTTATTTCTGGAAATCGAGTGAATTAGTTCTCGGTTTGGGGAATCTGTCATTACAAGCCCCATTGGGACTAATATTGTTTATCCGTTTATGCCATCAAACATTTGGTTGAAACTTATTACATAATTTGGGGAAGATTCAATCCTTTCATAGAGACCCGCGACAGTCTTTACTAAATGGCTCCAATGACGTAACAGGTCTGCATTGCATTCCATTTTAACTTAAATCTATTTCCAAAGTTCTGCCCTTTTACTGAACTGTTTTTACTCGATATTTGGCACACCGGCAGCCGAAGTCCGTAGTTTTTCCACCATACCTTGTCCTCACGTAGTCGATTTGTTCGCCCTCATATGAAATCTTTTTAACGGTAGATGACGCATTACCTGAATCAACTATTGCAATGTAATTGGTCGAGCGGGCTCAGTGAATTCCGTTTTCGGCCCACTTTTTACAACCATTAATCTTGCACGAAAATCCTCTAGTTTTCCCTTTTGTTTTACTATTCGCCGACAGAATGTTGCAGTGCGTCTATGGTAAGGTGGATTTTTGATCTGGATGGCCAATGTCTCACGAAGCGAGTTTACATTAGATTACACCAAATGTCCACGTAGAATGGCTGGCGGTCTTTTCGATGTGCTTCCTGTTCCTGAACTCTAGAATTAGCGAGTTGTCCTTGCCTACTGAAGTTATTTTCAGTAGTAAAACACTAATAGCGCCAGTGTCCACCGGCAGATCGCCGATAAACACAGAGCTCTCTGCAAGGGTATCCATATTCGACTTCATTTTATTAGAAAGTTCGGATGTGCACGCGTCAGTTAATTGTATGCAAGGTTACAGTCAGTTTTACGACAAATCCACCTGTTTTTCTCACACGGTCATCAATGCCACTAGCTGGAATCGAACCCGCTGCGGAGCACTAGATGTTTGCGTCCGATGACCGCAGTCTCAATTGCTCAATGAGCGCGTTAAAGGAAGATCTCTTGTCATATTCTGACTTATGAAGTCGATTTTTGAGTGGGGGAAGTGAAAATACATTTTCCATTAACCAAAAGCTGTCTCTTCTCCCCACATCCAAAGTTTACATTCGGTTACCTAACGAGTTAGCGGCTTAGTGGACTCAATTAATCAGTTTTCAGGGAACAAATTTACGGCTGGCCATTTTTATTCCTGTAGAAAGTGTGAATGAGTGGCGTTTATTAATATTTCTATAGACACGCGGAAATCGTAATCTGATGAAAGTAAATCGGAGATTGACAAAACGGGTATGGCATGTCAGTTTTTTTAATTCTGGCTCAAAATCATGTGTGCAAGGGGATGCTATCTTTACCTAGTGTGCCAGCGTTAAACCAGGTCATTCCTGTAGATATCAATTTTCTCCCTGAAACAGGCGATGATCGACAGGTTGTGAGTCGATAAAGATAATCAAATGCAATGCGTTTAGGCCGAGTCGTGAGTTCGTTCTGTTACTATAACCAAAAAGAGACAGCTTTATTTCGTTAGCAGCCAACGATTACCTGGCATCGGATCGTGACTGAACTGGGGGGAAACAATGGGGCGAACGGAATGGTACCACCTGGTGGAATAAATGACAGTTGCACAGACGCGGTTGTATGGGAGTTTATTTTAAGGCATAATAGGATTACAGTAATAAAACGAGATATTTTGCCAGGTTGATTTTGTCGTTTCATTTTATTGCTCTGTAGAACAGAGGAGTCCCGATTAGCAGCACACCTATCTGAAGGTTGGCGATTATGAGTATAATCGAACGGCAGTATTTAAATAATTTCATTCATGTATCCTGTTTGCGCGAACAGGTGAGCTTCATGCTCCCCACCCCGCACAATGCTAGGATGGGAGAACGGCCGTCATATCGATGGTTAGCCATGAATAAGTTGAGGTCATACCGAGTTAGTGGCCCCGGGACGAACAGTGACATTGTCGAAGATGTGATGTGTTTCCAGTGATCAAGAATGCTTCCTATGAGATAGCGCAAAAGTACGTTGGTGGCACTCTGAAATGGGCAATCACTCACCAAGGCCGTAGCTCATCAATTCCCTTCAATTTATCACTTATGAGGGGAAGCGTGTGGACCGAATTTCTGCCACTGATTCCATTTTCCCCGGGCAAAAATGGAGCTTCCGAATTTGAATTGATCAAAAGGCGTATGGGTTGAACCACTGTTCACCGGCTTCCAGCTGTTTAGGAGCGCGGTATTTCTATTTGCTGATCAGATCTCTCTGCCGAAGCCTTGGAGCAAAGACACTGAATTCAATTTAGTTACCCGGTTGGATTAGTGCCCACAGAAGAGCCGTGGATTCGCTGGACGATCGATGACGTACAGGAGATATCTGATAGGGCTGACATGTGTTGTGAACCTTACGCAGATGCCTCTTTTTCTATTTTATTCCATTTCTACCATATTGTTCTTTTCTCGCCCTGGTTTTTGTAGCTCTGCATATTTATACGGATATGCACAAAATATGCAGAGATTACGAGGCCCGTGATCCCCATTGACTGATCACATATGGTTCAGTTGGCTCGAAATCAAAATACTCTAGTCGAGCAATCATGAAGTGATGGCTAAAGATTAAGAATAAGAAAAATAAGATGACTGTTGTAAAATAAATAAAAAGAAAGCAATGACACGAGTGTCAGTAACGTCAGCGAAATTATTCATGTAATCCATTCCACCGAGTGCGACTGTACGAAATTCGATATCTTGTTTCGTTAATGTCATTGTCCCTATCACGCACTCGGTAGGATATATTATCAAAAACGTTTTCCAGTGGTAATAGTGATAATATTGAGTTTGCTACATTTTTTAAAAGTTTTTCACCGAATTTACGGGCTACTTCAGCTTGGGGATGGCAACCAATTGTATGCTTCCAAGTTAGGTTCGGACTCAGCAGATTCACACCCAAACTTTATGGGCTAATTTGCTTGACTGCAGCGGTTTTGATCCATGCAAGTTATCGGGGATTAACTACGAATAGGATTTTAACCAACAGGGGCAACGACTTGAATGCTTTTAAGTTTTCTTCGCGAATGAAATTCGTGATCTCTTTTCCCCTCGAGTTTGGTGAAAGTCTGAGATCCAGCAGGAACCGTTTCTGTTTGAGTTACCCGGCCATTTTGAGCAATAGTTGAGAACGGAGACACACTCGGTGCTCCTTCCGGTAAAGATATCGATATCGTCGACATCATCTTCATTGTCCATGCCTGATGTCCTGTTAAACGTGCCATGTTTTGATCCCAACTTTCAATTTATAATGCCCGGATCCTGTGTCTCTAACCTGCAGGAAGATCTCAAACAATGACCACACCAAAAACACTGATTCATTAGCGACAACCAGTATGTTAAGACTCAACGAGCTCTAGGAAACGGAAGGAGTTCCCCGTTCAAAATCGATAACAGAACGGACTGTGTCTCGCCAGTTATAATCAAACAATAGGGCTATGTCGCTTCCGAAAAATATCGCCGCACGAGCCGCATACATTATTTAAAGCCTAAACCAGTACCAAACCATACACACTACGAACCTGAAATAATATGAGATAAATCCAAGACAGCTATGGGTTATTTGTGCATTTGTCAAGGTGAAATGCAATAAAAGAGTGCCAATGAATGCGTTTGTTGACTAGTCACCTATTTTAATGATCCCAAGCCATTCTCCACCGACCGAACTTTTCACAAACCTCAGGCGATTTTAAGTGTCCATGAGACCAGTATGGCCTTTGATCAGGTGATTTGTGATTATACGATCGATGGTCATTCTCGTGCCATCAAATCCTAATTTAAATAGGTAGAGATAAAGCAGATTCGGCCTATACAGTTCAACTATTTGTTCTTTGTACGATTGTGTTACTTATGAGTAGCCATAAATGGTTGGTAAAGCTGCAAGGCATTATCATTTCAACAGCAAAACAGATCTGTCTGATCCCGAGGTCGAGAGAAAAAACGACACGCACGTACGCAAGCATCAGTTGACCTGGGTGGGTGGGTGTACTTTTTAAACGGGATTTCGCGTAAACACATGAGGTTAACAGAACCGGATGACCAACTCACATCAACCCGGCACGCGAATCGCTCGGCTCGCCTTAGCCACGGCTAGAAAATTGTCCCATGCGGTAAGTATAGCTCAGCCGTAACTTTCCTAAACTCAACATCACGTCGATCTACGAAGCCAGATTGTGGCATGACAATGTTCCGGAAAGACACCAATACCGAGGAGTAAAATATGAAAGAGCTGTGGTGAACACTTTCGTTCTTTCTTCTTCTTCTGCATCCATTTCTCTTTCACCACGAATGTGACCCTTAAGGTGGTCTGTGCGCACTCTTGTACTAATTAACTAGCAAGAATCATATTAGGGTTCATATGCCTTCTTTTCTTATTTGTTCTGTGTCACTAACTCACTCATTCCACCTGGGTCAGGTGATGGAAAGTGTTTGAAAATGAGGTCGTTCGGAAAAATATGATCGATCAGAGTAGAGAACATTTCCCTTCTTGTTAAAGCTGAAAACTGATGGATCAAAACAACAAGGACGCTGGAGGTCGAATTAACAGGCAACTGACAAGTCGTTCAACATGCATGTCAGGTTACAGAATAAGGAAAACGAATCTGGTTGGATGTGAACCAATCAGAACACGACACTTACTAACATCGATCGTTCGCCGCGCAACACTTGCACCACGACAGTAATATAAAATCGGTCAACTGCAGTGCTTGTGTAACTGTCTTTAATACATCTCAAACACAGTATTTTGAACTGAGGTATGCTGAATAAGCGCAGAATGCCTCTCCAGTCGTGTCAGTTTTGAGCTGCCATCTTCAACTAGGAGGTCAAGTCTTTGCAAATGCCCACTAGCACTTTGAGTTGTTCACGAGTTCGTGAGTGTAAACCACTTCGTGGTACGCGCATTTATATCCCCTTCGGCGAGATTTTCCGAGCGTACCAAATATCTGATTGTTGTGATATCCAGAGAAATGAGATCGTGCACGTTTTAAGGTTGAAGCACATTCTAAATGTCCAGGGTATGCTGGCGATCCGTTGACCAAACTGCTGCCAGGGGTTTCAAATTGATAATTTATTCGCTAGTTCGGTTAAGTTCAGTTGGCGCAACCATTAACCTCACACTTTCATCTTCCCAAACAGAAAATAGAAAGAGGAACAGTGACGATCGTCCGGGAACCATTCAGCTGAGAAACAAGACGAAAGAAAACAAGGCTCGTTTGTAAATATCCGGACCAAACGACGTAAGAAGTGTATCGAAAAATCGATGCGCCATGTATTGGTTTTTATTGTGAATGATATAATATTAATAACACAGCGTTGCTGGCAGATGTAATGCGCCAACGTTTCGACTACCGTGGGTAGTCTTTCTCAAGGCAAGTTTTACAATACAGATTTTATTATATCAGATTGTAAAACACATATCGGATAATATAAATCCATTCGCTCACGCACACGCTTGGACGCTCTATTATTTCACCATAAGTAGTTTTATTTTAACTATTATAGATCATTTCAGAGCAATAATACACACACGGCTCGCCATATATTCGAGTATCAGCACTCACTGAGTCAGTTTTCATGTTTCAACAATTCGTAGAGGCGATGTCGTCGTTGAATTTCTCTAACTCTCGTCTACCGCAACGAGGATACACATTTTTAACACCCACTGGCCAGTTCAATACACCATTATCGCGCTATTAATTCATCTTTATCACTATTAAACAATATTTTAACTTTACAAACATTTTTACACTAACTTAAATCGCTCTACGAGAAATACACGCACTCCTAAGGCATTCCTCAATATATTAATGCACTACCGAGAACGAAGTTACAAGGTGCATGTACGTGAGGTATGTCGAAACAAACAACGTCTAACTACAGCGGTTTACCGTTAATTTCCGTGGTCTACCCGTATAAGATTAAACCCCTTGGATCCAGTGCCCAACGCCCAATCTCTGAGTTACTCACAAAATCCTTCCCACATATTTGCTATCATTACTCAGCGGACAATAGGTTGTCGCATATCTTCCCGCTTCAGCAACATTAAGGAAGTAGCAGTAACCCTTGACCAACATCGTATCGTGGAAGTGTATGAATACATGTGGATGTTACATAGATGTTACACCAGTATAGCCAGATTCTAAGTCTATGGAAGCCAATCGAGTCTTCTGTGTGCGCGAATACACTTCATAATTAGATATACGAACCGCCAGGTCGAAGATAACAACTACCACAGTGTTAACTCAATCTATCCACGTACAACCCAATGTGTTCCCCCTGCCAGATTCAAGGTTCGGTTTCGACTGCAATCCACTCGTGAAGATATAATGTTATACACCCTTCGAAGGTTGCCAAAAGTTATACCTAAACATACCTACTCAGTTCGGCTAACATTCACGTGATTGATGGCAATCACTGCCATGACTTTAAGAGAAAGACTAGACTACTTAAACTTGTAGAGATTAATTCAGTTCCTAAAGATGAGTTAACAGTGGTTGACAGTATGTGTGACTTGGAGCGCTGAAATTCCCACCCCCCATGAGCTGTTCAGAATGAAGCTGATAGACAGAAAAACTGACTTTCTAGCATTCAGTGTGACTTGCAATCACATTTGAGGGAATTAAAGTAACAGTGTGTACCATCTGTTGTGATTCATGTTTTTGTATACCGAGATATCCTAGGGAATTATCTGAAATAACTTTCATTCCAAATCTTGAGTCTGTACCAATTATCGTTGGCTATGTTTCAAATCTTTTTTCTTTCACAAATATCTTCAGGTGGCAGCCATTTCAAACGCGATACTGCTGAACGGAGATTTTTACAAATCGACGCGCTGCTGCTCGAGCTACAAAGTTATGCAGTCATGCAAACCAGCTCCGGGGGTATGCTGATAAATTGAAATCATATGTTTTCAATCGGTTCGCGCGCATGGATCGTAGTATGCAAGTGAACAAAGTGGTGATATTACAATTAAACAAATTGCGAAGAACCGAGCAAACTGTGCTGAGCACTGACACGACGGGGACGAGCGCGTAGTCAGGTGCCGGCGCAAGATAAAGATTCTAATGAAGTATCATGAATGGCAGAGGTAGGGAAGCGTCGATATGCGAGAGGGACAGGAAATGTTATTACCTCACAGAAGCATTTTGAAACGGGTACGTACACAAGATCGGCGAGCGAGGTTGTCGAAGGAGATTTTTGCATTTCAATGAATGTGCAAAGACGATCCTTCACGGCCGAAAAAGCTTCATCTATCAGGGGGCCAGCAACGGTGATTGGTCGGAGCTTTATGCTGGTCGACCGTGAAATCGGATAAAAACGAATATGACAATAGGGACCGGGTTCAACTTATGCTTCCTCTTCGTTAAGAACACAGTTAAGTAAAATTCACAGGCCCCTGTATGAACAATGAATAAAATCCACTTGTTGATTGATGGCACATCGGTAAAATAAAGAGCTATTATACCAGATTGTAAAAACAATCTTCAGCTTTTTGTCCACACATGCTTGAACCAGAAAATAGTCTTGTAACTCCACTGGTCAACTTCTCTAAATATGGAATAACATATAGGCTATTTAATTGAGTCTTCAGGTAAGAGGTTTTCTGATCCGAATATGAATTTGACGAAAATGGGATAGTTTAAATTGAGACTGTGGATTCAGATCAGGGTAACAAAATCTCGGCTAACTTTTTGACTTCATGGTTGCACAGCAATAAGACACCCCTGGAATTAGTGATGCACGCACAACATTGATGA
>LUCM01011574.1:144119-161707 GCA_008360955.1 Fasciolopsis buskii
ATGCATTTGATTGTAAAACTTGCCTTGAGAAAGACTACCCACGGTAGTCGAAACGTTGGCGCATTACATCTACCAACAACGCTGTGTTATTAATATTATATCATTCACAATAAAAACAAGGCTCGAATGCGAGAACGCAAATGGTTTCAAAGCTGAGCCGTTTCTTCTATTGTCTCCAACTTCCCTTCGAGGGATCTCGTGAATCCCAACCCGTGGTTTAACCGCACCGACACTGGCCAGTTCACCGTTTACAGTTTCCGTACATTTTGCCCATGTCCTCGACCGGCCACTCCTAAGCCATCCTCCAAATATTAACTACCGCGGAGAACGAAGTACAAGGTAGCAATCGTCCTGTGAGTATGCGAACAAACAACGTCCTAACTACAGCGGTCTACGCTAATTCCGTGTCTACCCTAAAGATTAAACCCCTGGATCCAGTGCCCAACGCCCAATCTCTGAGTTACTCACAAAATCCTCCCACCATATTTTATCATTACTAGCAGGACAATAGTTGTCGCATATCTCCCGCTTTCAGCAACCATAGAGCAGTACCGACCACATTTCTGAAGTGTAAACTGGATGTTACATGGATGCCACAGTTGCCTCAAGTCTATGAATGCCAATCGAGTCTTCTGTGTGCGCGAATACACTTCATATTGATATACGACCGCCAGGTGAGATACAACTACCCATGTAACTCAATCTATCCACGTCAACCCAATTGTTCCCCTGCCAGATCAAGGTTCGGTTTCGACCCAATCCACTCGTGAAACTATATGTTATACCTCGAAGGTGCAAAAGTTATCCTAAACATACCTACTCTGTCGTTCAGAAGACTGAACAGACTTACAACTTCGTTGGATTTGATAGTGCCCAAATCACCTGCCATGACTTTCAGAATGAAAGATAGAGAAAACTGACTTTTATACATTTCAGTAGTAGGAGATTGAATGTTTTCAGGAAGATTCCTAACAAGGATGAAACAGCTGTACAGTGTTTCCATGGTTTCTTTATGGTGAGTTGAGCGATGATATCACATGGTGAATTATTTCATGAAAACTGACTTTCTATCACAACATTTTGAGGTCTGTGTACCAAATCCTCGTTTTGTGTATTGTTTTCAAAATATCGTTTTTTTCATTCTCACCAAAAGTATCTTCAGGGCAGCCATTTCAAACGCGATATGCTGAACGGGATTTTTACAAACCTTCGACCGGCACAAAGTGTTACTGAGTTCAGTCTGGCAAAACCAGTCTCCGGGGGTATCTGATAAATTAATCAATGTTTTCAGGTTCGCTCGCCAATGGATCGAGTTGCATGAACAAGTGTGATATTCAATTAAACAATTGCAAACCGGGCAAATGTGTGAGCCACTGACACCCTATCGTGCAGGCCAAATAAAACTTCTATGAAGTATATGAATGCAATAGGAAGCCACGATACGAGGGGACAAAATGTATTACCCACAGACATTTTACGGTACGTACACAAATCGCGGAGGTATTCAAAATTTTTCATTTCAATAATGTGCAAACATCCTTCACCCGAAAAGCTTTCCTGATCAGCCGAACTGTGATCTTCGAGCTTATGCTGGGGACCGTGAAATCGGGATGAAAACGAATAAACAATAGGACCGGGTCAACTTTGCTTCCTCTTCGTTAGAACACAGTTAAGTAAAATTCACAGGCTGTAGGAACAATGAATAAAATCCCACTTGTTGATTGCATGGCATCGGTAAATAAAGAGCTATTATCCAGAATTGTAGAAACAATCTTCAGCTTTTGTCCACACATGCTTGACCAGAAATAGTCTTGTACTCCACTGGTCAATTCTAAATATGGATATATAGGCTATTATTGGGCTCTTCAGGGTAAAAGTTTTCTGATCGAATATGAATTACAAAATGGATAGTTTAAATTGAGACCTGTGGATCAGATCAGGGTAACAAAATCTCGGCTAACTTTTGACTTCATGGTTGCACAGCAATAAGACACCCTGGAATTCGTGATGCACGCCACAACTTGATGACGACTAAAAACTATGCAGAAGCATAGTTTGGAAATTCATTTGGAATTCATATCAAAACTACTGGGGACCTTCACCACCACGACGTCCTAGAACTCGTCTTAGTGGGTACGAAACGTGAAGTATTCCACATGGTCACATATAAGCACTCGTACTACGCTTACGGGGAAGGTTCTTTCCAAATCAACCTGTGAGTACAGTTAACCGCTGAAAAGCGTTTCTGCAATGCCAGCCAGCATTTACTCACCAAACATGGAAGCTCGGAAATCAGTAACTGGAATTTGGATCCACCGTCATCATGACCTGCACTGTTGCATCAAAACACCTGAAAGGTTTACAACTGATTCGTTCAATACCTTAATTATTCATGTTGCGCGATCGCTCTCGTAGGGGGATCATCCGAGTACGGACAAATCCATTCGATATGCGTAGGCCAGTTCGGAAAACTGGAACTCAATAACATTTTCGATTTTTGTCACATAGTCAAAATTCAGTCCATCCGGTCGGCTAGAATAGTGAACAGAAATGACCCGCATTAACGAGAAGTTTCCCAGTCACTGCATGTCCCAGGATCGATAATCAATTTGCTACCGTACAGTCCCACTCTCAGTGGTCGAATAGCACAGGTCGGATCGATTTGACTTCACACGCAAGATTAATCCGCAGGCCAGACATCATCGACCAATATGTGAGGCGCTGGACCACTCATTCCCCCTTTTTGTAAGATTACAGTCAAGGTCTTCATTTCAAGATTTTCTCTACTACACGAAATTGGCAGCCGACGGGGACTACGATCAGGTTGATTGAAATCAAACTCGGAACATGCGGTAGGTGTATTTCTGTGCTCTTCTGTTCGTTTATTTTCCATATATTGATCGCCTAAAACAAGACAATCACAATCTGATCTAATTTTTAAAATTTTTCACACGTCTATCATCCTAGGATTGATACAAAATGACCGACCTAGTGTAGTGGAATGCAATGGTTCATTCAAGAACCATGATCGACCGTCATGGTTTTCAGCTACGATAATGGGACGCTCAAATACGCTCAGTTATATGAATCGCTACAGAGGATATCTAAAATCTCATCGAAGCTTTCCGGTAAGCACTTTTTCGACTGTGCCCCCAGCATGTATCGATCGACTTCGGCTCTCCAAACGTTTTGTATTGTGTGATCAGTTGCCAAAAATTTCACTCCCTACTCCAAATTCGGTTTATTCACGAAAGAGAATTAAATCAGTTGGACCATCCTAATCGCTGTAAATCGGGTCACAAAATAGACAATAACTTTGTCCGTGGCAATAATTCACAAATTGCGTACGTGTCATCTAGTCCATACTCGAAAAATATTCGCAAAGGCATACCAAATAACCAATTAGTTCGTTTAATAATCCAACCAAGTATACAATCGCCGAGTTTCATCTAACTTTTTCTCTTAGTAGGAACAGTGTGGGAATTAAAGCATGACTGTAATTGAGAGGGGGACGAAAAATGATTCCTTGAGCAAGAGACCTTTGTCAGTCGAAAAAATGGTTTCAGCTAACATTTACAGCATAAATTTTCCTATATGAAACTAATCAAATTGTTCGCTAATAATCCGACATAACAGTGCAACACGGTATGCAATACAACGTAATATAGTACAATACAACACAATACAGTTTATTACGATTGAAAACCTAGTAGGTCCGGGTGACAACAGCGTTGGGAATCGATTTACCAGAAACCGATACGTTCAATTCAAACACATCCCTAAAAGCTTAATGAGAACACGTGATTGGTCAAGTAAAGACCTATCCAAATATAGTACGGTTTAAAATCAATCGTTCGCCATAAGGTTAAATTAAAACAACAGTAACAGATCACCAGGCAACAAGGAATATACCATGTGTTGAGCGTTTGTTCAGTCATCTCCGTAATGCCTTCCCCGAAGAAACTAATCATACATAAGTAAGAATTGGTGCACATGTGTCCGAAAGCTGACTCGAAGGTCATCAAGCAGTAGATCGTGGCAATCGAGATGGAGACTGGCCAGTAGGAATAAGATAGAGAGACAGCTTTCATGTGGATCAATCCCGGATGACTTGTGTGTACTTGGTGGAAAACCTTGGTTCTCAGGTATTTGAGAGTTATCAGACGATTGGATAGCATCAGACAGTCACAGTTGTTTGTACTCACTTCCTAGGACAGAACTGTCCGATTGTGGTATCAGGGATTGTGGTTGGCCAACAACTGTTCAAGCGGGATTCGGCCTACTGCATAGTAGGATCACTTTGGGTCGCATTGCCAATGAAGGGGAATGCAACTGGTAAATTGCGTAATGAGTCATAAAATACTTGGCAGACCCCAGAGACCATAGTGATTACTGAAATCATCAAACCGTCATCGGGTTGACGTTGTGCATTGTATGTGGTCGGTCAGGATAAGGCGTCAACGTCTCCGAAACTGTCGTTGCGTGTGTTGCATGACAATACGGTAACCAATTACCATAGTAGCTCAACGCTGTTGTGTATCTGCCGTACCAACAGATACGCCCATCGTTGCAAGTAACGTTTCATGGACAGTGCACAAAATGAGCCGGCATCCATGTGGCATTTTGTGAAATTTTGGACAGCAAAAATTAACACCAATCCCGTTTTTTCTATCCGCCTATGCATCTTCTCAGCTGTGGTTAAGGTGCACGGCACGTGACGCTGTTTTGGGACTGTCATTAGAAAATCGGCGGAATGAAACTGCACCTATCTCACATCGACCAGCCTCGGGTGAAACAATGATGGACAATTGAGGATTGTAATGCTTTATTGAAATATTGAATTTCACTCTGACCATCAGATCCAGTTTGTATCTTTCTTAAATTGATTGTTGAACGGAACACGTAACAACGGCATACCGGCGGCAAAATTATCCGGCTAATCTACCGTGCCTGAGAAGGACGAAAGTGTCGCTTTGTCAAATAGGACGGGTAAATTTGGGGATGCTGTTATTTGATTTGGGTTCCAATTTCGTTCATTCTCGTCCAACACAATGCTCAGAGAGAGAGATGAGGCAGGGTCGGTGAAACACGCACGTTTCCGTTTGCAGAAGAACACTGTGTGGTTGAGCATAACCTCCCCGAAATGTGCATGACGTTCGTCTGTTGAACTAGCAACAACAATGACATCGTTCGTGTTTGTCATGCCATAAAACAGATCACTGAGTTGTGTCCGAGGTTTGTTGAACTCATAACTGCCGTACACTGAACTCCGAGCGGGAATCTATGGTACTAAAACGACTTTCAGTACGTACTGATCCCCAACAAGTCATTGTACAATTCTTTCAGCTACGCATTGATTAGTTTGGCAAACTAGTCCACTGGGACTGGCAACGGGTACTGATGCGTTTGAATTGCTTCATTCAAATCAGTTGAACAATCATCGTAGATAGGACTAGCTACATTTGCTCACATCATGACTATGATTGCTAACGACCCAAGAACAATAGATCAATAATCTTAGTAACGCCGACTGCTCCAAACCGTCTTGTCCAACGGGAAGCTGTGTAGTATCAGAGTAGGGCACAGGTCCTTTTCGACGAGAAACAGACTTGCTGCCTACAATGATGTTCAAACCGCAGATCTAATTCCGGCTTGGTTTATTTCGGTCAGTATTGTTACAATATTCATGTGTTTTCAAATTAATGTTTGTGACATGGAAGACTGAAAAAGAAAGCTCAGATGAGTTACAAACTGAACGAATGGGGACATCCCACCAATCCAACTATCCTGTCCAGTCTAGTGTTAACAGATTCAATTCATCAGACCGTGCAAAATAGCAAGTGCCCAGGCAATGGTAACCACGGAAGGAGCATTTACTTACGAGAAGAAACAGGATGTACAGATGCATTTCTCATCACATGGCTCCCGATACTTTTCCAGGTTACTTGCAAGGTCATGGTAATATCCGAGGCAGTATCGATCTGCAGGGAAACAAAGGACCCATTAGTCCAAACGATAATGTAATTCTTATACTGATCCATTTTCTTCTCGAATCTAGTGAATGTAATAGTTATGTGTTCCCGGGATCCTAGTGGTCATATCCCATAACAATTTGTTCGCCTTAGTAAGTTGTTTTTTGCACGAAATCCTTGAAGCCCCCTTTCCCCCTAGTGTTCACACCGTTGATATCGAAGTTGGTAGAGTGGCACAAAGTGTCAGTTACCACAATACCAGCAAGTTGAAGGCGGCGTCTGAAAGTCCGTTTGTATTTGACCTTTACGCGGGAGAAAATCTAGTTTCGAATTGTTTTTGGTCTGACTTGTCGGTTAATTCGTGAAACATTTGTGAATCTCGTTTGAGGTTAATCATTCGGAGACATTCACTGGGGAGATTTTCCAATGAGATTGAGTTTGATCGATCCGAATGACCAAGTCCTTAAGTCGATATGTTTTGATGAAGTTAAACCAGCGACAACTACCAGTGATTTAAATTAGTCATTCATCACCTATCAGATGGCAAATCGCTCGCATTCCTCACTGACTTTGTCAGCGTAAGTAGCAATATCCTCCTACACTTGCTCGGTCATAGTGAGACACTTGCTACATATAAATATATATATACATATACTGAATACTAAAGTCCACTTCCGAAGATAGCACCGAGATGTATAATTGTCTCCTTCAGGTTAACGTCTCGTAGATGTTTTCATATGATGTAATTATAGCGTCTTGTGCGTTATATAACCCCTATTTTTCGCAAGAACAGAAACTTTTCCGACCTCATCCAGACTGCCAACACCCAAGAGAAACGCATCTTCATATCGTTTGTATCAAATGGATTGTAGTGGCCAATGATTTGTTTAATCCTCGGGATTTTTTCGACCATCAGCTCAGATAAACTTGCTTGTCTCTGTTCTTGTTCTACCAAGGTCTGATGCCGTCGTTGAGCGGATTCCTGTTTCTCCTATACTGACTGAATGAGATTGTTTCAGTATGTCATCTTCGTGATGAAGCTGTCAAAATTGAGACCTAGCAGGTTAGATCAACAAAGTCCTTGGGAATCGATGTTTGCCTAATTACACAATAAGTATACGGGATTGAGGATAAATTCAAACACAGATCGATCGCCACATTGCTGGTTTAAAACAAGTGTACCAGCGAGCCGGTCAACGGAAGCACCTTTGTTCAATATTGGTTTAGTTATATATATGTAGTAAATACAATACAATATAATACAATACAATACAATGCGATGCAACACAGTACAATATAATGAAGCGCAGTATAATGCAATAGACTCTAATTAGACACAAAAACGACAAATCACTTAAGACAAACATGAACATTGGGAAGAATAAGTATGAATGGGGAAAGTAAAACGATGGTTCTCACTAGAATTTCATTTGAATCGTTGGGAGCATGAGTAAGTGATAAGTCCATCTAAGAATTACATGGTTATTCTTTAGAAAAGTTTCGCCTATCAAGCAAAGCTAAACCTCAAATATGCGTACCCGGTACTCTCTTGACCAATCATCCTTGTATCAATGCCCTCCTTTCTTAACTGAAAAACGACAATTGCCGAGAAACCGGTCGTGTGTTTCCGCGTAAATTTTGTTCATCTATCCGTATGTGGAATATACTACTGAAAAGACAATCCGGTGGTCGTTTATAAACGACAATGCTTGTGTAAATCCGAACTGTCTCGGCTGAATAACAGGTAGAGAAGAACGAATATTTTATGATCCGTTCCAGACTGGTCCAGACAAAAAACACGCAATACAGATCACTGCATTGCACTGGTGATCAGCATAATTTCGGATGAACAAAGTGCATGTAACAGGATACAACACAGATTATCGTGACAGGAAAAACAACTATTCTCGGTACCAGTTGACTATAGTTTTACCGATTGGGTTCTCAACAGGCTGAGGCCACCGTAGATTGTTACAGACTTTTCTCACTAACCCTCCCCGTACAAAAAATCGGGTTGCACTTGTCGCGTGAAAAGAACAGACCGTGATCATCATACTAACTTTCGATAAAGTTGAAAGTTAAAAGATACTGGTCCATCCAGACAATCTATCGATAAGATCAAACCAACAACGGAGTAAGGGGAAGAATATTCATTATTATTATTATTATTATTATTATTATTATCATTATTATTACTATTATTATTTCCCTCACATGTAATAAGAAAATCATAAATCAACGCGGTCTGCCTACTTTACACTAAAAGATGGACAAGTTACACAAAATTAACCGACGTTTGTGAAAGGCGAATATGCAGGTAAGGCCATACGGCTTTGGGACTCAGCTTCCATTTTGACGACCAAAACTTGACGCCTACCAGGTCGGAATCAAACCAGTAACTGTTGGGTTTAAGAAACTAAAAATATGCATGTGAATTCATTCAGGTTTCTAAAAAACGGGTTTCTATGGTGCACGGAAAATTCTAGGAGAAAAGGATGCATCCACGTACTCCGGTAATGTACAATTGTTCAAGCTCGAACGGCGAAACTTTGTCTATTCTGAGGCATTGCATCGTTCCCGTGGAATCATTTCCATGGTGAAACAAGCAATTCGTCCGGACACCTAAAATAGTCTAACAGAGGGCACCATTTTTGAGAGGAGGTTTTCTGTCACTTGCTGGCTCCGAAAAGAGAAAGTGATAAAGGCAGTAGAATGCGGATTCGAACTAGCAAATTTTGTGTCCAGAAACGATGGTTTTCACTGTCTGTTTCAACTAATAAATCAAGGCAGAGAAATTTCCATGTGGAGTGCACCAGAAATCCGATACACCTAACGGTGTATTCACCTAGGTAGATCTTCTCACAGACTTGCCACTAGATACGGAAATCGACGAATTTCTCGGTCGATTGGTGCTTCGCACAAAAGCCTTTCCACTTACAATCAATATTAATATTTATTGATTTCCCCGAATCAGAGTTCGTATTGTATAGTTTTATTTGTTTTTGTTCCCATTGTTGAATCCTCCGTAAGCTCGACTAAAACCAATCCAAATGGGAATTGGTCCAATAAATCGATTCTGAATTTGTTGCACGTGGCCGAAAATAAACCACAATTTGCAAGCGTGGCCTCCTTTTGACTGTTACCATTCTGAGAAGTTCACAACCATTTGATGTCTGCCCGATCATCCGTACCATTCGTTTTAGCCTACTTACAGACCACGTCCACTGGTGTCCATACGAGAGTGGATTTGGTGTGTATTTATCCATGCGCGTATGTGTGTATTTGTATGTGTTTCTGAGTTCGTGCGCGAAAGTGAATAATTGCGTTGGTGTGGAAAGGATCATTGTGATCAGATTGGTCAAAGGTCTACTGCCAAGCAAGGTTAGCCTCCGCGATGGCCATTCTCGTTGGACAGGAATTTCGTCCTCCTACCGTGCGGTATAACGGACCAATCCGATTCCGGATAAAATCCAAATGACCGCGAAAATGTCTCCCTGGGGAACTCAGTATTGTTCAGTTATCTCAAATGCTTTGTGCTTGTGTATGTACGCATGGATGGGAGAGTTTGTGTGCGTCAACCCTGATAAATCCCCTTGGGATAGAACGGACATTTCGCGAGGTGAATGGGATGAACACAGTGCGCACCAAACCCACTCCCCTCAAACCCGCCATCACCTTCATTATAGATACGTGGGAAGGAGAGGCAGTTAGTCTAATAGCACACTGGTTCTAGCCCAAAGGGGAAACGGAATTCAGGTATGAATGTTTGCCGAACAGATACGTTCTGACTTAGGCCAACGTGTCCGCCTATGGAAGGCACGGGGAGCTTGCATGCTATTGGCTGCCATCGTTTTTTGGCTTGCCATCCCCTGGTCCCTCGGGATAATTGAAGCTAGTTAGTTAGATCCTGCCCTCCCTCGCCTTCCAATCGTCACTCCGATACACACACACACACAGGTCTGAAGATAGGAATTGGTCGAGATAACCTGAAGTAGAACGAGAGCGAGATTGATGAACAAACAGACCCCGGGTGGAATGGGAGTGTACGTACGTGTGTTCGTTGTGCGTGCTCGTAGCTGGTACGCAAAAATGAATTTATCAACGGTTTTTTGAAGCATAAGGGAAGAGTAAAAAAGTAATATGGCAAAACTTACGACAGGAGCAAATGGAAATTTTTGGTAGATTTAAGGGGTGGGGTAAGTTAGAAGATGGATGCAAATCAGCCTAATTTTGGTTCAACCTCCGCACACCATGGTGAAAGATTTTGCGAATGAGACCGAGAGGGCAAATGGTCCCAAAGGCTGAGCTGATGGTAATGAACATCTTGCAACGGTCATCCCTTCCGAGGAGGGAGGGGAATGAGGCAAGATGGCTCTCGAGTAGACTGCCGGGGGAAGATCGATTTGGCGGAGAAGGGAAAAAGAATGAACGCGCATGTCACGAGGGCGAGGCGAATGAGGTTGGTGAGCTGTTGCATTCAATTTCCCAAAGATGCGAGCACACACACATACACACACACACACAGACTTTCGTGTTGATCAAGACAACGCAACCAGTCACAGTAGAGCAGCCGGAACGCAGAAGCATATTCTTTCTAACTGCACACGAGTGAATGAGTTTCGACTTGGCACATTTCCCCAAAGTATCGGTCCCGGAGGAGCTGCGTGTGCTCATCACATCAAGTGAATCGCAGAACTGAACAGCCATCTCGTCAGAGTGCCGCAAGAGAATTTTGAGTGCAACACCCACAGGGCTAAGAGACAAATCTCTACGGGACTGACTTCCACCGGACCGTCAAAGTGCACGGACGACAGTGTTGCGTTTCAAAAGGAGTTGGGAAATAGTCAATAATACAGATCGAAAGACGTGTGCGTTCCGTTCTGTTTGTATGTGTGCGTGTGTGCACGTGTGGTCTTTATCATTAGGGACCATTGGATCGTGGACGGATTGATCGATCAATCACCGATCGACTGACCATACAAACGAACGAACGAACGAACGACAGAACAGATAAGCAGACTAGAAAGAAAATCAAGCCAACCACATCAGTGAACCACAGTGGAAGTTCGAAATAAACCAAATCGGAGAGCGTCCCTGGAGAGCCGCATTCTCACATCTCCTTTGGCCTGTGCACTTGACAGTAGTTTTCATGCTACATTCCCCGCTGCCCATTCGTTGACCCTTGGGAGACGTGCTCAAACTTGGGCGATATCTTTTTATACGTCCGAAACAGTTTAACCTATTGACTCATTAAACTTTCCAACACTTGTGAATATTCTCTCGATTTCTTTTCCACCTACCCACTCTGCAATCGAACCACTCGTAATACGTTATTCCCTAGTAAACCCAAATATTTGTAAGCAATTGTATCCACATTGTACATTCGTGTGTCTGTGTGCATGAATGTGCGTATGTCTGCGTGTGTATCTGTACGTGCGTCAACATCTACGGGGATATGCATCACACCAATCTAACTAGAAGGAGAAATACCATGGGGACTGGATTGTAAATCCCTTGACGACGCATCTTGATCCGTCCGGTCTGTTTGGCTTTTGTGCTCCCGATACACAAACTGTCGGATATCCACATATCCTCTAGGGTGTACTGTTACTTGTGCCTCGTTCTCGTTCTCGATTTGGACTTCAAATAAACTTGTGAGACAATTGCACGGCCAATCGATCGATACATTGATCTAACCTAATAGATCAATACGATTGTTACTCGACCGTTTGAAAGGGGAATACAATTTGAACATCCCTAAATATTTGTATTTTGGTAAGTTTCCTGGTCCAATTATTTTTTAATTAAAAAAAATTCACTTTCATAATAAAAAGTTAGCATGTAAAATGAGTAATCAAAAAAAGACAAAATTTTCAATGATTATTTTAATAAAAAGAAATTGAATGTGCTCAGCAACGGAAACCAACGAGTTTTATCGATCACGTTAAGGTACACGTCAATGAGCACGTAAATTTTCACGATCGAATGACGCCAAATTGTACTGTGCTGAAGTTGAATGAAATCTTGTGAATCGACACCTCCAGATAATCCGATGACCGAGGCATGTGACTTGTATCTGTTCAACCCGATGGGATTTGTACTAAATGCAATTCTGAAATAGGTTCCAGATGTTCCATATTACCATGGTTAGCTTTGAATATTGATATTACCCGCTGTATTCTACCGGGCAATTAAATCAATGGTTTAAACAAAAGTTAATTGATTAGTGGAATCTAGTTTGATGACGACAAACATGAATAACATCACAGTTCGTGGAGTTCGAATCTTTTGTACGAATCTGCCTAACAGATACGAATTAGAATGAGGGAATTTTATTGAATGCAAATATTCGATTGTTTTGAATTTCGATTCGCCCTATTCTATAGTAAATTTTATCACTTTAAGCTCCGAGATTATTAAGCATTGCATCAAAAAAACCGTGTCCTATTACAAGTTATTTGCAATGTCTCGGAGGTTTTTGTCTTAGTCTGACATCTCGATCATGGTGGCTAGAATTTATTCTAACATTACAATCATATTTAAGATAATCAAAGTCTTTTTTTCAAATTTTGCATACAACAACCGATAGAGTTATCCAACACGTGATATTCACGGAACATCTTGTTTTGCATTTTATGAATCGCATTTTCCCCACGCATTCGATCAAATTCTTTTGCATGTGGGATATTTGTACACTGGGAGAATTCCATCTTGTATGTGTCAATAAATCCAATCATCGTGCAGCATTGATAATATAATGTTCGTATTAATAACAATTTGTTCCAAGCGGAACAATCGATGGAATTGAAAAGGCATGGACAATCATTTAGACGGTCGTGGACGGGGAGGTCATGGGTTCGAATTCGCTCATCCCTGGTGAACTTTCTCACTTGGCAGCCGTCTGTCGGCCACGGCCCACTTACTGAAAAATGATTTACATTGTTATTTCATTAATAAATGAAGTGAAAATATAAAAACGACAACAGTAACAACAATTCAAACTGAAACGTACGAGGGTTAAACTTTCACGGCCCGTTAATGCCCATCTTCTTTTTTACAGTCCACAGATTTAATCCATTAAGTGGGATGGAATGGTTATTCAATGAGTCACAGTTTTTCGGGTACATTCGGCACATGGCTGACAAGTGTCCCCCGCAGTGGTGCTTAGCATAACATTGATCCGCCTAATTCGTTCGCTACGTAAGAATTTCAGTTGAATGATGCGTTCACACTCAGGCAGATTGCATTGTCAACTAGTTTGGGGCAATATATATTCCTCTAATCAGACATTCAACCTACAGATCAAATTGCACATCTGTTCTCGGACCGGTATTTTATCTTCGTCATGCCACAAGAAGTCATCGGTGTTCGCATCCACCGAATTTGGTTTAAAAGACTGTCTAACAAATTTGTGAACTATTTGTCAGTCCGTCCGACTTGTCTAATTCCTGACTTATTCCAGTCCCAGTTTATCTCCTCGGATTCCCGTCCCATTTTTGGCACATTGGGAATGCACCATTGATGATTCCCACCAAGCATAGAAATGATCGCATCCGGGATTCTACCGGGTTTCTCAATATTGAATGTTGAATCCCAGTACTACCTGGTGAATAATACTAGGTGATTGTATTATTGTATGGCGTGAGTCTGTGCTGTAAAAGTTCGATTGGGAATTATTACTGACAAAAATCCTACGTTCTGACCAAATCAAGTCAGGAAGAACTCATCCAACGGACCAAACAGAATGTATGGCTTGTTTTCATACTGAGTGTTTAAGACGATCAACTGTATACCGTTTTTTTTGGACAGAGATGACCTCGTATATCAGAAAAGGCAGTGTGTGGTGTGATTTTCTTCAACCATCCGGGAGCTTTGCACTGATCAAGCCATCAGAATAATTGCGCTGGAATTTGAATATTCTACATTCGATTCCTCTCATTATCGATTAATTCACCGCTTAGAAGTCAATCATTGATCTTTATTACCGTTCAGATATAATAAACGGTAGTCTTATACTAAAATAAAAGGGGAATTAACTTTCATTTCTTATCGTTAACTTCCTTTATTAAAGAAAAACAGAGATCCACCGCTACCACAGTGCTACCAAGGGCGGAAATTAACCGGTGGTACAAAAATCGAGCCCGCGACCTTCACATCCAAGCAACATGACCTAATCTGATTGATCGCCACATACCACCCGATGGGATATATTAGGACCCATCAAAATCAAGGGATGCTCAATTGGTCTACACCTACCAGTTTGATCTGATCTTGAGTAAATCATCACTAATAATCGGGCTCAAACGGGGGTGCGCGGATAGATGAGTAGGGAAGGGTTTTAACTCAAAAAACGTGCACCACGTGAGGATTGTTCAACTCTCTCCTACCGGTTGTCATCCGTAAAATAAGATGTGTACCGATTTGTCAGGCTCAAAAACCGATAATCTACCAACTTTGGACGGTTAGCGGACAACTCGGTTCCCCCTCCCGGAAACGTTGACACTTTTCCTTCATTTTGTCCTGTCTTCTCGTACCGTAATTCTATCCTCTTTGAGATGACCGGTCTTAATGATGTGAGCGAACTGACTTGTCCGGCAGCGCTCAACTGTAACGCATTAGTGATCTTATTGCGAGAAACGCCCTACACCTGTTGGACCTTGCTTTAACTCGACGACTGCGTCCGACCTAAGTTGGAAAGATAGCCTGGACGGAACGATTGTGAGCCGAGAAACACACACACACACAGCAAATCGTCCGGGATGGCTGGCTCGCCGAGAGGTGCTCATCACGTAGGTGAACGTCCACGCAGTGCAATGCAGCTTAGGTATCCGTCACCAGGTTTCGTCAACTTTGGTGCGTATGACGGAGTAGACGGTGAACAGAAAAGCATCACCGGAAGTCATCAGCCGTTATTTTTATCACAACGGAAGATGAATATTTTACCGAATTTAATTTATTCATTATGAACAAAGTATTGTCCTTGATGAACTTTTATACTAACTGCTGAAAATGATTTTACCATTCATTTCGTCGAAATCGCATGACAGTTTTATTCAATTTCAACGAAAATCAACATTTTAACGCGGTAAAATGCTCTGTGTGAGTAGATTTTCACGCCCGGTTGTTCTGGACACCGGTATTTCCAACGCACATGGCAATCTAAGTTCGAGCACCATAGGCACCTATCATCCATTCACCATTGGAAAGTCTGAACCGGTGCAATATCTCCCGTACCCTGTTAGGATTACATATAAAGACCGTAGAAGAAAGAAATTAGACGCCAATTGATTGCAAAAATTCTGTTCGAATATTTGCAATTTTCTGTCAGCATGATTAATACTGGTTGTAGTAGTAGTGCCAGTGGTAACAATAGTACCATTACTATATGCTAGAAGTAACCATAAAAACAGTATTGCTGTTATTATTATTATTATTATTATTATTCCAAAAGGTTTGCATATTCATTAATATACAGTGATCTCGAAGTGACCCACCTAACGTTCAATTTTCCCCAATAAACGGAAAGAATGTTATTTATTTGCCAAAATTTTCGGCCACGGTTTGAAACTTCGATGATAATTTGTAACCCAAGTGGCATAACATCCAGCCAATCTGGACTGACGGGTTTCCGTAAGCTGATGTTTTTTTTTCTTAGGAACGGGACATCTCACTTTCGGTCCTTTAATAAAATAAAAAAATAAAAAAATAAATCGGGCGGCCTGAGATCTGCCCCTTTTCATTCTGTGGCTAGGCAGACGCCTATTTCATGTACCCGGTAAACGGCATCCCAGTGGGCTTCGATCGTACAACGCAAGGGTACCATCGGGCCAAGAGTAGAACAATTTTATTCTCCATTCACTGGGATCTGACTGAAGTTGGTGAACTGTTATGTTCCTATAAAATTCTACCGAAACATTTCTAATCCACTCAGCCAATCGAGGACTGTTCCAGGTAGTCATGAAGCGGATTGTCTCTCTAAATTCTGATTCATTAAGATAGGTAATAAGTTTGAGGAGACGGTCGGAATACTTAAATTTAATGAGTGACGCTATGAACAGACACATACTAGTCGTCCGTAACTGATCAGATTATTTCTTTTTGACACTTGTTGCCGATGTGAGAAAACTAACTACTCGGTGCACTTAGGTATTCTGAAAGAAAATCGTTTCTTAGACGGTTTGATCAGTATGCAAATAACATTCTCGTATTTTTGTACATGAATGTTGCATCAATGGTAGGGGTATATCCATGAGCCAAGATTGATCACAGTAGGGGCAGATTGAACCGGGAATGGTATCTAATCACAAAACGGTCTCTAACACGTCATATGCTTCACACACAGCTACAAAATTCTCATGCTTAGCGAAATTCAACTCTCACTCACACACGAAATGGACAAACCGGTAAACCACCAACATCGATGCAATCTGTGGTACGGAAATGGCAGTCTTTAATTTCAACTTTGTTTGTCACTCATAACTTTTCGTCATGTGAACTTTGTCTCCTGTCTTTGTATCCCAACTGTTTATTAGTCATCGATTACAATACAACTGTTGTTACGGTCCGACGATAAAAACGTGGTTAGAATGGAAACGGGTCAACCGAACTCGACAAGCGCAAGTCTTGAAGCGAGTCAGGCTCATTTATTGGATTCAAGACAATCGTACCTGTTTGCTCACCTGGGAGGATCCTGTCCAGGGCGAGATATGAATGAGTTGTACTCACCACTGGTTTCATCCAATTTTCCCCTGATCCCTAATCACTATTCCATGTCACCGTACTTTCCTGCACGACAAACCGGAATGGGGAACGGCCATCATGCATCAGGCTACCTATTTCAAAACAACAACAACACCAGCAGCAGCAACAACAACAGCAGCAACAACACCAACATGTCCGCGTTTTCATCCAATCGTGATTCAGAAGTACGCCGAGACGAAACTGACGTACTATCCTTCACGGATCCACTAAATCCAGCCAATCAATTTGGCCTGGTTCGATCGTGGATAGCCCAGCAGCAGCAGCAGCAGCAGCAACAACAACAACAGCCTGTCCAACAGCAGCATATCCCACTTTCAGATTGCCCCTCATCGTCGTCCTCCGTCGGGGCCCCGCAACAACAGCAGCAACCGATGGATGATCATTTCACAAACCTATGCACTCAAATAAGCTCAGCTGGTTTCCCTATGGGACAACCAATTCACGCTTTCGGTCAAGTACATAACGGATTTCATCCGGGCTGTGTGGCGCCGTCCAATCTTAATTCCGCCACAAACGGGACCGGAGGAGCTACAGGTGGCAGTGTAGCTGGCGGGAATGTTCGATGTGGTATGAATGTGGCCACAGCCTATTCCGCGGCGGCTGCAGCCCATCAGCTCAGTCAACTTGGCGCTATGGGTAACCAGGTCAATTGTCTCTTTGACAACGCCGCGGTAGCCATGACAGCTACACAACAAGGACCTGGCGGATTCGGTAGAACAAATGGAGGAAATTTGTTCAATCCAAGTCAGTCCATACCATCACAACGGTAAGTATTAGGCAACTATTACAAAGGATCTCATTCTTATTTGGGCCTTATGTGATATATTCACCATTTTGGTTTGCAACTGTACGAAG